>JAFEMH010001408.1:0-478838 GCA_022495995.1 Adenophora triphylla var. japonica | reverse complement strand
TGTGAATCCCAAAAATGGCTAAAGAAGCCCCAGTTTAAAGGAATGCTTTGACAAAGTTTCGAGGCAGCCCTAATGCGAATTGTGGCAGAAGAGGGAAAACCTATCCTTCTCTCTCTCTTTTTTTTTATTTTCTTTAGTCAATCAGTCAACCTTAAGAAGATGTGAAAGAAAAAAATTCTCAGAAATTTATACATGCAGGGGCATATTTTTCGAAAGGTGGGAATGGATCCCGATTTTGTGTTATTTCGATGGCCTTATTCGATGTAGGCACAAAACTCGCTTTGGGTTTGACTCTTTTGAGAGAGTATAAGCGTAGAAAGGTTTGTAAAAGTGTATGGAAGCCTCTGCTGACAGAAAATCAGTGTTTAGCACTATCTTTCCTAAGATGTAGAAAGAGAAGACTTGTCAAGACATCTGAAAACTTGTTTTATTTACAACGATCACAAGATTGCTTAAAACCCTTTATTGATGTTCGGGTTATTCAACCATTAACCTCGATATGAAGAAAAACATTCTTATTAATCATTAATCATGAGGAGAAAGTCAACCAATGTCGCGGATCAAGGTTGGGGCCGTGTGAAAAAGAAAAGTTTGTGTATAGGGAGGTCATTGATGAGGCCGGGTTTTACGGAATCGACTATGTCTATGGGAGAGGTCATTTGATGAGATCGGGTTTTGGAATTTGGATATGCTTATGGGAAAGGTCATTGATGAGATCGGATTTTCGGGAATTTGAATGTATTTATGACCGGGACCATTGCTTGGTTGCCTACGTTCCCCTCATTGTGAGGAGCTCGGGTCGCCAAGTAGTTCGGCCTCGGCCGGGCTGTTTCGGCTTTGGGAAATGGGATTTGTGGTTCCTTTAGTGAAAAGGCTCGGATGAAAAGGTTGGATGATGAGGCGTGAGCCTCGGGATGATTCCTTGACCAAGTCATCTTTGGACAGTTGCTTCTGATTTTCGTCTTTCAATTGGGGGAGAAAGGATTTTCACGTGCCTACGGGCTTATGAAATGCTTACGGCTTTGCTTCGACCGCCCCATTGTTATCGACAACTTTCATTCTCACGAGCTTTGATTTTTGCACATCCGTCGAAGCTTTTGATTGGCGGTCTTTGGTTCTTGGCCCTATTTTTTTATTTTTATTTTTTATTTTTATGTGCAACCCTGTTTTTTGCCTAGACCGCCCTTTTTTGGGATTTTCAGCCTAGCTGGGCATTACTCTTTTAGCACTAAGATTTTTCCTCCTTTTTTTTTTTTTCTTTTATATGTGCAACCCTGTTTTTTGCCTAGACCGCCCTTTTTTGGGATTTTCAGCCTAGCTGGGCATTACTCTTTTTGCACTGCATTTTTTTTATTTTCTGAAGTACTTGAGGGCCAAGGCAAGCCTCTGCTTGAACTTTCTTGATATCCTTGAGGTCTAAGGCAGGCTCCTAGGTCGTTGTCGACACGGGGTCAATCTTTCGAAGCTGAGTGGCCTTTTGTTGTCCCTTGATGTTGCCGCCGTCATTGACTTGGTCAAGGTGATGGTGAGGACATGGTTTGGGAAGTGTATGGCTTGATGGAGGCTTTTTTGTGGGGTAAGGAAAGTGTATGGGGAAGGCATTAGTTGACTTTCTCACACTGATTAATCAGAATGTAAATTATTTCGAGAGATTATTTGTTGAGTAATGCAAGTGATCATATAAAATAAAACCACTTCATTAAATATAATGTAGGTGTGCAAATAATGTCTTAAGTCTAGCAAGAAAAGAAGAAGACTCTTTTATAGAAAATTAAAGATTAATTACAATGTCCGTGGAGGACTTGATTGAAAAAAGAAAAGTACTAGAACCTACGAAGGTTGAGCGAGAGACTTTTTTTTTTTTTTTTTTTTTTTTTTTTTTTTTTTTTTAAAGATAGGTACACCCTAGTCTAGCTACTCTTTGCTGGTTGGACTGCCAGGACGCTTGAGCTTTCCATTTTTCTGCTAGCTTCTGAATCCCCTATCGCAGACTGAGGCAGTGATCCGTTACGTGCCCATGATCTTTGGTGGAAGTGGAGGGATTTGAGGCCACGGGGCGGTGGAGCAAGCACAAGTTGTCCAAAGAAATGGGTCGGAAAAGTCACGGGGACGAACTTTGTTGGCCGAGCATATTCTTGGAAGGAAGTGAACACAGGAGGACTTCGAGGGATATTGGGATATGTTTGGGAGGATTCAAAGCTGGGTCTTATACGAGGAGGCGAGGGCGTTGGAGCCCTGATGGCTTGGGATGTTGGAAAGGACTGACAAGGGGTAGTCCTTGGTAAGGGATCATATGTGAATAGAGGAGGGCATTGGTTATAGGGGGGAGCCGAGATGGCCGCTTACGGAGTCTCATCTTCTACCATAACCAGGGAACCATTGGACTCAACCACTATCTGAACCCCATGACGACGGAGCGCATCAATGAGCATGGCTTGCTGTTCATCATGGACCTTACGACTATTTTCCAAGGCTAAAGCTAACTTTTCTTCCCTAGTCATCTGGTTACCCAAACCACTGTTGTTCTCTGTCAAATCGGCCATTCGACTCTACGGGTGACAAAGTGAGGATTACAGTGAGCTGCGAGAATTCTGCGCTAACAAGTCGCTGACCCGGTGTTCTCACCCACTTCTTTCTCGCTGCGGGAAAGGGATAGGAGAGGTTTAGACTTGGGGGTAGACAAGGTTTAGACTCGGGAGTAAGTGTTTAGGCTTGGAGGTAAGTGTTTAGGCTGAAGGCTCAAGTAACATGCACTTATTTGCTTAAGTTTTGCTCAGAACACATTTTCTCCTAATCCTAATTGATCGGAAAAGATGAGACCTTGAAAGGTCAAGATTGAAATTCGGAAATCGGACCGAGGAGGTCTCGATTAGGATTTGACCATGAAAGGTCTAGATAGGAAAATCGGAAATCGGACCGAGGAGGTCTTGATTTAGGATTTGACCATGAAAGGTCGAGATAGGAAAGTCGGAAATCGGACCGAGGAGGTCTCGATTAGGGGTTTGACCATGAAAGGCCGGAATAGAAAATCGGAAATCGGACCGAGGAGGTCTCGATTAGGGATATCAGAGATAGGAAAATGCAATTATGATTACATTAATTGTTCAAATTTACTTAAAACAATGTCTTTTATTTATTTCTATTTGGTTGGAAAAGGGGGTTTGCCCTTCTTTTTCGCAACTACTCTAGATCTGGATCGGTGGGTTCCGTCACTACATCTATAAGCCCCTCGTATTCCACAGTATTTCGACCTCCCGGGGTGGGCGGCCCGGGCGAGGGTCCTATAGGGCACGCGGATCCCACCGACCGAGAGTAAAGAACGCTCCTATCGGGTCTAGCGGGTCATAGGACTTTTCAACGCACGAGCGATGCGGATTATAGTCAAGGCAATACGGGAAAGTCTCGTCTCTCGCCTTGACGGATCTTTGGCGAGTTTCGCTTGAGCGAATGACGGTTTCGACTTTCGGTAATGTCAGAGAGAATAATAGGCATGGGTCGGGCGGCAAAAGCCGGATGACACAGTGTCACATTGAACTTCGTTGCATACGCAGTGCGTGAGTCGAAATCGAAGTCAATGCCGGTCAAGATCTTGCCAATTTTTCCTTGTCGGAATTTTGGCAGAGCTTCGCTTGAGCGAAAGATCTTTTGATTTTTTTGCAAAGACTCGGTCTTGACTTTTACGCATTCCGTGCGGGTCAAGGTCAATAGTCAATGTCGGAGTCAAGATCCCACCGATTTTTCCTTGTCGGAATTTCGGCAGAATTTCGCTTGAGCGAAAATCTTGGCTTCCGTTATGAGCTAAGGCTTGACCTTTACGTGGGTATGCAACTGGGCTATATGACACGGACTAGACCAAAAACCAACCAAAAGTCACGGTTTTTGAAACGTGTGACACGGGTGTGCATTGGTCGACACTGGCTGCCATGGGGAGGTTGGGATGATTCCGTGCGCGCCGGGAGCATCGTAAGGCTGTCCGTGGCAGTGGAACCACCCTCGGGTTTGAAGGACGTGCGTGCAAAAGTGTACGGGATATATATCAGTGCGCGTAGTGTGTGGTCTCCTAAAAATGTTCCTTTTGAGTTAAAACAGAGATTTTCATAAATGTGTTTTAAAAGGAATGATTTTCGGGACGGGGAAAATGCAACACATAAGCACGTAAATTTTAAGGAGCCCAGTCGGTCATGGAGCTGAATAGCCCCAAGTGCTAGGGCTGCCAGATTAACCATGATTTTTCCTGGTGGAATTGCCTTTGAGGTCGCCCGGTCGAATCCAATGAGGATTGAGCCGTACGGCCGCATGGATCAATTTTCCAGGTTCCACTCCTTTTGCTATTTTTTGGGTTGTTTCCCGTTTCAAAGTATGCACAGATTCCAAGATGCAAATGATGCAATGCATGGTAAAGAAAGCAAGCACGATTAATGAAATCGGCGATGGGAGTCTAACCCGCTCAAAGGGAAAAGCTTTCTTCTATTTTTTTCAAAATTGTTTTTCGAAAAGGGATACTGGTACGTGGATTGTTAAACCACCGGTTATCCCAACTCCCACGTCAGGGAGTGTACAGGAAAGGCAAGTGGTTTCCACCTATATACCAAGTATCGATTTTAGTTTGTTTTGAAAATAGAAGCTTTTCTCCTTTGGGATTTCCCCAGCGGAGTCGCCAAACTGTGAATGTGGTGCCCAAATTTTGTGTTGGATTCACGCGAGTTTGAAGACATCCGAGTTATTTGAAAAACGGAGTCGCCACGCCATTTTGATTACCTCAAAACTTTGAAAAAAAGGTTTATACTTGGGTTCGGAGGTTAAGTTACCCCTTGGGAAGAACGTTTGGCGTTCACCCAAAGTGCCTTGCCGGAGCAAGTCTCCCAAGATTTCATTAATCGTGCTTGCTTGCGTGCTTTCTTTGTGTGCATGTGTTTGAGAGTAAAAGGGGGAAATGTCCCAAGTTATCTTCCGGACGTACAAACCATTTGTTGGTTGTCGCTCGGGATTCCTTGGAATTTATGTATTTGGGATTATGATCCCGTCCTCATCTTGTGACTTGTGATCATCGCATTTTAACCTCAGGACCCTCGGGACTTGCGTGATCGAGAGAATGACTCTCTTTGTGGTCAAAGATGAGGTTCTTTAGGAAGGAAGTCCTTAGCCCATCAATCCTACGCTTTAAGACGGTCGAGCTCGTATAGAGGCTTCATACTCATTCTTAAGCGATAATCGGAGATATAGGGTTCAAGGTGTCCCTTTCTAAAGAAATCATGAACCTTTAATGGAAGGAACGATGCAAAGATGAGAACTTTTACACCGGTCCGTTCCAAGGTTGGGGAAAGGGGGAATGCATGAAAAATGACTCTTTAATGAAAAGATGACATTTTTATGTTTGCAAATGATGCTTTTTGATTTAAAGAAAGGATCTTTATTGCAAATGATGCATAAAGATAGGATTTTTATGCAAATGATGCATTGAAAAAGGGGTTTTGATGCAAAGGATGCATTTTTATTGAAAAAGATTTGATCTTTATATGCAAATGATGCGTAAAGATAACATTTTTATTGGAAAATAGGGGTTTTAGGTGCAAAGGATGCACCTTTATGAAAAAGACTATATTTTTATGACAAATGAGGTCTTAATGCATGCAAAGGGGAAGGGGAATGATAAAGAAATGATCTTTATGAATAAATGCCAAGTCCCAAGCAAGATATATGAATGCAATGAGCAAGTATATCAATTAAAATGCAAGGTTAGGGCGTGCGAGGTTACCAATCGTTTCCTTCGCTTCTTCGGACGGAGCTAGGAGGAGAGGTTCATCTTGGGTCTTCAAGGAGGAGGAGATGGCTTCTTGAGCTTCTTCTTCGCCTTCTTGAGCCTTCAAGGGTGTTCTTCACGTCTGATTGTGTTTGTGAGTGTATTGTATCGCTATTGTGTGTCTTGTTGTTGTTGTGAAATGGATAGAGGAGGGCTCTATTTATAGGCGATGCGGATAAGGCTAATGAAGCCGTGCGGCTGCAGGTCCTTTGCAAATGAGGCCGTGCGGTCTTATCCTGAATGACTCAGCATTCTAGAACCATGCAAGGTGGCATTATTCTAGAAGGCTCTTCCTAATTAAGAAAAACGTGTTTCTTAATTAGGAAGGATTCCCTTCAGCCCTAATTTAATTAAAAACAGTTCCGGAATGCTCCGGAGCATTTGGGAAGAATACGGGAATTAGGAAAACTTACCGAAAATGTCGGGAAAATTAACCGGAAGGCATGAGCCAGATTTGGGTACTTACAACTGCTTTAAATACTGTCATTTACAAAGTCCGACCCGTTTGGATCGTGATAGTATTTACTTTTCTAAGTCCGAGTCGCAATCCGATTTGTTGATCGCATATCATTTCATACGAATTTTTCCCGTAAAAATCGTTAACAATGTAATGCCCGGTTCAAAACCGGAGTTCGTCCTTCGAACCCTCTTTCAAAACGCGCGAAATGACGTTTGGCCTCCAAATGCTCATCTTCAAACTAAAAGCCGCCATTTGACACTTAAAATCATTTAATACGTATTTTTCCCGTAAAAATCGTTAACAATGATACGCCCGGTTCAAAAAACCGGAGTTCGACCTTCGAACTCCTTTTCAAACTCAAAATCGACGTTTTCCACGCAAACGCTCATTTCAAACTCAAAATCGACGTTTGCCACGCAAACGCTCATTTCAAACTCAAAATCGACGTTTGCCACGCAAACGCTCATTTCAACTCAAAATCGACGTTTGCCACGCAAACGCTCATTTCAAACTCAAAATCGACGTTTGCCACGCAAACGCTCATTTCAACTCAAAATCGACGTTTGCCACACAAACGCTCATTTCCGTCTCAAAATCGACGTTTGTCATTCAAACGCTCACCTTTTCAAAGTCACCTAATCAACATTTGACATTCAAACCAAGATTAAGCTTTTCATTCAAGCCCCCATTTCAAAACACACACACACACACACACACACGTTTTCGAGAAAGGTAGAAAGACTCGTCATGCGAGGCGTTTCGGGTGATCTCGTAATACTCTTCCCGAAACGTAACGTGACCTCCAAACCTAACAATCTCTAGTACTAAAAAAGCTTTTTACTCGTTTTT
The DNA here is from genome assembly GCA_022495995.1 of Adenophora triphylla var. japonica. NCBI lineage: Eukaryota > Viridiplantae > Streptophyta > Magnoliopsida > Asterales > Campanulaceae > Adenophora > Adenophora triphylla. The sequence continues at coordinate 471,729 of JAFEMH010001408.1, read as the reverse complement.
GCTACCAATAAAAATGATCCCCCGTTTTCAAAGCTTTTTCCTAAATTTTTGCTACCAATAAAAACGACACCATTTTCAAAAGCCGTTTCTCAATGTTTGGGCTCAAAATACAAAAACCGCGTGGCGACTCCTCATTTTTTCCTTCCCATGAAGCGAGGTCTCATACACCAACCCCCAGCGAAAGACAACCGTGTTTCGCGCCCGCGCGCGAAATCCCGGGTAATTTCAGTTGGCGACTCCGCTGGGGAATTGGATACTTTTTCAAAACTGCCGTTGTTTTCAAAAAGCCTTTCGCGGGTCAAACTTTCGGTTACCCTTCCTCATTTTCGTGTGTGTGAGTTCCTTTAAACCTCGAACGGTTTTTGTTTCAAAAGGCATTACATTGTCAACTTTCCAAAATCTTACCATGTTTGTGCATCCCCATTCATGTTTGATTTTCATACTATATTTTGAACTGTGCATCATAAATTCTTTAAGACACATTCTGAAAATCTCTGTTTTACTCAGAAAAAGAATTCTAGTGACCGCACACTACGTGCTCTTGCTGCCTCGGAACACCGCACTCCACGTGCACTTGCTGCCTCGGAACACTGCACACTACAATCCCTAACCCGGGATGGCCTTATCAGTTGCACCCCGATTGGTCTGTCAGACACCTTTCGGGGGCGCACGGGGTCGTCCCAAACATCCCATCCTAGCCCGTGTAAGCCATTCACTCTTTGTGTCACACTTTGTCCAAGACCCCGGTTGGTTTTTGGCTTAGCTCGTGTCATAAAGCCTAAGTGTATGTTTTTTTACGCCGGGCCCCGCTCCGAGTCAAGCTCGAGAGGTTGAGACCAAAGGTCGTTCCTGACCCGAAGTCTCGAGCTTTTCAGCCTTGACTTTGACGCGGAGCTCTGCCGAAAAATATACCCGAAGGTTCAATGTGACGCCGTGTCACCAAACCTCGTCGTATGTACTGTGCCAGCCACAACTTGGCCAATGCCAAAAGCTAAGGTCTCTCGCACAAGCGAGTCAGGAGAGGTCATGCCAAAATTTCGGCACGATCCCCGCCTTAACTTAGGGGCGTTGACTTCGACTGTGGCCCGTGCGTCACATACGTTGAAAGTTTGCGTAATCAGCTAGCCTTAAGTTCACTTTTCCCTTTGTCGGTGGAACTCGCTTGCCTTATCAGACCTCGCTCGGGATAGTCCATCCTGAGAAAGATGATCTACAATGGAAACGAGGGGCTTAAAAGCATAGTGACTAGATCCACTGATTAGAGCTCTAGGATTAGTTGCGAAAAAGAAGACTCGCTCTTTTCCAACCGATTAGGACTCTGAGAAAACGCGCTTTAAGTAAACATTAATCGGTAACTGCACATTGCACAAGCCCGAAACCTTGAGCCAAATACCCCTTTTCGAAGCCTAAACCCTTCCTTTCGTTCCCTGCGGCGAGCGAGAAAGTGGTTCAGATTTCCGGGTCGGCGCCTTACAGGGATCACCGTTACGGCGGCATCGACGGTTCTTCGGTTCCCTCGGTTCCCTCGGCGGAATTTCCGACATGTCTAGCTCACCGAGAAATCGTGACGGGGACGGACCCCGCCACCGTAATGAGATATGACTTTGGAAGAAGCCATCCGGGCTTGTGAGGTTCACAATAGGCGAAGAAGATCAGCGAGAACTTCGTGGTACGGCTTACGAATGAGCGAGGTATAGCGGCTATCCCCGGTCAGGACGGTACTTTTGTCACAGTCGAGGATGACGATTCCGAAACCGGTTCACCAAGCCTTCAACCGGGTTCCTCCCCCGCCAACTTACGGGATGACTTCCAACCAAGGAAACAACCGACCTAGGCTCCACATTGCTACTTCTCGGGGCAACCCTATCATTTTTGCCGGCCCGGTGCTACTCCTATCACTCAATATCACCGGCGCACCGCTGGACCATCTCGAGGATGCCAATATCCCTCAATACCCTCCGGGTTCGTCCCGTTGCCTATACCCGAATCCCTAAACACCGGGGACAAACCCCGTCTGATTCGAAGAAGGCTCCCGTATACCCACATATATCAAGCCTTCCACCTCCAATCACTACCGCTCACGTGGTAGCACCGGCGTGAGCCTCACAGTCCACCATTGGACCCAACCTTAGCCTGGATGGTCGAGCGGATAGAAAGACACAGAAAGCCACCATGAGCGGCTCAAAGCGGGAAACGCTCAAATCCACGGATCGGGAATGGTCACGCCTCTCCTGCCAAGTTCGAGAATGCGGGAGATGGACCGATTCGACGGAACCGAATGTCCTCAAACGCACGTCGACACCTACGTTCTCGGCATGAGAGCAAAAGGATCAACCCTCCGGCAAATGGCCGACCACTTCCGGCATACGCTCAAGAGTTCGGCGTTACGATGGTTTCGAGGGTCAAGCACTGCGGATCGCCACACAGGATCAGATTAGTAACATCTTCTGGGGCAGTACCGATCCAACTTAGAGTGGGAAACAAGTCGTGAGGACTTAATCACCACTAAGCGAAGCGGATGAAAGTGTTGGGGAATTCTACAAAAGGTGGAAGTGGAAACTCTCAGAGATCATGGAGCCCCTCTCCAAAGAGGAGCAGATGCGGATCTTCAAGTCACCTTAAGACCGTCCATCGGAACTCTCATCGGTCACAATTTCTTCCCGGATCTCGGGCCATGGTAAATGCCGGCTCACGGTTCGAGAAGGATCTCAAGGAGAAGTTGGCTACGGCACGGCCATACGAGATACCGCTCGGCGGTTGCATTCAATCCCGCAGGCCCCGGCAAAGGGAAAGATACGTGCATCAATTACATCCATCGGGGACAACGGTCGGGCAACGAAACCCGATCCCGCAAGCAACAATTCTACTCGAAGCGGCCTGCCGTACACTTCGACAAGTTGGACATGCCTGAGCAAGATGCTTTGGAAGGGTTAATCAAGGAAGGTCTCCTTAAACCCGTTGCAAATTACAAACCCAAAAATCCCTTAGCCAATGCGGACAAGAGCAAATCTTGCGCCTTCCATCGGTATCACGGCCATACCACCCAGAACAAGCTGCGTTTGGGGTTACGATACGAAATCCGAACTTGATAGAAGAAGGCAAGTTGGAGCGTCCCCGTGGGCCCAATATAGTCGGAAACCCTTTTAGAACAATAACGATGTGAATTCCATTGAGTGGGTGCCCAAGAAGATTGCCATATAACCGGTTTCTCCGCCTCTTCCGGTCGGGTCCTCATCAAATGTCCACATCGGCTATGATGTTTGTGGCTTGCTCACTTTGCACAGTACGAGTCCCAAGATATGGTCGGAGCAATCCTCAGAAAACGAAGAAGAAAGTCCTCTCAACGGCAGCGAGAGAAAGATACGAAGGCTGGGGACACCGGTGTAGGTACACTCGGAGAGCCTTCGGGAGGTTCGACTACTACGTACTATACTCCGGCCGAGTCCTCTCTTCCTCCGGGCCATGCGGCTTTAGAGCAAGCGGGGATGGGAAAGCCGAAAAGTCCTGGCGACAGAGCTCGGACCACAGGACATCGGAATACCTCGGATCTTGGTAATCTTGCGCCGGTCGAAGCCTAACCCCGCGGGATCGGCCAAGATTCAATTTGTCCGGCTTAGAGCTCGGACCGGTAAAGGAAGATCAAAAGTCGGCTTGGCACTCGCGCTCGATCAACGTGCTAACCAAGGGCGGCAAGCGCCACAAGCGGCCTCAACACAATCCCGAGGCTCCAGGAAGGCTTTACCTCGCAAGAGGAAGACGAGAAACGGATGGCTTGATGACTCTCCTTCTCGGATAGAGACCCGGATCTACGATTCCCGGTACGGCGGTATGATCACGTTACGTGACGAAGACTTACCGAGAGATGCCTCGGGGCACAACGAAGCTCTACATCACTCTCGAAGCTCAACACCATAACACTCCCGGAGTATTGGTAGACAACGGGTCAGCCGTTAACGTTCTCCCTCTCGGCATGATGCGAGCCCTTCGTATCAACGAAAGCCATCGATTCCGTCAACCCGGGACTATCGAGGCTACGACGGCTCGTCTCGTCCCATGCGGGGACGGTAACTCTGGAACTGCGGTTGAAACCCAAATGGTGCCGGCAAAATTCCACGTAATGGACATTCCATCCGAATTCACGGCTACGTTGGGGCGCCCTTGGCTGCATCACATGAAAGCCATAGCCTCCACTCTCCATCGGTGTGTTAAGTTCATTAACCGGCGGGGAGATCTCGAAGTCATCCGAGGGGATAGTTTCCTCGCATGGGAACGAAGCCGAGGCAATAGCCAAGCGTGTCCGTACTCGAGCACGGGGTTACCTCCTTCGAATCAACCAAGGGACTACGGGGCAAATCTCATCGAGAATCCCTCGGAGTCGGAGATGCTAACTATGTAAATGTACTCGAGCAGGCGGACCACACCGATCAGATACATCAAGTTCAGCTGTCGTTTCCAACATTTGGAGCGAGATTGGAAAGAAAGCTATTTGAACATCGCCATGATGCGGGCACATAAACCCCGATCTCCAATCGGAGATTCGTCAGTATTCTTCAAACCAACTCTTTGGCCCCGCCAGTGAAGAGATCTTTGTGATAAAGGTCAGCAAGCACCGTCATTCTCGTTTTGAATGCATGGAAGTCGTATGGGATGTCCTCCACGAGGAACTACCCTGCACCCCTCTTCTCCAATGAAGGGCATGATGTTTTCCTATTTGCTCGGCAACGCACCGGACGCAATACGTCCCTACGTTTGGGTTGAGCCGTCGGATGACGATGAATCGGGACTCTCGGAGTCGAGGACGCGCAGGACCGCGGGCGGACCTCTGCATTCACATGCTCGGTTTTGAGGACGGCACTCCTTCCAATCGGGTCACCTACGACCAAGGCTCCAATACCATGGAGATTGTCAAGCTCAACGTCCGGTATAGGCGGCTATCCGACAATTGGAAGCAAGCTGGTCCACCTGACGAAGAATCCCTGCGACCCAGTGGGCGACGATGACTTCGTCGACATCATCTATTCCGAGATATCCCGATGATACCAAGGATCCGGTCCTTATCGTCGGATGCGCAATACCAAAGTTACCCTCGGCATTGCCTGCTCATGAGTAAACGAGGCCCTGGCAAGCGAGCTCGAGCTCATCACTACTTCCAGTACCGGCCCGGTGGCAAGCGCCCGTGCCGTCGGTCAAGCTTATACCCTCAAGCGCCGCGAGGCGAGGGCAACGGCAAAGGAGACAAAGCTCCTCACCTGCTACGAGTCGAGATCAACCTCGGGAACGCTTAGGCGGCCACCGAAAACATACGCGAAAGTCTTCCCCGTGAGCGAGTCGGCTTCCGACATATGAAATGACCACCTCGGCATCAACATGCTCCGGTTAGATTCTGCTCCCAGCCGTCACGGCCTCGGATTGAGACATCACACGCGAGTCATTGCTAGCTACGATAGACTTGGCGATCGAGCGAGATCACGAGGCTGTCAACATTGCGAAATTCAATACCCCGTGGGGTCAATCAACGAGATATGGGCAAATTTCTTGGTAATCGAGATCAAGGAAGGCCGCATGGAATGTCCCGGTCCGACTTCCTTCGTCAACGTAATCCAAGTGTTCCCGCCATTCGGCGATTTGAATGTAATCACGGTTACGGACACTAGTCGAGATGATGCGCACCTACGGAAGCTGCTTAGCTCTCGCAAGGAAAGCCCTCATGGAATTAGCCGCTCAAGAAAGTCGTCTTTGGGACGAAGACCAAGCTCGAAAGGCCGACGGGGACCGAGCCCTTAAAGTGTCACGGGCGGCTTCGGACGAGAAAGCTAGAGGCCACTCTAGACCGGTTCGACCTCAAGGGTTTTGCTCACGGCAACTTCCCGGACTACCGTCTGTTCTCATCTAACCCCTGCCGGGCGAGGGTGGTCAACGGTCCCAGATGACCTAGGAGATGGAACGACACGGCATAACGAATCCCGGCGCTTACCTCCCGGGAAAGCAAGTTCTCTGTGAAAGCGACGACGAAGGCGATGAAACCATTCTCTTCCAAGTCGGGCATGAAGTCAACAAAACCGGACTCCCGAGGGTCCTCGGAGGATGGGAACGGATCATTTCCGCACTCAAATTGAAAGGCCAACTCGGGGAGAAAGGTCTATTTAAAAACAAGAGGAGGATGGAGATTCGTCTCGAGCAACTACTCGGGGAAATTCCACGAGGCCAGAGGCATTCGTTTACGAAACGATCAGCTGGGACAGCAACCGAGTCACATGGGCGAGATGTTCGGGAAGCCGTGTACTCACCTTCCGACATACCCGCCACTCGAGATAAAACAAAGGAGAAAACTCTCCCCGATGGAGGTTTACCTAGGCTGCCGCACCTTGCAGTTCAAAGAAGCAGCGGCTATTCTCGCGCATGGGAAGAAAGCATGAGGCGCTAACTCTCGACACGAGCTCATTTGCAAGAAAGTTGATGCGGGCCAAGAGTGGAGGAAAATTAGCAAACCATGAGTATCGCCGGACCCAACTCGAGAATGCCTTGAGTATGCTCGGCAAGAAGGAAAGGAACGCGATATACCGTGAAGAGATCAAGGAGACCGTTCGCTTGAGCCGAGAACTCTCCAACCTCCCTCGGAGGGTCGGCAACGCACGGTTCGGTTCGAGGCAACCCGTTGTGCAGCGACGTTCGAGCAGCTGCGTCAAACCGTAGGCTACCTCCCCGCGAGGCACCTAAGCCGGTATCACGGGACGAGAATCCGTCAAGCTGCCGAAGCTTCGGGAATACATCATGATCAATGAGTTGAGGGAAGACATATGGCCCTATGCTACGAGGAATCCTCCTCTAACTATGGCTCAACTCGGAGCGGCCTGTTCGAAGGGACCAAATGCGATGTCGGCGTTCTAACCCGATCGGGTCAAATCCATGCATTACCACCTAAGGCCACCAAAAGCCTACGGGCAGGCTGCAACCCAGTCGGCCCGAAGACGCAAGTTCCACGAAGAGGACCCGATCCTCACTCAGCTCAAGCAGACTCAGGCGAACATTTCCCTTTGGTCTCTGCTCACCTCTTCGTATCCTCACAAGCTCAAGCTAGAGGAAAGCCTGGCCCGTACCATGGTCCCCGTGGACGCAACACCAGATGAAGTCATTCAGATGATCGGCAACATCCACTACGGCAACATTATCACCTTCACGGATTTGGACCTTCCAAAATTTGGGGCTGATCACAATGAGCCGCTCTACATCACGATCCCGGTTGGACGGCGTCGCCTTCCCGCGTGTTGGTAGACGGAGGTTCCGGAATGAATGTCTTGCCCGCCAAGATGATGGACACGCTTGACATCAAGCCCACGAGATCTAAAGCCTTGAGTCCACCTTTGTCAAGGCCTATGACTCTACTTCCCGTACGAGTTCTCGGAGTTGCTACTCTTAACATATGGTTCGGCAAGCGGATGATCCCCACCGAATTCCAAGTATTGGACATTCCAATCACTTTCACGGCCATCTGGGGCGTCCTGGCTGCATCAAATCAATGGCGTGGCATCCACCCTTCACCGGTGCCTCAAGTTCATGCAAGGCAACGAGCTAACCACGGTCTACGGCGACGGCGTCACCAGGGGACCGGCACCAACGACATTCCGGTATTAGAAATCAAGCATAATGACGACATGTCATTAGCTGGATTCACTCGGAGACCTCCAAGATTCAAATATGCAACGTGGACCTTCCCTTTGTCTCACGACAAGATTCCTCTGCCATGAGGATGATGAAACTCATGAACTTCATCCCGGGGCGGGGCTCGGCAAAAAGGCTACAAGGCCAACACCAAGTTATCGAAGTCAAGGACCACACCACGGTCCGGGGGCTTGGCTACGTGCCAACAGGGCGACATAAGGGAGAACAAAAGGCTCGCCGCGCAGCGGCGGCCCACAAGGGAACCTTCGACGGCACACCCAACCTCCATCCTTACGGCTTTGACCTCGCTCATTACTTCACCAAGAGGAACCGGCAGCAAAGCGAGGGGACCGACAAGGAGGGCAGCGGCGAAGCGAGGGGACCGACAAGGAAACCGGCAAGCGGGGCGAGGGGACCGGCGGCGGCAAGCAGCGAAGCGGGGGGACCGACGGTGGAAGCGATGAAGATGAAGAAGTAGGGATAGTCGGCACGAGACTACGGGAAGAAGGGAACGGCTAGCACGGGACCTCAAGCGTTTCGAGAGGACTCAAAGCTAATCCAGATAAGGGGAGCGTTCCTCGACATCACGGCTCTACCTGGACCAAGCTGCCACCACGGTTCGGCACGAGCACACATTGAGGAATCCGGACTTGGAGGAGCAACTCAAGGTACTCTCCATGGGAAACAAATTGTTCGGATCGGCCGCGAGGCCACGTTCGAGACGGTAACTCCAAAGCGAAGGAACCGGGAATTCATAGAAGACGCTCTCGGTGGACCGGCTCTCTGAGTCTTTTTGAAGAAGTCATGGAGGTGCCAAACTGATTGACACAGGCTCGACAACGGCATGATCGCCATGATTGGGACGGCGAAGCCAAGCCTCTCGATCCTCGAACCCTCATCAAGCATCAGCAATGCCGAAGAATTGGGTAACCTTCACCGGACGAGGGCAAGCCGGGCGAAGCCCCGGAAGACAAGGCTGGGCCCGCACCCACATCTCCCTAAACCCGGTCTCAAACCCTGAGTCGAGTCCTTGTCGAGTCCGAGTCCTACGAGTCATCAGCGGCCTTACGCGGAGGACTATGATAATGTAGCCAATCATGTATTTCCGTTCTTGTTTAATGAAAAGTCGACCTTTCGGAGTATCCTCTCATTGCCACTTTAACAGCGATAAGTTAACAAACAACTTAAAAGACGTTAATAACTCAATTGATAAAGAAACGGACACATTAAACGAACAATACATTAGAGAAGTTCTCGAGCGTGTAGTTGACCAAGAGGACAATAGGGCCCAAGCTGCCGAAGAGGTTATGACCAAAGTGAACACAGGGTCGGTGCAAGAGCCTAAAGAGACACAAGTGGGCGGTTTCTTTGCCGATGCGAAAAGAAGCCACGATAAGCCTCCTCGGGAGTATGTTGACGTGTTCGCTGGTCATACCGGGACATGCCGAGGACTCGATCCCTCGATCGTGGAGCACATAATTCCCTGGATCCCGAATCCAAGCACTGTCAAACGAAGGCTGCGCAAGATCAAGCGAGTGGTCCTTGCAAGTAAAAAGAAGAGATTGAGAAAATGCTCAGAGTTGGTTTCATCGAGTGATTGAGTACCCGACTTGGCTCTCCAACATCGTGACGGTCACGAAGGCCAACGGAAAGGTCGAATGCTTGTGTGGATTTCCGGGATCTCAACAAGGTCGGCCCTAAAGATGATTTCCCATTTGCCTAACATCGACATCTTTGAGTCGACACCACGGCAAATTTCAAAGTAAAGTCCTTCGTGGACGGGTTATTTGGATACAACCAGATCAAAATGTCAGGAGGATCAAGCCAAGGCGCCTTCACCACTCCGTGGGGGACATATTGTTACACGGTCATGCCGTTCGGTCGAGAACGCTAGGGCTACTTACCGGCGGGCTGCAGCGGCCCTCTTCCATGACATGATTCACAAAGAAATCGAAGTATATGTCGACGACATGATCATCCACTCCGAGGGGATCGGGCATGCGGCACATGACGGATCGAGGAAGTTCTTCAACGGACTCGAGAAAACACTCCATGAGGTTGAACCGGCAAAGTGCACCTTCGGCGTCAAGCGCGGCAAGGTGCTTGGGGTACATGGTTACGAAAGAGGTATCGAAGCCGATCCCAAGAAGATCAAGGCCATCATCGACATGAAGCGCCTCAAACCTTGACGAAGTGAAGAGCTTCATGGGAAGACTTGATACATCGGTCGCTTCATCAACCGAGTTGACATCTCTCTGCGAGCCCATGTTCAAAGCTGATGAAAAAGAATGCCGACATCAAATGGGACTCAGGAGTGCCAAACGGCTTTTGAGAAGATCAAGACCTACTTGGTGAATCCCCCAGTGCTGTGCCCGCCACATGAAGACAAGCCACTACTCCTGTATCGACGATATGAGACACGTCAATCGGAGCAATGCTTGGCACAAGAACAGAAAGATTCCAAGGTTGAGCATGCAATCTACTTCGTAGCCGAAAGCTTCAAGGAAGTGAACTCGGCTACTCGGCATCGGAAAACTTGTACCGCCTTGGTATGGGTAGTCGGGAAACTGAAACACTACATGCAGTCGCATTCAGTGCTCCTGGTCTCCAAAGTGGACCCCGTCCGATATCTCTTTGACAAGCCATCCCTGTCAATGCGGCTAGCCAAGTGGTCATTCTTCCTGGCTGAGTTCGACATCAAGTACATGGTTAGAAAATCAACAACGACATCAAGTACATGGTCAGAAAATCAACAAAGGGTAGAGTCATGGCAGATCAGCTGGCCGACTTCCCAAGCAGTGAACCTAAGGGCCCTGATCCGCAATTTCCGAACGACGGAATCTTTTCACTCGACAGCGCAAACCGCTGGCAATTCTTCTTCGATGGGGCAGCCAACAAGAAGGGGAATGGTATTGGAATGCTCCTTGTTGATCCCAAGGACGAGCATACTCTCATAGCTATCAAGCTGAATTTCTAAGCAACCAACAATGCGGCGAGAATACGAAGCATGTGCGGCGGAGTGCAGGAAGCCGCCCTCGGCGCAACATCTCGGAGTTGGATGTATATGGAGACTCGGCATTGATCATCAATCAAGTGTCCAACAAATGGAAGACGGTAGATTACGGCCTCCGAAGTACCACGCGTACATGGAGGAGCTCATTGCTCGGTTCAAGGACATCTCTTTTCATTATTTGCCAAGAGACGGGAACCGCTTCGCGATGCCACAGCAACCCTCGCCTCTCTTGTCGAAATTCCCGATGGGAAAGCGGTAAAACCCCTCGGAATAGGCGGACGGGAAACACCCGCCTATTCTTTGTGAGATCGAAAAAAGAAAAGAAACGATCGACGAACCACAGTACAATCAAATTTACCGGTACCTCCAAAGCGGAGAAGCTTCCTTCACAAATGAAGATGGAAAATACAAAGAAGGGATCAAAGCCAAAAACATGATGGCATTAAAACGCACTGGCATCCCATTTCGTCATTACAGGGGTATGTTGTACAAGAAGCGCCACCAAGGGCCGCTCCTTCGGTGTGTAAACAAAGAAAAAGCCGGCGAGCTAATGAACGAAGTTCACAACGGAACTGCGGTCCGCACATGAACGCCGAGCATTGACACGAGATCATTCTCCGTATGGGATACTATTGGATATCAATGGAAACAGGCGCATCCGGTTCGTCAGAAGGCTGCGACAAATGTCAACGGTTCTCGAACCTCAATCACATTCCTCCACATGAACTCTATTGCATGACTACGCCATGGCCTTTCGCCACATGGGGAATCGACGTCATCGGCAAGATCACTCCACGAGGGAGCAATGGTCACGAGTTCATTCTAGTCGCGATCGACTACTTCACCAAATGGGTAGAAGCCGGATCGTACAAGGTCTTGAATTCTAAGAAGGTGGCCGAGTTCATCCGAGAGAACATCATGTGCCGATACGGAGTGCCCAACGAGATCATATCCGACAATGGGACTCACTTCGAAGGAGATTGTGACCAACTACGCGGCCGAATTCGAGTCACACGTCACAAGTCTTCTCCTTACGGACCACAAACCAATGGTGCGGTAGAGGCGGCCAACAAGACTCTCGCCATGATAATCGGAAAGATGACCACCGAGAGGTCGGGAGGCGCGAAAAGCTACATTTAGCCCTGCAGGGATACCGGGAACATCGGTCGGAACCGCCACGGGAGACTCCGTTCGCGCTTACCTACGGAATGGAAGCGATGTTGCCGTGGAATTGGAAATTCCATCCCTCAGAGTCCTCTTGGAAAACGGGATCAATGAAGTCGAATGGCTACGAGCCGTCACGATGAACTTGCTCTACTCGACGAGCGCGAGATTGAAAGCCATGGAACACACTCGAGCCTACCGGAGCGAGAATGGCCCGAGCATTCGATAAGAAAGTCAAGATCCGAGACATCGAGAGAAGGCGACTTGGTGCTAAAGGAAAAGCCTCCTACGCGAGACCAATCCCCTCGGAAAGTGGGAGCCTACTGGATAGGACCGTTCGTGGTACAAAGAATCTTCTCAGGAGGAGCCATGAAGCTAGCGAGACTTGGACGGAAACCCTTTCGTTAACCCGTGAACGGAAGCAAGCTCATGAGATACTTCGTTTGAGGAAGAGCACGAGTCAACTCACCTTCCCCATACACCGTCCCCTCGGTAAAATTAAAAGTGCTAAAGAGTAATACCCATTTGGATACATTCAGCTAATGATCCGGGTAAAAAGCAGAGTCGCACTTCTTTTGTCTTTGTTTTTCTCAAATTCACCTAAAGTGTCGAACTACGGTGACTGAGCCCCTTAGTCCAATTGTAAAAGGGGAACGTGGCGGCCATCATTGGTTCGGTCTAAAAAACAAAAAAATACAATAAGCATCAATTGCTTGTGTTTGAAAAACTCTTTTCATTTAACCTACAAATTCATAACGGTTAAAACATTCTTTGATGAGTTCAAGCACGGTCAACTCTTGACTCGCTACACGCTAGCAAAACTACAATAAAACATTAATCAATTAATGTGTACGCAATGACAATGGGTGGATACTACGGGACGGCAAGGTCAACCTAGTTTCCGTACTTGGTCCTTCATCCTTCTTCCCCTTCCCTTTCCCTTGACAGTGTTCTTCACCTTCACGGGAAATATTCCGGTAGGCCTTCTACATTGGCTCGGGGACTCTTCAGACGCCTCCGTCAAGCTGTGGTGTCAAGCGCGACCCTTTCTCTAGCTCTGTCTCGAGCCGCCTCGCTTGAGCCATCATAACGGTGCTTTGATTGGCCTCCCGATCAGCATTTGTCTCATAATCAGCCATGGCATCGCCGATACGATTCCAGGGGTTAGCCCTTGCTTCGGCCCTCCTCAAGGTCGAGGCTGTCCAGGTGATCGGCACCCAACGGCTCACTCCGTCTCCACAAGATAGACATACTGTGTCTCCCCATACACTCTTCGTACCGGTTCGAATGCTGCGTCGACGAACAGTGCCCTCTCTCAGGTGAAAGAGAACCACGCGGGAAAGGACGTGTATTGCCACCACCGTGTGATCGGCAATAGCGTCGAAGGATCTTCCATCCGCAGAGATCCCACCTCAAAGGTAGCGGCATAACCCAAATCGGTCGGTGGCACTGCTCCGGCCCGTCTTGTCGCGAGAACCAACGATGGAATGTAGAAAGACGTGCGAGGCGGCCCAGGCACTCGACAACCAACGGACCCTCTGAGTGGTCCGACAAGTCTGTAACTTCCAATGGGGAACCCACCATCGCAAGTGATGCGTGCAAAGTCGGCCATCAAGCTCCGGCTCGGCTTTGATCGCCCCCTATCACCGGAAGGACGTCGAGAGAAAGACCAAGCGTCACGGGACATTGGCACCTCGGGCATCATCTGCGGTCTCTCCCTCAACCACATGGTAAGCATAGCGGGACTCCTCCCCACATGTATCGGCTACCGGTCGCCATCCGACCTATGCCCGGGAACGTCTCGCCCAAGACCGGCGGCACGATGTCTCCCCCGCTCCGCGGCTGCCTCACGAGGTCCGGTACCTTTGTGATGGCACACACCCGAAGACGTGAATGTGAACGAGTAGCAATCGCGCCTGGAAGCAAACGCGTCCCACGAAAAGACGCTCCCTCGGCTCAGGCAAATCTTTCGGGCGAGTCCCGAAATGTCAACATAATCGGTATCTGTATCGGCATCCGTATGCTTCTCAGTAGAGATACCGAACAAAGACACTAGCTTCTCAGCGGTGGCCATGCCACCCGGCATACGGAAGAACTAGGCTTTGTTCCGTCTCGGGTCCTCCCGAATGGCCGGAAATCTTCAAACGTAGGAGTGACTTCGTTGTACGAAAAGTTGTACACATTCCTCAGTACGTCCCCGAAGCGAGACGCGGCTCTCAAAGATCCCAATCTGGCATGAGCTCCTTCAAAGCCCAAACAGATTTAATCCATGCTGACCTTCGAAAAACCCTTTGTTACGCCTCGTGTGGTTCCGTACCCACCGGTAGAGAAAGTTGTCCAAATATCGCTCTTGCATCAGAGACGGTAACTTGGGAAAGGGAGCCATAAAGAATGAAGGAAACCTTGGAAGTTTGAGAGAATTCGACGAGAATGATCAAAAACAATGCGCGAGTTCTTAAACAATTGCAAAGTTGAAAGCTGCAATTTAAAGAATCTGGAAATTCACTCCTAGTCGTAGGACTCCCTCTGCACGATTGACTTGGTCAACTCTGCAGCTATTGCTCCTAAATTGGAAACATTTCCAAACAACTCCTGTTCATCCTTATGAAACTGCGTCTTGCCTGGTTTCATTCAACCAATATCAATATCCCTCCGCCCAGGGCTCGTGCAACAGTGCAAATAATTAATAATCGGTGCATATAGGCTTAAATTTTGACCCGTTCAATTTTTAATGCATTTCTCATTTTATTTATTTTTGATTAACCTACTTCCTTATTTGCCAAAAATAACGAAGGTGATCACGAGAATAAATGTGCGAAATACGGAGTTCCGCCCACGGGCGCCTTTTTCGAATACGGTTCAAATCAAAAATTTGTTCGACAATACATGCATTTTGTCTAAACAAAGCGGTAAAAAAAAAGAGGACTACTCGAGTCTGCTGCGTCATCAGAGCACTCGACGTCTTGCTCCGCATTTGCCGGATCCGTCGCAAATAGGGAACTCGCCAAATTCCTCCCAGCGGGAATATGCGAAAGGCCTCCTCGGAGTATGCGAACTCGAGGACTCTCCCCTCTCGCGCCACGAGTGCGCGAAGAAGGAGCTCCAAATCCGGCCGTTCCGCCGCGAGCTGGCCAAATCCTGTGCAAAGTCCTCCCCACCGGTGTGGGAGCGGGCGAATCTCTCGGCCTAGACGGCCCCCGCTCACGGACATCCACGCTCCTCAGGAGGCGCACCGCATGAACTCCACGAGTCTCCTAGCGTAGGCGGCCCACCCGTCCACCGGCCTCATAGCGTCGTTGTACGTACGGCCGGACACTGCGAACCGGGAAAGTCGTCAAAAGACAAGCGAAAGTACGGATGCAACATTTGCGAGAATGCTACTATCAAATGCGAGAAAATCAAAAGGTGCTCACCGAAGCATTGGGGTCAGCCATATCGTGGTCTCGGCTCATTCGGGAGCGGGATCACAAGTCGCTGCGCGAACCATCCGGCCCCTCGTACGCTGGCCTAGCTCGCGGGACGGGAAATGTCGGGGACCTCCCGGGGACCTCGCCCTCCCTATCTTTGCACTGCGGGCTCCTCGGCCTCATCCTCAAGAAAACATCATAGGCGGCCCCCGCTATGATGTACTCGGTGAAATACACACCCTGAAGGTACCCCTCCGGCTCGTCAATCGGCATCTCCGGGGGATGCTTTGCATGTACTGAGAGGATCCACCGGCACCAATGGAAGAGACCCCTGCCTATCTTGTGGGTCACCCTCTCCCCCAAATACATGGCGTCACGGTGAAGTTCCACAGGGAGCTTCCGCCGCCGTGTAGTCTCGGTTGCAACCTGCACCGCGACATGATGAAGCACTGCTCCACCGAGGTCAGCCCGGATCCTCTCGGAGAACTCCGGGTTCGGCGCTAGAGATATCTCCTCGTACGACACTCGAGTGCCAACCCTCGAAGAGACCGCCCTCTTCGCCTTCTTACGCCAAACCGGCATGGCGGGGAACGAGGGGGACGGTACGGCTCCTTTATGTCCCAAGCTCTACGGGATTTGAATACCTTGTAGCACCGGACACAAGAGAATGGAAAGTTATGTCGGCTACAAAGCGGATACATACGAGTACATAAAAGAGGCAAGGAAGAGAAAAGCACGTAAACTTACATCCAAGACGGGCGTGAAGACGGCTAAATGAGTGCTCCTCTCCCCGCGAGAACTTTGTCCCGAGTGGTAGAGCTCGGCGAGTCCAGCCTCCCCCACGCAAACCCCTCACGGCATCCAAGTCTACCGGCGACCCGAGCAGAGGGAAGTGACAAGACGTGTCGGAAGTCGGGAACAAAGTCGGCGACAGCGCAAACCAAAGGAACCTCGAGCCAGACGCTCCGCGGTCATCCTCGAGGACCCGACGGATAATCGGCGACACCCGCCCTCAAGTGATGCTCCATCGGCTGTGCCGAATGCCTAAGCCCCTGGCATCGGTAATATCAAAACCCGGCAGCCCGGACAAGCGCTCCGGGGTGTAACCATCAACCCACACCCGGCGCGTTGTCGTAAGCTCGGCAACCCGGTGATAGCGGAAAAATCCGTGGGAGTCACCGTCGCCTCCCCATCCGAAATGGAAAGTGTGGGTCGTATCCCACCGTACTCGCTCGGCGCGACATACATGGACACCGCCCCTCGGCGTATCATTTGTCATGGCTACCGCGATAAACCCGGCCAACCCGGAGTCAATCACCGGTGTCGTGGACTCCTCTCTCCCTCTCGAGCTACGTCAGGGATAAGGCCCCACAATGCGTGCACCGCCTCAAAGCACCCCCGACTCTTACGGTTATGAGTATTAACCGTCCTGTCCCTGAGACAAACAAGACAGAAGCAACGTCAACAAAATGCAACAACGCATGTCAAAAGGATGCAATGCAGATACGGTTCTCATTCATTTCCTACGTATATTCAAAATCTTTCGAAAACTCCGTCGAATCCGGAACTTTCAAATCATTTCGAAAACTCCGTCGAATCCGGAACTTTCAAATCATTTCGAAAACTCCGTCGAATCCGGAACTTTCAAAATCATTTCGAAAACTCCGTCGAATCCGGAACTTTCAAAATTTTCGAAAACTCCGTCGAATCCGGAACTTTCAAATTCTTTCGAATTTTTCAAAAATTTACTCCGTCCCGAATTAAAGCTACTTTAATTTTGGAAAATGCATTTAGACATGGAATTTTGCAACCAAAATTTTTATGTCATCTACCCATGATGTCAATTGAACTACGTCCTAGTCAATTTCGACAACGATTCATATCAAAGTCAAAAGCCCCAAATCGGGCACCAAAATCCCTAAGTAAATTTCTAACAAATTTCTAACATTTAAAGAATGCACATTCTTGAAATTAATGGAATTTGTAGGGAACTTACGTGTCTTTCGATCCCTCCCTTGGAGTTGTGGCGGTCCCTCGCCGGATAAAACTCCGCCGGATTCAATGGAAGAGTGGTGGTTCGAATGGTCCGAACCAATCGAGTTCTTTCGTCGTCGGTCCTTCCGTGGCGAGCCATTGGTCCTCCTTCACCCTCCATAGCGATTTTCCCTCACAAATTCGAGCAAACCTTGCAATTTGGGTTGGATTTCTCTCTCTTTTCTCTCCTCTCTCGCCGGCAACAATGAAAGAAAATGGCCATTTTCTTCCCCAGCCTCGGCATTTAAAAGATTCTGGAAAAACAGTAAAAGTCCGACCGGACTCTTACTGCACTAGAATAATTTTTGCCCCTTTTGCCCCTCAGCTTTTGGCAAATCCAATTTTACCACTTTTGGCCCCCGAAATGTAAAATTTCCCCCAGTTAGACATTTCTAACGCCCTATCCTCCGAGGATAAATCAAAGTTAGTTCTCACTAACGTTCGTCTCCAGACGTTAAATTCTCAGTTAGTCCTCACTAACGCTCGTCTCCAGACGTTAAATTCTCAGTTAGTCCTCACTAACGCTCGTCTCCAGACGTTAAATTCCCAGTTGACGTTTGACATTCAAACGCTCAATCATGTCTCCGGACATTCCAGTTACAATTTCGTCTCCAGACGTTAAATTCCCGATTGACGTTTGACATTCAAAGCGCTCGATCATGTCTCCAGGACATTAAGCAATTTCGTCTCCGTGACGTTAAATTCCCAGTTGACGTTTGACATTCAAACGTTCAACCATGTCTCCGGAAATTTCAGTTACGATTCCGTCTCCCGACGTTAAAATTTAATAATGGTCCTCACCATTAAACTCTCAATCGTGACCTTTCACGATCCGATCTCAATCCTCAATCGCGACCTTTCACGGTCCGATTTCAATCCTCAATTGCGACCTTTCACGGTCCGATCTAAAGCCTCAATCGCGACCTTTCACGGTCCGATCTCAAACATTCCATTCGCGACCTTTTCCGCGGTCCGACTTCCAATCCCTCACCCATCAAGACCTTTCACGGTCCGATCTCTAATCCTCAATCGCGACCTTTCACGGTCCGATCTCAATCCTCAATCGCGACCTCACGGTCCGATCTCAAACATTCACCGACCTTCACGGTCCGACCTCCACCCTCTTATCAAGACCTTCGTCATCATCTCCGGCAACAGCAATAAGCCCGAACCCCAAGGTACGAACGCCTTGCAGCAGTATCTCTCAGGCAAAGAATAAGCCCGAACCCCAAGGTACGAACGCCTTGCAAACGAGTCATCTCTCGGCAAGCGGCAATAAGCCCGAACCCCAGTGCGAACGCCTTGCAAACGAGTCATCTCTCAGGCAAACATAAGCCGGAACCCCAAAAATACGAACGCCTTGCAACAATCCCTCTTCGGCCATCCAGTAACGCTCGTCAGTCAGCGGATAAAGCGCCGCGGCAATAAGCCCCGGCACCCAAGGCACGAAAGCCCTCGTCAACATCGCAACTCAGGTTTGAGGCGCCACACGCCCTCGAAGGTTTGAAGTCCCGAGGTTCGGACGCCTCCCGAGCAGTCTCCATTCGGAGTACGGGTACCTCGCGAATGGTCTCATCCGAGTTTAGACGCCTCCTAACGGTCTCGCTCAGGTCAAGGTCCCCATGCGCGGCCCTTGCCCCTTTTCGAACTACGATCGGCTTGATTCCCGCTCGGGATACGTAGGAATCCTTTTCGCTAAGGGTCCGGCCGGTGACCGCCCGAGTCTCCTTCAAAGTAAGGCATCCCGATTTGGATCCTTATCTTTTTCAATGACCCCACCTCCTTCGGAGGAGACGTCGGCGAGGGCTAAGCTGTAAGTACCCAAATCCGGATCATCCAAATCCGTCGGAAAGTTAACCGAAATCCGTTAAGCTGGCCCGCTCCGGGTTAGCAGGAACTCGTTAAACTCCTCGTTCTTTGTGCCAACGAGGCGTCCGGGGCTGCCCGTGCATCCCGACGTCGAACCGTACTTAGCACGTGACATCTCACGTAAAAGTATGGCTTTCCTGAAAACGCATTTTCCGGCACTTTCCGGGCGTTTCGGACATTTCCGGTTGTTATTTTAAAACGGACAAACCGGGACCGGGGAACAATCTTCCACCTCGGTGGTGACTCGGAGGGCACGTGGCAGCCATGCCACCTCCCTCTAGTCACCCTTCAATCAATTTCAAAGGGAAAAGACCAAAATGCCCCTTTGGTTTGCAAGCCAAGTCCGGCGGACTCACCGTGCACTTTTCACGAAATTGCGGCCAAGTCCCAGTTTCCAAAATCCCCAAAACCCCACGAAATTCGGTCCAAGTCCGGCCGGACTCCTACCGCAATTTTCACCCTATAAATAGAAGTTGCTTTGTCAGAAAGGCCCCGGAAAGAAGGGATTTTTCACACAAAAATCACCACCCCCCACGGTCCAAACTGGTTTTCACCCCTCCCGAGCTCTCGTTTTGTCTCGATTCACGTGAAACCTTCGTATTTCGATCAAATACGCACCCTACAACTTCGAAACAACCTTTCGAATCACTTTTCGTGTCCCGTACACACCTCCCGAGCCAAAGGAGTCGACCCTAGCCATAGGTATAACTCCCTCTCTCTGAATCTCCCGTTCCGTCTCGGTTTACGTGCCAGTCGCTATAACTGTTTCGAACGTTGTTATCAAAATGTAGACGCCTCCGTCTAACGGGGTCCGATACGTTTTAGCCCCTCGATCCTCTTCTCTTTCCAGGCGTTCCGACCCCGTTTCGTTTACTTTCATGTCATTTACAATTCCGAGCCGTTTGGCCTCGTTGATCGTCATTTACAATTCCGAGCCGTTTGGCCTCGTTGATCGTCATTTACAATTCCGAGTCGTTTGGCCTCGTTGATCGTCCTTTACAATTCCGAGCCGTTTGGCCTCGTTGATCGTCCTTTACAATTCCGAGCCGTTTGGCCTCGTTGATCGTCATTTACGAATCCGGATCGTTTGATTCCGTTGACACCGCTTTAAATACTGTCATTTACAAGTCCGATCCGTTTGGATTGTGATAGTATTTACTTTTCAAAAGTCCGAGTCGCAACCCGATTCGTTGATCGCATGTCATTTAATACGTATTTTTCCCGTAAAAATCGTTAACAATGTAATGCCCGGTTCAAAACCGGAGTTCGTCCGTCGAACTCTCTTTCAAAATGCGCGAAATGACGTTCGGCCTCCGAATGCTCATCTTCAAACTCAAAGCCGCCATTTGTCACTCAAAAATCATTTAATACGCATTTTTCCCGTAAAAATCGTTAACAATGACTCGTATGGCTCAAAGTCGACGTTTGCCACGCAAACGCTCATTTCAAACTCAAAGTCGACGTTTGCCATGCAAACGCTCATTTCTGTCTCAAAGTCGACGTTTGCCACGCAAACGCTCATTTCCGTCTCAAAACCGACGTTTGTCATTCAAACGCTCGTCTTTTCAAACAAAGTCACCTAATCAACGTTTGACATTCAAACCAAGATTAAGCTTGTCATTCAAGCCCCCATTTCAAAACACACACACACACACACGTTTTCGAGAAAGGTAGAAAGACTCGTCATGCGAGGCGTTTCGGGCGATCTCGTAATACTCTACCCGAAACGTAACGTGACCTCCGAACCTAACAATCTCTGGTACTAAAAGCTTTTTACTCGTTTTTGCTGCCAATAAAAATGATCCCCTTTTTCAAAAGCCTTTTCCTAAGTTTTTGCTACCAATAAAAACGACACCTTTTCACAAATAGCCGTTTCTCAACGTTTTGGGCTCAAAATACAAAAACCGCGTGGCGACTCCTCATTTTGTTCCTTCCCATGAAGCGAGGTCTCAGACACCAACCCCCCGCGAAAGACAACCGCCTTTTCCGCGCCCTCGCCCGCGCGAAAAGATCGGGTAATTTGGACTCCTTCTTTCCCCAAATCGGTTAGGCAATCCAATAGACAACCCTGACTAACCGATTTATTACCAACCGATCCTCATATTAATTTTCCTAATTCACCTCTGAAGAGTGAACCTATTTCAAACAATTTACCACTTCCTTCCCCACTTACTGATCACCAGTCTCCATCACCTTCTCCAAATCGATCTCCTTTACCGGTCACATCTCCCTTTACCGATTCTACTCCTCCACTAGAAAACCTTAGACAAGAATCGGTCAGGCAAGACCTCCCTAGGTGTAAGTACCCAAATCTGGCTCATGCCTTCCGGTTAAATTTCCCGGCAATTTCGGTAAGTTTTCCGGTAATTCCCCAGACCTTCCTAGTGTTCCGGAAACATTCCGGAACTGTTTTTAATTAAATAAAGGCTGAAGGGAATCCTTCCTAATTAAGAAACACGTTTTTCTTAATTAGGAGGGAAGGTTCTAGAATAATGCCACCTTGCATGGTTCTAGAATGCTGAGTCACAATGGATAAGCCCGCCTTGCTGCATTAGCTCGCGCCTACGGCCGCACGGCTTCATTAGCCTTATCCAGACTGCCTATAAATAGAGCCCTCCTCTACCCATTTCAACACACAACAACAACAATACACACACTCCCTAGCAATACACTCAGTCACTCCCAAGACGTGAAGAATATTGGTGAAGGCTCAAGAAGGTGAAGAAGAAGGCCAAGAAGCTCCCTCCCTCCTCCTTGAAGATCCAAGACCAATCTCTCCTCCTAGCTCCAACCAAAGAAGCAAAGGAAGCAATTGGTAACCTCGCACGCCCTAACCTTGCTTTTAATTGATATACTTGCTCATTGCATTCATATATCTTGCTTGGGACTTGGCATTCATAGTTAAAGATCACATCTTTATCACCCCCTTTCCCTTTTTGCATGCATTAAGACCTCATTTGTCATAAAAATGTAGTCTTTTTCATAAAGGTGCATCCTTTGCACCTAAAACTCCCATTTTCAAATAAAAATGTCATTTTTATGCATCATTTGCATATAAAAATCCAATCTTTTTAAATAAAAATGCATCCTTTGCATTCAAAACCCTTTGTTCAAGCATCATTTGCTTTAAAGATCATGTCTTTACCATAAACTAGCATCATATGCTTTTCAAAATGCAATCTTTATGCATCATTTGCATAATGAATGCCAATTTCTTCAACAAAAATGCATCATTTGCATAAAAATCAAATCTTTATGCACCATTTGCAATAAAGATTATTTCTTTAAATTAAGTGCATCATTTGCAACCCAAAAATGTCATCTTTTCAATTAAAGTGTCATTTTTCATCATGCATTCCCCTTTTCCCCCAACCTTGGAACGGACCGGTGTAAAAGATCCTATCTTTACATCGTTCCTTCCATTAAAGGTTCCATATTTCTTTAGAAAGGGATACCTTGAACCCTATATCTCCGATTATCGCTTAAGAAAGAGTATGAAGCCACTATACGAGCTCGACCGTCTTAAAGCGTAGGATTGATGGGCTAAGGACCCTCCTTTTCTAAAGAACCTCATCTTTGACCAAAAGAGAGTCATTCTCTCGATCACGCAAGTCCCGAGGGTCCCGAGGTTAAAATGCGATGATCACAAGTCATAAGATGAGGACGGGATCATAATCCCAAATACATAAAATTCCAAGGAATCCCGAGCGACAACCAACAAATGGTTTGTACGTCAGGAAGACAACTTGGGACATTCCCCTTATTTTCAAACACATGCCCCCAAGAAAGCACGCAAGCAAGCACGATTACTGAAATCTTGGGAGACTTGCTCCGGCAAGGCACTTTGGGTGAACGCCAAACGTTCTTCCCAAGGGGTAACTTAACCTCCGAACCCAAATAAAAACCTTTTTTTCAAAGTTTTGAGGTAATCAAAATGGCGTGCCGACTCCGTTTTTCAAATAACTCGGATGTCTTCAAACTCGCGTGAATCCAACACAAAATTTGGGCACCACATTCACAGTTTGGCGACTCCGCTGGGGATATCCCAAAGGAGAAAAGCTTTTATTTTCAAAACAAAAATCGATACTCGGTATATAGGTGGAAACCACTTACCCTTCCTGTACACTCCCTGACGTGGGAGTTGGGATAACCGGTGGTTTAACAATCCACGTACCAGTATCCCTTTTCGAAAAAAAAAACAATTTTGAAAAAAAAATAGAAGAAAGCTTTTCCCTTTGAAGCGGGTTAGACTCCCATTGCCGATTTCATTAATCGCGCTTGCTTTCTTTACCATGCATTGCATCATTTGCATCTTGGAATCTGTGCATACTTTGAACGGGAAACAACCCGAAAAATAGCAAAAGGAGTGGAACCTGGAAAATTGATCCATGCAGTCGTACGGCTCGATCCTCATTGGATTCTGACCGGGCGACCTCAGTGGAAATTCCACCAGGAAAAATCATGGTTAATCGCGAGTCCTAGCGGCTTGGGGCTATTCGGCTCCATGGCCCGGGGGCTCCCAGAAAATTTACGTGCTTACGTGTTGCATTCTCCCCCGTCCCGAAAATCATTCCTTTAAAACACATTTATGAAAATCTCTGTTTTAACTCAAAAAGGAACATTTTTAGGAGACCGCACACTACGCGCACCTGATATATCCTGTACACTTTTGCACGCACATCCTTCAAACCCGAGGGTGGTTCCAGTGCGATCACGGACGGCCTTACGATGCTCCGGGCGCGCACGGAATCATCCCAACCTCCCATGGCGGCCGGTGTCGACCAATGCACGGTCAGTGTCACACGTTTCAAAAAACCGTGACTTTTGGTTGGTTTTTGGTCTAGTCCGTGTCATATAGCCCGGTTGCATACCCACGTAAAGGTCAAGCCTTAGCTCATAACGGAAGCCAAGATTTTCGCTCAAGCGAAAGTGCGAAATTCCGACAAGGAAAAATCGGTGGGATCTTGACTCCGACATTGACTATTGACCTTGACCCGCACGGAATGCGTAAGAGTCAAGACCAAGTCTTTGCCAAAAAAAAAAAAATCAAAAGATCTTTCGCTCAAGCGAAGCTCTGCTAAAATTCCGACAAGGAAAAATTGGCAAGATCTTGACCCGGCATTGACTTCGATTCTAACTCACGCCCGGCGTATGCAACGAAGTTCAATGTGACCTTTGTGTCATCCGGCTTTTGTCGCCCGACCCATGCCTATTATCTTCTCGGACATTATCGAAAGTCAAAACGTCATTCGCTCAAGCGAAACTCTGTCAAAATCCTATCAAGGCGAAAGACGAGACTTTCCCGGTATTGCCTTGACTATAATCCGCATCGCTCGTGCGTTGAAAGTTCCTATGACCCGCTAGACCCGATAGGAGCGTTCTTTACTCTCGGTCGGTGGGATCCGCGTGCCACTATAGGACCCTCGCCGGGGTGTCCACCTGGGAGGTCGAAATACGGGTGGAATACGAGGGGCTTATAGACGTAGTGACGGAACCAGCGATCCGGGATCTAGAGTAGTTGTGAAAAAGAAGGGCGGAATCCCTTTTCCAACCAAATAGATATTAATAAAAGACAACATTTTAAGTAAACTTGAAGATTCTAATTTGCATATTGCACGAGCCTTGACCTAAACACCTACCCAGAGTCTAAACCTTTCCTATCCCTTTCCCGCGGCGAGAAAGAAGTGGGTGAGAACACGGGTCGGCAACTTGTTAGCGCGAGAATCCTCGGAACAGGTTCGCGAGAATCCTCGGTTTTGTCGGCTTTTCGGTGTCAAAATGGCCAACATGGTAATCCACAACGGTAATGACCAAGCAATTGGAGGGGCTATCCCGGTTCAACCCAAGCCTCACATACGGTATGATGTATGTGATTGTGAAGGCGCTTAGAGTATGAGTATCAAGAATGGATCAATGAGGACGGCTCCTTGAAGGAAGAAGAAGAAGAGAAAGTCCACACGGCGAAGCTTAAGGAAAGATACGAAGTGGGGACAAGAGCGTAGGAACTTTGGGAGAGCCTTCGGGCAAGTTCGACTACTATGTCGGTTATGCCAAGGAACTGTCAAGGAACCCGTCACCCCAAGCACAGTCCGGCTGATATCCCCATGTATAGTGATCCTCTTGAAGCGAGAAAGTGCTGAATTTGTGGCCATCGTGAAGTTCAATGAGAAGCTAGCGAGATCTAGAAGCGAGAACACGAAAGCCTATTGAATACATAGCCGGTCGAGGAAGAATTAAGATCCCCTACGAAGAAGACTTCATCGGCATCATTCAAGCCAACCCTCCTATTGACTATGCGATAAGGTGGTGGTATCAAAGATCGGCAAAGAAAATGAGTTATCGGCGGTGCATTGACAAGATGAGCCGGACCCTTGATCAATGAGTCCGGTCGCTACGGAAGAGCTAGGTTTGAAAGATTGCAACAAGTTACTTTAGTTCCCCTCACCATCTTTCCATGATGCAGGCTGTTAATGATTTCCGGCAAGATTTTGATCGGTTCGAAGTCTCCAACTTTACGAAGAACGGCGGCAGGACCGCTACTCCCAGGGGACAACAAGAAGGAGTGAGATCCGGTCCAACCCTTGTCGAGTCCCCCTCGAGTCAATAAGTAGCGTAGGGTCCGAGTCGGTGTTGTCTATTCGGTCGAGTCGGGAATCTTTGAATTCCGAGTCCTCGAGAGTCATCAGAAGGCCTCACGCCTCACGCACGAGGATTATGAAAATGTAATCGATGTCATCTTTCCCCTTATCTTGAATGAAATGACAAATCTTTACGATTATCCTCTTATTGCCAACTTAACAAATGATAAATTAACTCAAAACTTAACAACAGTTAATAATGAATCATTTGAACAAGATGCAAACACACTAAACGAACAATACATTAAAGAAATCTTTAAGCGGGTTTCGAAAAAGAGGAAAACCGGGCCCAAGTGCCGAGGAGGTTTTGATAAGTGTGAACTTGGGTACTATTGAGGAACCTAAAGAGACTTGATTGGAAGCTTCTTCCGGGGGTTGAAAGGGACGGATTGATCGAGCTGCTCGGAGAATACGTCGACGTGTTTGCATGGTCATACAAGGATATGCGGGGGCTAGACGGTTCGATAGTAGAACACGAGAATCCCTCTAGCACCGGATGCTAAGCCGGTAGCGGCGAGAAAGATTAAGCCGGAATGGTCTCTACGGGTCAAAGAAGAAATTGAGAAGCTACTGCGGGTAGGGTTCATCGAGTCATTGAATACCCGACATGGTTGTCCAACATCGTGACCGTAACCAAGGCCAATGGGAAGGTGCTGGCTTTGTGTGGATTTCCGAGATGCGAACAAGGCCGGCCCAAAGACGACTACCCTACGCAAACATAGACATCTGGTGGACTCCACTTTGCCAACTACGAAGTCAAATCCTTCGTTGATGGTTTTGCGAGCTACAACCAGGATCAAGATGGCCGAGGAAGACCAAGAAAAGATAGCCTTCACCACACCATGGGGAACCTCTTTGTTATACGGTAATGCCATTCGGGCTCAAGAATGCCGGGGCTACTTACCAAAGGGCGGCGACCGCGCTTTTTCATGACATGATCCACAAGGAGATTGAGGTCTACGTAGATGATATGATAATCCACTCCAAAGGAGAGGGTGGGCGGCACTTTGTTGACCTACGAAAATTCTTTGAGAGGTTGAGACATCATTCCATGAGACTAAACCACAAATGCACCTTCGGAGTGACAAGGGGAAAAGTGCTTGGGTATATGGTCACGGAGCGAGGTATAGAAGTTGACCCCAGAAAGATCAAAGCCATCATGGATATGAGGCCACCTCAAACCAGGACGAAGTCAAGAGCTTCATGGGTAAATTGCGGTACATCGGCCGTTTCGTCAATCGGTTGACCACTATGTGCGAGCCCATCTTCAAGCTCATGAAGAAGAATGTGGACACGGAATGGACCGAAGAATGCCAAGATGCCTTTGACCGATCAAAGCATACTTAGTACATCCCCGTCTTATGCCCCCACATAGACGAAGCCTCTTACGCTCTATCTCTGTCATCCTGAACACGGCGGTTGGGGCTATGCTTGCTCGGGAAAAGAAAGACTCTCGGGTAGAAAACGCCATTTACTTTGTCGGTAGGAAGCTACGGGGAGTGAGCTCAATTACTCGGCATGTGAAAAGACATGTGCGGGGTGAGTGCAGGTAGTCGGCAAATTGAAGCATTATATGCAAGCCCGCCCTGTGAATTTGGTCTCGAAAATGGACCCCATCAAGTACATCTTTGACAAGCCTTCCCTCTCGATGCGTTTAGCGAAGTGGTCCTTCTTCTTGGCGAATACGACATCAACTATGTGACCCGGGAGAAAGGCCATCAAGGGTCAAGCATTGTCGGATCACTGGCGAATTTCCCCGGTAATGAAGACGAGAGGGCTGAACCCCAATTCGAGATGAAGGAATCTTTGCGGTTGAGCACGAGAATAGATGGCAATTGTTCTTTGACGGAGCCGCTAACAAAAGAGGAAATGGTGTAGGAATGCTATTGGTCGATCCGAAAGATGAGCATACCCCATAGCCCTCAAGTTGAACTTTCTGCCACGAACAATGTCGCCAGTATGAAGCCTGCATTCTTTGGTTTGGAGGCTGCCTTAGAAAGAAATGTCAAGGAGCTCGAAGTTTACGGAGACTCGGCCACGATCATCAACCAAGTCTCCAACAAGTGGAAGGCGTGGACCCTAATCTGCAATGATATCATGCCCATATGGAGGAGTTATTTGGACGGTTCGGAGAAGTGACTTTCCACTACTTGCCGAGGGAAAAGACGGTTCGCAGATGCCCTAGCTACTCTAGCCTCATTGGTAGAGATCCCGAGGAAAAGCCATAAAGCCCTTCGAGTGGGTAGAAGAGAAGCTGACCTTACGTTGTGAAGTGGACACAGGACCCGAGCCCATAAAGGAACCTTGGTACAATCAGTTACCAATTCCTCAAAGACGGAGAGTCGGCTTTCGGAGACGAAGAAGGTAGACCAAAAGAAGGTGTCGAGCCAAAGCTTGCGAGCCACGAAAAGGTTGGCTTCCCATTATGTCATCCTAGGAGGCAACTTTGTACAAGAAACCCTATCAAGGACCACTCCTCTTATGTGTCACTCAAGAAAGAGCCAGAGAGTTGATGACCGAAGTCCACAATGGTCCTTGCGGTCCTCACATGAATGCCGAGCCACGATGCAAGTAATCCTCGGAATGGGTTACTCTTGGATCTCCATGGAGACAGTTGCGTTCGGCACGTCCGAACTGCGACAAGTGCCGGTGGTTTGCCAACCTCAACCATCTCCCACCTCATGACTGTCTTGCATGGCGACTCCTTGGCGTTTGCAACTTGGGGCATTGACGTGATAGGGAAAATAACCCCTAGGCGGGAAGCAATGGAGGCACGAGTTCGTGTTGGTAGCCATCGACTACTTCACCAAGTGGGTAGAGGCCAAGTCCTACAAGGTCCTCACTTCCGAGAAAAGTGGCCCGAGTTCATCAAAGAAAACATAATGTGCGAGATATGGGGTGCCCAGCGAGATCATTTACGATAATGGGTCACACTTCGAAGGCTGCGATGTAGCTGGCACGTCGAATTCGAGGAAGTTACTCGCCACAAGTCGTCCCCGTACGGACCTCGGACCAATGGAGCTGTGGAAGGCTGCTAATAAGACACTCGAGCGGATCATCAGGAAGATGGCCACCGTGGTCGTGATTGGCCCGAAAAGCTGCACCTAGCACTGCTGGGGCTCTGAACGTCTGTCGAGAACGGCCGCGGGAGAAACTCCTTTTGCCCTAACTTACGGGATGGAAGCGGTGTTACCGGTGGAGTTGGAAATCCCGTCATTAAGGGTCCTCTGGAAAACGGTGTCAATGAAGTGGAATGGTTGCGCGGCCGGCATGATGAGTTAGCCACCTTGACAAGAGAAGGCTAAAAGCCATGGAACACACCCGAGCCTACCGGAGGCGAATGGCGGGCGTTTGATAAAAAGGTCAAGGCCGGAGACATCAAAGAAGGTGACTTAGTGCTTTGAAAGTAAAGCCCCCTACAGAGACAACCCCCACAGGAAAATGGGAACCCGTCTGGATCGGCCACTTATGTGGTGCGAAGATATTATCGGGAGGAGCCATGAAGCTTGCGAGACTTGGATGGCAATCCCTTTGTCCACCCGGTCAACGGTGATAAACTCAGAAGATACTATGTCTAATAAAAAAAAAAAAAAAAAAAATAATAAAAAAAAAAAAAAAAGTGCAAAAAGAGTAATACCCGGCTAAGTGAAAACCCCAAAAGGGCGGTCTAGGCAAAAGACGGGGTTGCACATGTAAAAAAAAAAAAAAAAAGAAGAAAAAATCTTAGTGCAAAAAGAGTAATGCCCGGCTAAGTGAAAACCCCAAAAGGGCGGTCTAGGCAAAAAACAGTGCACACGAAAAAATTAGTTCACCGGAATGAACTACGTAGACTGAGCCCCTTAGCCTTTCTTGTAAAAGGGGAACGTGGCGGCCATATATGGTTCGGTCTAAACAATAAAAAGGACGATTAAGTTTCCATGAAATATGTCTGATCAATAAAAAAGACATTTGAATTTCCATGAAATGTGTCTTGACTAATTTCTAAAATAATATTTCTTGTTCATTACAAGTTAAAAACTTCTTGATGAGTTCAAGCACGGTCTACCTCTTGACTCTGCTAACACTGCTAAAAAAGATCTAAAATACAATAAAATGCCTAAATAAACTAATGTGTTTGCAAAATGGCAATAAGGGAATCCTAAGAAAAGATCACATCAATCGTCATTCGCCGAGTCTTCTTTGGTCTTCTTCCCTTTTCCTCGGCCCGTCGAGTCTTCTTCCTCTTTTTGTCTATGATGTCGGTATCCCTCATCCCGACCTCTGGTATCCTCATGGAGCCTCTACCAACCCCGTGTCAATGAGTGCTCTCTCTATCCAGAGCACGAGTCCGCACCTCCTCCCTCGAGCCTCGGTCGAAGGAGCGACCTCGGACAACCTCTTGTGCAGAGCCTCCATATCTCGGACCAAATCACCGTTGGTTATGGCAACTCGCCTTAGCCTCGGTCTCCTCGAGAGTCCTACTCGAGTCGCGATCGGCTCCCAATAAAGCTCGACGTCTATCCTCCAAGATAACTGAGTCGCTCCCGTCTCCCTCTCGTACCGAGTCAAGTAGACGGTGGTCAAGATGGTGCTTTTCTGCTCCTGAAGATAGCCACAGGTGGGAAAGCGGCATATGTCCAAGCCCTCGAGAAGAAAGAGAAGTTTGGATCCCTCATGTCCAATGACACCACCTCCATGGTCGGATGTCCTCCCAATCACTCAATGGCTCCTGTAAAGCCCCAAGCTGCTGGATACCAAGCGGGGTATGTAGAAGGACGACCGGCGGAATCCTAGAACCCTCACAACATAAGACTCCTGAAATATCCTCTGATGCAACCTCCGGTGTGGTATCCACCAACGGATGTCCGAAGTGGATAGCCTAGCCATCATCGGCTCCCGGCTACCACATTCCTCTTGCCTAGGCGCACCTCTCCGAGAAATCACCCAAGGGCACGAGTCGGCAAAGCCCCGGGCAAAGCCCCGAGCCTCTCCTGCTGACCACAAAGTCAACATAGCCGGACTCCAGGACCTCATGAAATGGTCTCCCTAGCCATCCTGTCGATCCCATGAAATGTCTCTCCCAAAACCAACGGGACAATATCCTTCCAGACCCTGCAGTCTCGACCATGTCCAAGAGGCCACTATGATGATCCCCACGGACTCGGCGGTGAACAAAGCGAGAGAATACGCGAGAGAATGAAAGCATCCATAGCCACCGTGGTCGCAGCCATATACGGAGACCCAAACCTGCAGGGATATCGAAGGTCAATCCTATTCGGGGCTACCATCATCCTCTCGGCCTCTCCTAGAGGAATGCGAGAAAAGATGCAAGCTTTACCGTCACCGGCACGTCTCCGATCAGCGGAATAGATATAGCCTCGGTCTCGGGACCCCCAATCAAGGCTACGAAGTCTTCATGCGTTGGGACAATTTCGTTGTAAGAGAAGCGATAAACATGTCTCCGGACGTCCAGAACTTTCTTTGCGGCTCTCAACGGGTCCCAATCGGGCGGGAGATCCCTCAAATGCCATAAAGACTTGATCTTGAAGGAAGAATCAAGCAGTCCCTTGTGATTTTGGAAGTTATGTCTCGCCCAAGATTGAAGACCGGATAGAAAATGGTCTCGCTTCCCCCTTTGCAATCTGATGGGCTTCTCCATCGCAAAGTGTTCAAAGATGGTGCTTTTAGGTCCAAAATATGCTCTGGGAACAATTGGGACAAGTCTAGAGTGAAAATGAAATGAAATGGCCAAGCCTTGCTTTTATTCAGAAAATAACCGGCTCGAGACGGGCGTAAGCCGCACGGCTTCATTTTCCCTCGAGGCCATGCCGCACGGCTACATTAGCCCTCTGCGAGAAAAATTCTGCGGCAACCAAAGATTGTTGCCCAAGGGAGTTTTCACCCCACTTTTCAACCAAAACACGTACAAAAACATATCCGAAGCCATTCAAGCATTTATATACCATTATAAATCATTTTGGCCCAGTTTCAGCCCCAATTCCAAGCAAAAAATTGCCCCAAGGCTCAGATAATATGCAAATTGAAAAAGCATAAATTAGAAAAGTAAATAAAATGTAAATACAATGTTTTCGCCCCATCGGCGCCCAAATAAAGCAAAAAATAAACAAGTTGTGCATAAAAATTGTTCATTGTTTGTTTTCGTTCCAAATCTATTCTAGAGACCTCCTAGGCCTCCGATTCTTCTTCCTCCTCATCGCTAATCAACTCATAAATGCCAGCCTCCCTCATTAAGTCCTCCTGGTCGCTCACGTCGACAAATGGACATTATCGTGCCCGTACTCGGCCATTTGCTCCAGAATGTCGGCATTGGGTCCCCGCCCCGAGGCATGGCACTTTGGAAGAGTACTCCGAGGTCGATGAGGTAGACGCTGTGCCCCCGACGTGCCGTCTCTTGCGCCTGTGCTCCTGTGCATCCGCCGCCGCCTTCGAAGCGCGAGGCCGGCTTCCTCGAAGAGACCGGCACATGTCCTTCCAGCCCCTATTGCCCGACCGGCCTATCGTAAGTGCGAGTTGGAACTGAGAAAAGAAGAGAAAATCTCGAGAAAAATCTCAGAAAAATCTCGAGAAAAATCTCGAAAATCTGCAAAAAGCAGAAAATCTGAAAGCTAAAAAAGGAAAAAGACCCTAAAAGTATACTCACAGTGCTATCAGGCGGCAAGGTGTACTGGGGCTCCCTAGCATCGGGGACAGGTATCCTCATCCTCCTCGGCACTCCATGGACCACGTAGGACGGATGCGCGGGAGGGATCGGCGGGTCAGTAGGCTCATCCTCCCCATATCCCCGAGTGACCGCCAGCCTTCACTAGCTTCGTGGCGTCCTCAAGCGCTGCTCCACAAACACGGCGTAGGGGGTGTCCATGTCAAAGTACTCCTCTCAGCCACGCCCTTTGCGGTACCTCGCTATCTCATCCTCTCGGCCAATCCACAGGCTGCGGCATCCGTCTTTGGAGGATCGTGTGGAGTAATGGCGTCCAATGGAGGGACATGGCCATGCCGCCTCGAGAAACGGTCCCCCAAGTAAATGACATCACATGTCGCCCAGTGAGCCACCTCCTCTGCCTCGTCACATCAATGGCATCTCCCAGCAAGATCTCCGGATACCTGCCCCAAAGGTAGAAGTCCACTCCGTCATGCCCATCCCTGTTGATGACTGGCCTCACCATTTTGTAATCGAAGGTAATCCGGGTCTTCCCCGTGAAGTTATCTCTCGCATCTCCCCTCCAGCGAACCATAGCCAGGAAGATGGTGACATCACTCTGCCGGTTCCAAGGGAAGAACCCGATCACCTCGCAAAACCAGGCTGCATGTTCAAAACATCAAAAGGTCATTCTCTCTCATAAAAGTCTCAAGACAGAAAAGAGAAAAGAAAAAGAAAGGAGACTACCTCAAGGGCAAATGAGAAGCCGGTCCATGGAAGCGGCTTTGTTCCGATTGTACATGTCCAACGAGAAGTACAACTCCGCTAATGTCAGGCCTCGCCCCAAGAGACCGTCCCTATCCCATCCACATCCTCCAAAGAGTCGAGGAGGCAAGTCATGGCGCGTCCTGCAATTAGCAAAGATAGTGATTGATAGCATCAACCATACGAATGCTCTAGCAGTGGCAGGCCACATCATTAGCAAGAAAGTTACGCATGCAAGTACGAATCGCCACCTCGACGTTCCGTGTCTCCATCCCTCAGCCTTGGGAATCGCTCAAACCCTACCAAAGCCCGGAACTCCTACTGTAATGTGGTCTCTCCAAGTCACGGGCCTCCCGGTAGCTGAGCCGGTAATAGCTGTGAAATCGGCAGGAGTCACTGTCAGCTCTCCCCAGCCCAGGTGAAAGCTATGGGTACTATCCCACCAGAACTCAGAAAGGGCCTGGACCAAGCCCTTGCTCTTAGAGGTGATGTGAACACCCCTGCCGATGGCCTCTACAAACGCATCCAGACCGGTAGCCCTCACCAAATTCTTGGGGTTCACCCCATTCTTCTCAAAATCCGGCATCCTCTGCCAAAGCTTAACCGCTATCTCCGATGGTCCTCTAGACTTGTTCTCCTGTAGACAAGCACAAAAAAAAAAAAAAGAAGTGTCAGTCCTTCATCATTTTCAAAAGCATGCATATATTCACAAAAATGCACCTATTTTCAAAAGAAAATCATTCACAAAATTTTTCTAGCATTATTTGCATCAAAAAAGCGTCTTTCATCATCTGAAACGCGTCATGTCAAGTCCCATTGCTTTCCTAAGGCACAAAATCACAATTTTCACAATTTTTTGCACATAAGCATTATTCTTTCAGAAATGGCATGCATGAATCATTTTCATCTTCCAAAATCATGTTTTCTCATTGAAAATCAGAATTTTGACCTAGTTCTAGCACAAGGCAAGAACTCCGTCTCATATTTAGACAATTTTTCATTCTTACTTCATTTTGCGAGAAAAAAGTGAGTCATTCTCATAATTTTCATCAAATAAATTGCACAATGCATATTCTTAGCCTCATAGGTTGTTCATGCATCTCAAAATCATTCAAAAAATCATTCAAAAATCCTAGAATTCGGGTCAAGCCCTAAATCATTCAAAATTCAAGCAAAATCATCGGATTTGAGCAAAATGAGAATGCTTACCCCAACCGATCGCGGGTTCGTTGATTTATGCTCCCTTCTCCCCGGGTAAAGCTCCGATGGAGGCGTAAGGAAGTCATACTTCCTCTCCGTCCGAACGAGCTCCTTTCTCCTCCTTCTCGCAGCCGCGGAGATGTTCCTTCTTGCTTGCCTCGGTATGGGATTGCCCTCCGGATCCATTCCAATCGATAGAAGCAAAGGGAATTGAAGAAGTTTGAAGAAATTCTCTCCTTTCTCTCTCTCTTCCTCGGCAGTTCTTGGGCGGCAATAATGCCCAATGCCCGTTCAAACTGTTTTAAATAATGCTGGAAAAAACAGGTCTCTAGCCGTACGGCTCCTTTTTCTCCATCTCATGCCGGGCGGCTTCATTCGCTACGAGCGAAATTACAATCTCGCCCTTTGGACTTTCCATTTGGGCATGCAATTTCCGTTATCTTTTAACCAAGATAACATCTTTTGAAAATATCCCTTATCTCTTTAGCAATCAAGCTTTATTCCCAGTCGCCTCAGATTAATTCCGTTATAACGGGATAACGCTAGGTGACAACCTCTCGAATTGTCAAAACTCTAAACCGAGCCTACCTCTATCCCGAATAGTGACGTATGCTAAGTTTCTATCAACAAGCTACCTCTATCCCGAATAGTGACGTACGCTCAAGTTTCTCTCAACTTAAGCTACCTCTATCCCGAATAGTGACGTACGCTCAAGTTTCTCTCAACTTAAGCTACCTCTATCCCGAATAGTGACGTACGCTCAAGTTTCTCTCAACTTAAGCTACCTCTATCCCGAATAGTGACGTACGCTCAAGTTTCTCTCAACTTAAGCTACCTCTATCCCGAATAGTGACGTACGCTCAAGTTTCTCTCAACTTAAGCTACCTCTATCCCGAATAGTGACGTACGCTCAAGTTTCTCTCAACTTAAGCTACCTCTATCCCGAATAGTAACGTATGCTAAGTTTCTATCAACTTAAGCTACCTCTATCCCGAATAGTGACGTACACTCAAGTTTCTCTCAACTTAAGCTACCTCTATCCCGAATAGTGACGTACACTCAAGTTTCTCTCAACTTAAGCTACCTCTATCCCGAATAGTGACGTACGCTCAAGTTTCTCTCAACTTAAGTTACCTCTGTCATGAATAGTGACGTATGCATTGGCAACCCATATCTCTGATTCGAAAGAGATTGAGACGTATGCTCAAGTCATTGGCAACCCATATCTCTGATTCGAAAGAGATGGAGACGTATGCTCAAGTCATTGGCAACCCATATCTCTGGTTCGAAAGAGATTGAGACGTATGCTCAAGTTTTTCAAACTTTAGCAACCCATATCTCTGATTCGAAAGAGATTGAGACGTATGCTCAAGTCATTGGCAACCCATATCTCTGATTCGAAAGAGATGGAGACGTATGCTCAAGTCATTGGCAACCCATATCTCTGGTTCGAAAGAGATTGAGACGTATGCTCAAGTTTTTCAAACTTTGGCAACCCGTATCTACGATTCGAAAGAGATTGAGACGTATGCTCAAGTTCACCAAACTCT
Source organism: Adenophora triphylla var. japonica (assembly GCA_022495995.1). NCBI lineage: Eukaryota > Viridiplantae > Streptophyta > Magnoliopsida > Asterales > Campanulaceae > Adenophora > Adenophora triphylla. The sequence continues at coordinate 435,793 of JAFEMH010001408.1, read as the reverse complement.
AGCTACCTCTATCCACTCAATAGTGACGTAAACTCTAGTTTCAATCAGGTGACATCCTCCAGTAATTGTCAATTAGGTGACATCCTCCAGTAATTGTCAATCAGGTGACATCCTCCAGTAATTGTCAATCAGGTGACAGCCTCCATTAATTGTCAAAATCTCAAGAATCCTAGACATCGTTCCTAACTATCTAGTGATGCTTGAACTACGATCAAGGATTGATTCCTCCGGGATACGTAGGTAGCCTTTTATAAAAGGTCCAGCCATTCGACCACTTTGGTCACCCTGTTTCTTTGTCACTCCTCAGTGATAAAGCAGCCTCTCATAGAGGTTCAGATATCCGACCACCTTGTTCACTCCTAGCATATCCCCGGTAGGATCAATTGCTTGACCTCCTAGGTCATTTTCTCTTCTATTTCCCCGGCAAGAGACCGGTTTCTCTTCTTCCTCCCCCGGCGGATCCTAATTCCGAACTACGGCTGGCTTGATTCCTCAGGGATACGTAGGTAGCCTTCCAAAAGGTTCGGCCACTCGGCCGCGTCTTGGTCGCCCCAATCCGTCTCGGCATTCGCCAGATCGGATCCTTTTCTATCGACAACCCCACTCACCTTGCAAGTGACGTTGCCGAGGGCTTACGTAAGTACCCAAATCGCTCATGCCTTCCAGGTTAAATTTCGGCAATTTCGGTAAGTTTTCCGGTAATTCCCAGAACCTTCCTAGTGTTCGGAAACATTCCAGAACTGTTTTTAATTAAATAAAGGCTGAAGGGAATCCTTCCTAATTAAGAAACACGTTTTTCTTAATTAGGAGGGAAGGTTCTAGAATAATGCCACCTTGCATGGTTCTAGAATGCTGAGTCACAATGGATAAGCCCGCATGGCTGCATTAGCTCGGCGCCTCGACCGCACGGCTTCATTAGCCTTATCCAGGTGCCTATAAATAGAGCCCTCCTCTACCCATTTCAACACACAACAACAACAATACACACACTCCCTAGCAATACACTCAGTCACTCCCAAGACGTGAAGAATATTGGTGAAGGCTCAAGAAGGTGAAGAAGAAGGCCAAGAAGCTCCCTCCCTCCTCCTTGAAGATCCAAGACCAATCTCTCCTCCTAGCTCCAACCAAAGAAGCAAAGGAAGCAATTGGTAACCTCGCACGCCCTAACCTTGCTTTTAATTGATATACTTGCTCATTGCATTCATATATCTTGCTTGGGACTTGGCATTCATAGTTAAAGATCACATCTTTATCACCCCCTTTCCCTTTTGCATGCATTAAGACCTCATTTGTCATAAAAATGTAGTCTTTTTCATAAAGGTGCATCCTTTGCACCTAAAACTCCCATTTTCAAATAAAAATGTCATTTTTATGCATCATTTGCATATAAAAATCCAATCTTTTTCAATAAAAATGCATCCTTTGAATTCAAAAGCCTTTGTTCAAGCATCATTTGCTTTAAAGATCATGTCTTTACCATAAACTAGCATCATATGCTTTTCAAAATGCAATCTTTATGCATCATTTGCATAATGAATGCCAATTTCTTCAACAAAAATGCATCATTTGCATAAAAATCAAATCTTTATGCACCATTTGCAATAAAGATTATTTCTTTAAATTAAGTGCATCATTTGAAACCCAAAAATGTCATCTTTTCAATTAAAGTGTCATTTTTCATCATGCATTCCCCTTTTCCCCCAACCTTGGAACGGACCGGTGTAAAAGATCCTATCTTTACATCGTTCCTTCCATTAAAGGTTCCATATTTCTTTAGAAAGGGATACCTTGAACCCTATATCTCCGATTATCGCTTAAGAAAGAGTATGAAGCCTCTATACGAGCTCGACCGTCTTAAAGCGTAGGATTGATGGGCTAAGGACCCTCCTTTTCTAAAGAACCTCATCTTTGACCAAAAGAGAGTCATTCTCTCGATCACGCAAGTCCCGAGGGTCCCGAGGTTAAAATGCGATGATCACAAGTCATAAGATGAGGACGGGATCATAATCCCAAATACATAAAATTCCAAGGAATCCCGAGCGACAACCAACAAATGGTTTGTACGTCCGGAAGACAACTTGGGACATTCCCCCTTTTTTTTCAAACACATGCACACAAGAAAGCACGCAAGCAAGCACGATTACTGAAATCTTGGGAGACTTGCTCCGGCAAGGCACCTTGGGTGAACGCCAAACGTTCTTCCCAAGGGGTAACTTAACCTCCGAACCCAAGTAAAAACCTTTTTTTCAAAGTTTTGAGGTAATCAAAATGGCGTGGCGACTCCGTTTTTCAAATAACTCGGATGTCTTCAAACTCGCGTGAATCCAACACAAAATTTGGGCACCACATTCACACTAGGGAAGTGAGAACAGTGAGAAATCACCCTTTAGAAAATGTGATAGGTGATGTCTTTGGTCCCAGAATGACTAGAGGCCAATTAAGAAGCATGGAGGATCAACATGGATTATTTTCCTCTGCTATGGTCTCAAATATTGAACCAAAGAAGACTGAGGAAGCACTAGATGACCCCAGCTGGGTAGAAGCTATGCAAGAAGAGCTTAATCAGTTTGATAGATGTAAAGTTTGGGAGTTAGTGCCTAGACCTAGTGATCAAACCGTAATTGGAACGAAATGGGTTTATAGGAATAAATTGGATGAAACTGGAAAAATTATAAGGAACAAGGCTAGACTAGTGGCGAAAGGGTATAGGCAGGAAGAAGGCATAGACTATGATGAGACTTTTGCTCCGTAGCTAGATTAGAAGCCATTAGGTTATTCCTTGCCTATGCGACCTACAAAGAGTTCAAGCTATATCAAATGGATGTGAAAAGTGCCTTTCTCAATGGGGAACTTCAAGAACTTGTTTATGTTGATCAACCCCCTGGTTTTGAAGATTCCAAGAAGCCTAATCACGTATACAAATTGAATAAAGCTTTGTACGGCCTCAAGCAAGCACCTCGAGCGTGGTATGAAACTCTCTCCAAATTCCTAATTAGTGAGAAGTTTGAACGAGGTAAAATCGACACCACCTTATTTATTGCTAAGCATAATGGTCATTCATTGTTAGTTCAAATATATGTTGATGACATTATTTTTGGATCTACTAACGAGAAATTATGCAAGAGATTTGAGAAACTTATGCGAGCAAATTTGAGATGAGCATGATGGGTGAGCTTACATTTTCCTTGGACTTCAAGTCAAGCAAACCCAAGAAGGTATTTTTATAAATCAAGCCAAATACACCAATGATCTAATCAAGAAATTTGGTCTTGACTCGCTCATCCTCAAAGCACTCCTATGGCCACCAATGTACACCTTGACAAAGATGAATCCGGTAAGAAAGTAGATATGACACTCTACCGAGGTATGATAGGCTCTCTACTTTACTTAACCGCCGATGAAACCGAGATATCATGTTTGCCGTATGTGTATGTGCTAGATTTCAAAGTGACCCTAGAGAATCTCATTTGCAAGTTTGTTAAAAGAATTATAAGATATCTTTTGGGAGGCTGCTAACTTAGGTTTGTGGTATCCAAAAGATTATTCATTTACACTTATTGGATATTCGGATGCCGATTTTGCGGCTTGTAGGGTCACCGGGAAAAGTACTAGTGGAACTTGTCAATTTACGGGTAACCGTTTGGTTTTCACAGTCGTGCAAGAAACAAGCATCAATTTCCACTTCTACTGCGAAGTGAGTACATAGGCTGCTGGGAGTTCTTTGTTCACAAATTCTATGGATGAAGCAACAACTAGTGGACTATGAAATCCCTCAAGAAGTATGTCCTATCTATTGTGATAACACCTCGGCTATCTCGGTCTCCAACAATCTGTGATGCATTCAAAGACTAAGCACATAGACATCAAATACCATTTCCTCAAGGATCATGTTGAAAAGGGTAACATTGTTCTTTTAAAAGTCCATACGATTATCAATTAGGCGATATCTTAACAAAACCATTGGACATTAAAAGATTTGAATTCCTTAGAGGAGAACTAGGCATGATTGATATTCGATAAACATTATGTTCTAACTTTGTTATACGTGTAAGCTCTCAACTAAGATCATAGGTGACCTCACTCGTTTACCGATGCTTGCTAGTGCTCATTTACCGGTATCCCTTACCGGTAAGGCAAGACTCCCTTTACCGGTCCTCTTACCGACATACACGATCGGTAAATGGTGTCTCTATCCGATGGTTCTTTACCGATGAAAGTCTCTCTTACCGGCCAAAATACTGACCGGTTAGCTACCTTACCGATTGCCCTTTACCGACGAGCTGCGGCCGGATCCAAATTCTGCAATCCGTATTTAACCGGCTCGTTTGTCATCATTGCCTATCAAGTCACATCAATCCCTTCGCCGCGGCGATGCAACCTACCGTACTATCCCTTACCTGTTCCCCATGCTCCTATACAAAAGAAGTAGATCAATTTTAAATAATTGATCAAAAAGGTAATATCTGTATCATTCATTTTTATCAAAAAGGTTATCTTTTTGTACTTTATTATATTTTGATATAACTGTTGCACACACGTTCATATTTTCATGACACATCTTTAATTTCGTGAAACAAAACTGTCAATCAATGTGCACGACAGTTAAAAACCTTTAAGCTTCTTTTGCTTTAACCAACACACCTCTTCATCTTCCCGCTCTTTTGTCCCCTATATAAGGATTTCAAAATCTCGGTTAAACTTTACGGATTCTCTCTCTCTAAAAGAACTATAGGCAACCGGCAATTTACTCTCATACTTCATCTTCTCCTTCTCCATCTGTGTTCTTCACTTCTTGAGATTTACGGTATGATTTTGAAACTCTAAAGACTCCTAGATCTCTTATATTTCTAGAATCATCTAAACTCTTAAAATTATTTGTAGAAATCTCTTTGATTCTAACTTATTTTGTTTAAATGATTATTTGATTCACAGATGGCCATTAAGAAAGACATCTATGGAGGTTACATTCTCTCCAGCTTTTTCGACTCCGATGAAGGCCGTGCCATTGAAGCTCTATTCATTCTTGCGAGTTATTCCTTTCGTGATGCACGAAGCAAATGAAGACATTTATTATGAGATGGTTAATGAGTTATTCGAGAATGGTGTTGTGGATGAAAATGAGAATATTATCTCCACTTCTTCTTGGTGTCCCAGTCACTTTTAGCCACCGCCACCATTCTTCTTTGCCTTCCCCAACCTTTCTTCCACCGGTTCATCTTCTATCTCCATGAAAGATATGATTCTTTGCTGGGCAAAGGTTCGAGGATCGACCCCTTCGTTACCGGTGAAGCTAACAAGAAAGGCTGGTTTTGATCTTTGTTTTCTACTGGCTGTTGCTGATGTCGTGGACCGATGCTTCATTTGCCGGTCTGGCTCTCATCATTGTATCACCATGATACAATGGGAAGCAATTCGCCATCATTATTGGAGGAGAATTCAAGCTGGTGTGCTTTCCTTTACCGGATTGTTTTAATTGCTTTTAAGAAATTTCAGAAGGAAAGGTCATCTACCAAGACCAACAAAGCCAAACCTTGTCATTATCGATGATTAGCCGAGCTCTCGGATCCATCCTGCAGCTTCTTCAAGCTTCCGAGAATCAACCCAAGTATCCTCGGTCTTTTACGCAAAGCTTTTGACAAGTTTGACATGATTAGAGCCATCAAAGAATCTACGGTAAACCAACCGTAAGCCGTGAGCCTTCTACCGGTAATCCAACCGGTAAGTCGATGAACTGCTACCGGTAAACCGGTCGGTAAACCAACGGCAAACCAACCCAAAATAAGAAACTCTCAAGCCAGCCAAAGGTTGCTCAATTTGCTGGTGCTCCTCCTGCTCCCAAACCTTCTTTGCCGGTAAAGAGAAAACTACTTGAGTCTTCTTCTGATGATGATGATAAGCCTATCTCTATCATTCTTTCCCCTACCAGAAAGCAAAAAGCCACTGCCAGAAAATCAGCTCCTCCCCCTTCCAAGAGATCCAAACCTATTCCAAAATCTTCCCAACAAATTGCCAAAGAAAATGCTGAGAGAAGAAGGAGAATTGAAACAGACTTGAGAAACTTCATACCATTCATTCCCAAGACTTTTTAATCACAACTTCCTTACCGACAAAATTCCATTTACCGGTCAATCATCAACCCGACCGGTAAGTCACTGCAAACCGATCAGAAACCCAACCTTTCACATTTACCATTACAATCCCTGGCTAGTCAATCCTACCTTTGAACCATCTCCCACTTGGGTATATCCTATTGAGCACTTGCCTCCCTTCCTCCGAAAGCTTTTGCAATTCCATGAGATCAACAAAGACTCAGTCCCAGTCGGTGACATATCTGATTATGTGGATTTTGACAACATCCATGATGATAAAGGTCTCTACTATACCAAGCCATGTTTGTTGAGTGACTATGATATCTCATTGTCCAGAGATAGTCTACTCAAGCTTTACAATCGGTATTTTGAGTTGTTGCCTCCAATGTGGAATGCCATCTACTTGACTCAGGATAGGCTCCGGCAAGACATGATGATTCGGGCGGTATGGATTGATTTTGCCATTCTTTATAATGCTCGGGATACCCTCAAGGAATCGATCCTTATCAGCTTGGAAGATTTGAGTTACTTGGAGATGATCTTCCCTCCTTTGATCCTGAAATTGTCAACTTAGGACCTCGAAGATGGCAATTCGTGAAGAATGTAATGGATGTGGTGCAAAATCTGGTGGACTTGAACAGAGACTTTCAGAGTATGGGTGATATCTCTCTTTCGACTTCTTCAACTCTATTCGGTCCAACAAAAACAAATGGGCTCGTTCACGATGAAGAAATTGAAGAAATGTTCAAGGACATTAATGGCTACGATAATCAAACCATTGATAGGGCGGAGCGATCGATCACAAGCTCCAGCTCTACTGACTCTAGTAATTCATATGCCGATGACCAAGATGCTGCTGAGATTGATCGATCTGAGAAGATAAGTACTGTCTTTACAACTCCTTTACCGATGCAACATGTAGGAGGAGGTAGTACTGAGACTTCTCCAATTACCGTTCTTGCTTCAGGAGGAGGAGAAGTTATTAGGCCAAGCCCTTCACCGGTTGTTCAACCGATGCCTCTTACCGGTGAAATACTTCAACCGGTTAGAGAAGATTTACCGGCTTCTGAGCCATTTACCGGTGCCTCTCCTTTACCGCAAGCCTTGGCCGCTAGCTTATTTACCGAGCAAACTGAGAAGCTCAAGGAGAGTCAAAGAGCAACCATTGAAGAGTTGGCTACTCAGAGAGCCATTCAAGTATCTCTTCTACCGGTTAGTCAATCGGTAAGTCAAGTTATTCTTCCTTCCTCTTCTAGAGCCAATTCACCGGTTCAGGAGGAGGATTATGATCCAATTTTTGATGAAGACTCTCTCTCTGATTTCTATGAAGAAGAAGAAGATGTTGATTTTGATGAGAATGATCCAACAATTCCTCCTGTTTATGATGATCCTGGAATGCGTCAGAAGGATCTCATGTCTACCCTCAATTTCTATACCTCCAAAGCTTCTATTCCTCGATCTGCCGATGGAATACCTTTATTTGAGGTTCATGAGAAGATCCTTAGCAAAGCAATTACTGAGCCCACTCCAATGCCTCCATCTATTGCTGATCAATTTCAGAGGCAAAGGAGAGAAGATAGAATGTCCACCTTCATTGATGTTGTGACAGACATGAAGGTTGGTGCTGCTCCTGAAGATACCCCTCCTAGATATACCAAAACTACTGGGCCCGGTGAGACAAGTCGCCGATATCAGAAGATTAAAGTGTTGAAGCTTAAGAAGCGTCCAATTCCTCCCAAGGGCAAAGCAATCCTTCCTGGAAAAGATGAGCAACAGTTGTTTACTGATTTCCCTTCTCCAAAACCAAACAAGAAATATCCTTCCTCTATTCAGCAACACAATCGGTTTATCAGGATTCATGGCCAGTATGCAACTTTTGCCCCTAGACCGGTTGAAAGCACACTTTCAACCGATGACTTCTTTATCCGGTATATGTCTATAAATGGGCGTATTACTCAAATTCTGGAGTTGAGGCTTTTAAATTGGTCTCGGTTATGTTACTAAAATGGTTGGCTTATTGCCAAATGTGACCGAACTCTCTCGTGATGAAGAAAGGCAAGCCTATACCTTGGAGCAACATTAGAGAAGCTTCATTACTTCGCTGGCTCTTAGAGTAATTCACATTCTAAGGCGTCGGCAAGCCATCTTACCGTTGGTCCCTATTGCAGTTTGAGCTTTTGGAACTTTCTTTTCTTTGAGATGATGAGTTTGGAACCCTTTGATCCTCATGCTCCTGCTCCCTACCTTACCGATTGCTCCTCTTTGTCTCTTCCATGGAACTATTGGATGAGGAGATTGAAATCTCTCCTACCGGTGAAGTGTCTCGGTCCAATGCAACCTCTCTACTTGATCCATCTTCTCCTATTACCGATAGCCATGTTGCCGATCAATTGCCTCCAGGTTACCGATGCTACATTACCGGCTAGCCAACCGGTATCTCAATCTATTCCTTTACCGAGCCTCTCCTACCGATGATTTAAATAGGCCACTCCTTGCTTGATTTGATAGGTCTTCATAGAGCCTTGCTTGATGGTTTTGTGGAAGTTAATGCTTTGAGTTAGCTCGTTCTTTCATTAAGTCCAATCGGGAGGAGGATGAGAGAAGATTTGATTTATTGAAATGGTATTGCTTTGTCTCTTGGCAATTTCATGACCGATATAAATGCTAGAGACAACGTCATCGAGAGATCTTCGATTACAACTTGATGAGGCTCGGCAAATCAATAAAATCCTTTGTGAGCAACAACTTTCGAGGCAAAGACATTCTGAACCGATCCATTGAAGAACTCAAAAGGACAGCTGAAGCCCTTAGTAGTTGTCAAGAAAGGAACCGTGAGCTTGAAATGGAGTTAGCCAAAGTAAAAGCTAAAAATGAAGTGCTAATGGTGGTTAGAGAAGATAGGAAGAAAAGAAAAAGGGATGAGAAAGAGAAGAGGAAAGCAAAGAAATCCAAAGCCTCGAATCTTGCCCCTCCTTGAATCTTCTTGCTCCTTAGCCGATCAAGTTTCAAGCCTTTTACCGGTGCAGCTCTGAGAATGTAACCGATGAAGTTTTTGTCTTTCTTTCCTCATTCACCGGTCCACAAACATAATGAGAATCTCTTACCCTCAAACTTTGTGTTTTGAAATTCCTTTTATTATCTTGAATGTTCCATATGCCACTAACCGTTACATTTTGCAGGACTCATTCAAAATCTTGCTCCCTTTTCAATCTTTTATTTTTCGCTTATCTGTAAGCTTACTTAGGTAGCATCAAGTTGTCTCTTGACTTGGGGAATGATATATTAAATAGACAAAATCTTTATCATTCTTTTCTAAGTCAAGAAGATGCCAATCTAGGATGATTGGACTTAAGCAATTAGGAGGAGATTGTTAGTCAAATATATGCTTTGGCTTAGAATTGCTTAATCCCAATCATAACAAGCATTAATGAGGACCCCTAATTTAGTTAGATCAAAATAGAATTTTTCTATGTACCATAGGATCCCTTAGTGCTAGTGCCCAATGTTTTTGTTATGTATTTTTCTCAAGATTTGAAGACTTGAAGACCAGAGGATTTCCTTCAGCAATGAGTGAGTTACCGGTTGAAGTCATTTACCGGTCAAAGTTCCTTTACCGGTTTACCTATCTTACCGGTTGAGTTACCGGTCAAGTAACCGGTTATAGCTTACTCCTCAAGATTGTTAGCAGCTTGCCGGTGCATTAATTGCTCCCAACCACCCAGCCATCAATTTTAGCTAAAGTTGGTAAAGCAAGCATGCTGACATGACATCTCTGCAGCAAATCAGTACCTTCTTTGAGAATGTCAAGTAACCAGTACTCACAGAGCCCCATCTATCTCTGGAAATCCTCTCTATCCAATCTCAGGCATTTAATGCAAGGATCTTCCCATTTAATGCCTGCCAGTCCAAGTCATCATTGCAACCTCTTCAAAGACAACGGCTCCTTTTCAAAGTTCACTATAAATAGTTTCCCCGGAGCATTGAAGAAGGTTGGTGCATTTATGATTCTTGAGAGTGAGTTGCTCTGAACTACCATCCTGAAAACTCCATAGTTCAAGGCATTCAATTCAAGTCCTCTTATTCACTAGACATCTCTGTTAGGACTTATACACTGGCACCTCAATCAATTCTGTAGTGTTCCTCCATTAGACTACTTATGGAACACATTGATTGATTCACACACAACACCCTAGAGAAATCAGCTCAGCTTGTGAGAGCACATCTCTAGAAAACACCAGGTCTTTATTGTAGCACGACCCATAAGTGGTCACCTTTAGATTGGCAGCCTTTCAATCATTGGCTTGCAACTTGTAATAGGTAGAATCCATTAATATAGTAGTGCACCTTCACAAATCCAAGTTCTGACCAAACTTGGTAGAGGACGTAAGATTATTTAACACTCGTGTGAACCTCTTCAAACAATGTGTCATTTATTGCTTTGTTTGTTTTCTGTTGTGTAGTTGTAATCGTTGAAAATCTCTCAAGCGTCACAACCTATTGACTTCACTTACTTGCTCATTTTGTTTGTCTTACTTGGAAATAATTTTTGTCTTGACTTGCATGATATTTTGTCTTACCGGTTTGCCTTTCCTCTAAACTGAAAACTTAATTTCCGCTGTGCAAAATCGTTTACCGGTAAGCTAGAGTTTTTCAAAACAAGTTTTTAGCAAAAAGTTTTAACAGGCTATTCACCCCCCCTCTAGCCTGATTCCTACCATTTGGGACCTAACAATAGAAATAATATCTCATTATCAACAACACTATTTAATTAATCCGTATTTTTTAAATAGTTTTTTTAATAACCTTATAAAGTCATACTCCGTATTTTTTAACTAATAAATAGCTTTTTATGAAAATATTTTGATATATTTAAAGAAACCATTTATTTATACCCCAAAAATATTTCAATTAAAATTTTCAATGCAAATTAATTATCATAGTTTTTATTGTCTTGAAATAAATAACACTCATTGAAGAAACAATTTACATTTATTGTTTTAGAAATAAATAAATAACACTCATTGAAAGTTGAACTTATATTACTCTTAAAAAATTGGTTCAATAACGCACTAAAATTTTAGTTTTTATTTTATTCTTTTCTTGGAATTTTAATTAACAAATAAATTATAAATATAAACTCAAATGTTGTGTCAAAAAAGTGGACAGATAAGATTTTAAACCTCTTTTTTTTTTTAAATCTACATTATAACTATTAGCTAAAAACTCAACTTATTTTGAAGAAAAATTAAAATAAAAAACGTTTTTATTAAACCAAAGAATAATTTAAGAAAATATAATTTTGAAGACACTTATTTCAATAAAAATATATCATCTCATTAATTTAATAATATTACAGATTCCTAAACATAATATATAACTATTTTCATTTAAAGGACACTCTCCGCATTTAAGAAAGATAAAATGTGTATAAATATCTAAAAATCATTTTTATACATAATCAATAACCATTTAAAAAATAATAATTAGTTACACACATATACTTTTTTTGTCCTTACAAATAATTCATCATCCATACACCAAAAGATATATAATTATTTGATTGACCTTTAAATAAAAAGTTATAAAAAATTAATTATTTTTATATTCTTTTAAAATTCTTAGAATTTATAAATATAAATATATTAGTAACTTTGAATATCATGAACATAAATAATTATTTATGAAATGATGGTAAAGATTTAATATAAATGACAAAAAATAACTTTTTACGTTTATTTTAACTTAAACTATTGTTCAAAATTTTGTTAAGTTGACAACTAAAAAATTTGGGCGAGACATTATGAGTACTCCGTCCCATCTGGAATTGTAAAACTTGCCCCATTCGGTGTCCCATTTGAAAGTTTTAAAATAAATAAGAGGCTTTGACCAAATGAATAATAGCTTTAAAAACTGATATTTTCAAATCTCGCCAATAATTTCCTGGATCATTTTGCCCAGGTCACTCTATTTTTCACAGTTGTGTGATTTCACAACTATGTGATTTCACAATTATAATAAATTGATTTCCTCTCAAAATTTTAAAATGCAATATCTTAAAATCTAGAAATTCAAAAAATAATCTGAAACCACCGTATTAATCGTATCGTTAAACTTAATTAAAAAAGTACATTCAAGATATGATTCAAAGTTAAAAAATAATAATTTCATTTTTCACTTGTAAAAATTTTTTAAAAAAAACGTTTTTCATTTTTCAATGATTTTATAGATATATGATTACAAAATTCTGTGATTTTTCATTTTTCACTTGTAAAATCATTTTTCAATTGATTTCACAGTTGTCTAATTACACAGTTATTTGATTTCACATTTGTATCATTTTTCACTTGTAAAATCATATCTCAATTGATTTCATAATCGTATGATTACATATTAGTGTGATTTCACAGTTATGTAATTTCACAATTGTATCATTTTTCATTTTTCACTTGTAAAATAATTTTTCAATTGATTTCACAATTGTGTGATTTCGTAGTTGTATGATTAAAGAGTTGTGTGATTTTTCATTTTTCACTTGTAAAATCATTTCACAATTGATATAGTTTTATGATTTCATAGTTATGTAATTTCACAATTGTATGATTACACAGTTGTGTAATTTCACAATTGTGTGATTTTTCATTTTTCACTTGTAAAATCATTTTGCAATTGATACAGTTGTGTGATTTCACAGTTGTGTGATTTTTCATTTTTCACTTGTAAAATGATTTAACAGTTGATACAGTTATGTGATTTCACAGTTGTGTGATTTTACAATTGTGTGATTTTTCATTTTTCACTTGTATTTCTCAATTGATTACATAGTTGTGTGATTTCACATTTGTATGATTACCAGTTGTGTGATATCGCAGTTGTATGATTACACAGTTGTGTGATTTTTATTTTGAGACATAGATAAATTATTATGTCCTAAACGAAATAAATGTGACGGGTTAGGCCTAGTGATCAAAGCCCAGTTATCCAAAGGATTATTGCCACCACATTATTAGTGGGTCGGCCCAAATATTACAAGGCCCAAGGCTTATCGTTAGCGATCAGTCGACCTAGCTCATTGTCCGACCTCCTTGGTCCCGACCTAGATTTGTCCGACATACGATCCATATCTCATACGGGTATTATCTGGCTACATCATTCAGTCAGGTCGACCTAAACCCATGCAGGCGACCTAGACCTACAAGGAGTACGTCGACCTACAGAGTCATAACGCGCCTACAACTCTTTCCATAACTGAATTCCTATAAATCAGGAGTTATTTACGTACACGGTTGTTTCCACGATCTTATCGACGATTCTAGGGATTTCATACGATCCTACCACTATTATATCTCTTATCAAAGCCTATAAATACTTCACAACATCGACGATTCTGGGGATTTCATATGATCCTACCACTATTGTCACGACCCGAAATCTAGGCACCATTTTATTCACGTGTTGGGAACGTGGAGTGGGGCCGTAGCATTTTATTGATTTCATTTCATAATAATTGAGATTTTTATGCGTTAGTGGTAACATTTTAAATAATTGATTTGATATTTTCGTGATGTTAATAAACTAATTTTAATTACTTAATGTCTAAATTGAATAAAAAGGAATTTTGTAGTAAAGTAATAATATTGAAATTATTAATTAAAAAGCTTTACAAAATATGGAGGGACTTAAGTGTCAAAAATGAAGTTTAAGGTAGTTAATTGGAAATAACCTATCTTGAAGGGCTTAAAGGAAAAATGCATATATAAATATCCTTACCTTCTTCCTCTTCCCACGCCATTTCATTCCAAATTCATTCCAGAGAGAGCTCGGGAAAGAAAGAAAAGAAATTACTTCCTCCGTTCCAAAATATTTTTCAAAAATTCTATAAAATCAACCGTTGGTCCGATTGACGATCCGACTGCGGCGGAGCGATCAGGAAGGCGAGGAGAACGTTTAGAGCCGATCAGATCGTCTTTCCATTTCGACATATTTTTAGGTAAGTTATTATGATTTCTTTCTAATAATTGTTCATGTTATGTTAAAAATGGATATTATGGTGAATTAATTGATTCTTGATATTTTAATAAATTATTTGGATTTTTCTTTATGAAAGGAAGTTAGTTAGGACATAATTAAATTGGGTTTTGAAATGTTAAAATAAGGTGTTGGAAAGTAGTAGAGTAAAGGGTTGAAAAGAGGGTTAATGGCCAAGTTTGTAAAGTCGTTGTTTGATATGTTATGTGATGTTGTTATTCCCATGTAGATAATTATCGGCAAATTGTTCATTTGATTGGCCTTGGAAGGAGGAAAAATTAGTATGGAGATGAAGAAATATTTTGATTGGGTTGGTAAAGGAATGGTTGTTATAAGTGATTATATATGTATGGTATAAGGGATATTAGGCAAGATACATGGTTGTTATAACGGTTGGTTAATTAATATGGCTTTAGAATTAAACCGGAAGGATTTTATATAAAATCTGATATTATGTGTTATAAATGAACTTTGTAAAGGGTTGAACATTTATTGGGGTGCTTGAAAGGGAAAGAAAATGAGTTGGGTTGAAAGGGAAAATTTAGGTATCATGGCCATAGGATTTGGGTTGGAATTGATGAAGTTGTGTTACAATGGCGGTTGGGAAGTCTAGAATCATTTTTGTTCAATGGGAATTATCATATGAAGTTAAATGATCTTGAGATGTATTGTTAACCATGTTCGGAACTTGGTGTTTAATTTTCTTGGTTTTGAGAAATGGTTAGAAAAGGCTTAAGGTTGATAAACATTTAAAGGGTAATGGAATAGTGGGTCACCTTTGGGATTAGTGGAGTATAAATGTTATAAACCATGGATTGAGTGTTGCTATGAGTTAAAAATGGTATCTAAACTAGTTTTGGTATGCTTGGAACTGGTGTTGGCCTTGGGAAAACAGAGGAAGGAGGAAGAAAAATGGATTTGGGTAGAACATTTCTGGTGTGCTGAATCTGATGTCTGATTTTGGCCTTGGCACGAGTCGTGCCAAGGGGCACGAGTCGTGCCCTTCTTGCCACTCGTGACAACGAGTCGTGAACAATGGTCCAAGTTGTTCTGAGTAACATGGGGGAAAAAGGCACGAGTCGTGCCCTGCATCAGAAATTCTGAATTAACTTTTAAATCTTAGAAACCTATTCACTTAGAACAAGATTGAACCCTCTTCAGCGTAGGATGAATTATAACACTTTAGCTACATAATGAGGTCTCACGTAGTTAAAATGAAATTGGGGGAAATAGTCTAAATATCGCGTTGAACCGGGTTGAAAGTCATTGTGGTTTGAGAGCCAAAGTTTATAGAAACTTGGTATTTGATTATGGAATTTGAAAGGGAAGTCGTGAAATGTGATATTGTGAACGCGTAGAGTACTTGTATGTTGTTATACCCTACGTGATTACTTTGGAAATGGTTATATGTTAAGTTGGTGCGTGAAATATTTGTTGCACGTCATCATTGTATTGTTTATGAGCATACATGCCATACGTGGATTATATTGACTCATTAGTGTTTATATATATGTTACACTAATTGAGATTTAAACATGAGTAATTGTACCATGTTATATGTTGTTAAACATGAGTAGTCGTACCATGTTATATACGGTTATCCCTATGTGTGGATTAAATTCAAGTAACTGTTATGTGCTTGAATGTGATTATGATTATGTTTGATATCAGCTGATTTGGGGGTATAATGGAATACGATCACTTATGAGAAATTGTTCCATAAGGTGCTCGGATTACATTATACCTGTGACCTCCTCCCCTACTGTGTCCACAGTTTGGGGCTCAGTTACTATGAATATGCCTAAGCAGTTCATAGGATACTGATACCTTACATGGTTCCCTGAAAAATGGGTCTTGTAAGGAGTGAATAGGCCTAAGCCGTTCACACATATAGAGGATGGGTTCCCATGAGGATGTATGCCCATACCCACGTAGTACGACTTATTGTTCAGACGGGAAAAGGTAAGGTCAGGTAACGTAATGTGTTTACCGTATTCCAAATATGATGTTGAACAACTTGTTACGTGTTGCATCTTATTTGGCCTCTTGCTGCATGCATAATAGCTTACTGAGATTCTCTCTCACCCCGTCTCCCTTTAATTTTTTTAGTTTCAGCTGAGACAGGTAGACCAGACCGGTGAGGCCGGAAAGGAGTTGGACCGTCTTATGGGTGTCAGGGTACGGTTAGTGTTTGGAAGTTGGGAATAAGTGTGGTTATTATTAAATTGAGAAAAATAAATATGTATAATGTTTTATAAATATTTTCCATGTAATGTTGTACATTAAAACAGGTTATAGTTTGGTTTTCAAAAGCTTATGTAACTCTTAAATTATTTAAAGGAAAAGTTTAAAAATTTTAGAAGATGGTTTGGGGACCCTCCAGCTGGGGCACGAGTTTATAGGTCCCGGGGTTGGGGAGGTCCTCACAGTTGGTATCAGAGCCTGGTTAGAAGTCAAGGGTAGAAGTCTAGTCTACGGGGGAGTGTGTGATACCTGACGACGAGTGTTTAGTGCAGGAATTTATTCAATGGCAGAAAATAGTAAAACCCCAAGAGATTAAGAAAACGTGAGTAATATGGAGAGATAGAATCCTCCGCTGTCATTAGAAATATATTACCTGTCTCGGGAAGTAGGGACAATACTTGTATGAATCCCCGTTCACCTCATTATTATGTGGCATTATATTTCTGCTTTATTTGCATAATTTGCCTCAGAGTTGCCTTATGTGTTGGAGGTGTCTACTCCTATGGGAGAGTACCTCGAATCATACTTGATTATCATGGTAGTCGTGATTATGTGGGCATGTATTGCCAGTGGATGTGGTAAATATACCAATCCGTGATTTATTGTTATACTTGATCGGAATTGGTTAAGTAATTGTTGTGTTTTGGGAGGACTGTCGCAAGAAGCGAGTCTCCTTATCTATGGTTAAATTGCCTCTGTGTTTAGTTGAGGCGGATAAGTTATTAATTGATATTTATGTCATATATGCATTAAATGTCAATAAGTATAGTTTAAATAATATGAGAGTCAAATGAGATTATGTATTAGAAGTGAGTAAAAGTCACCTGAATTACCTCATGTAATGTTGGTAAAAGAATTGGTAAAGTGTTTTATCAGAATAGTGCATGCCGCCAGTTAGGGCGATAGAATTCCTTATGGATTTAAAGACAGGGTGGTTGCCCATATCCAAAACACCTTATGGAAGGGCATTGGTTGTGTTGTAAAGATGATGAGTAGAATTTTAGAACCCGATTTTGATATTTTAGTGGTCAGCTCAATGGATGCTATCTTTGTATATTCAGAGTTGTGGAAAGATTTTCAAAATCAATTGCAAGTTATGTTACCTGTGTCTTGTGAGAATCAAATGTTAATGGAATTCAACAAGTGTGAATTGGCTCGAGAAGATGGTAATTTTGGGGTCTTGTAATTTTAAGCCCGGTATTGTTATTACTTTTTCGGGGATTGAGACCCTGATCAATTGGAATAACCTTCGTCAGGGTTAGAACTCCGTTGTTTTCTAGGATTGACAGGTTATTATTAAAAGAGTATTGATGGATTTTCAAGAATTGTAGCCTAGCGATTCAATTAATTTCGAAGGAAGTATCATGTTGTGGAATGCAAAAGGGTGAAACCAGTTTTGCAGAATTGAATAATAGATTGACTACAGTTTCGACCTTTATCCTACTTGATGGATATGAACTTGTAATTGTCATGTGCGCCTCAAAAGAAAGATTTGGGTTGTGCTTTATATAGAATGGGAAGGCGATAGCTTATGCTTCGAGGGAATCAAAGTGGCGCAGCGGAAGCGTGGAATGGATTACGACTATTTTTGCGTTACTTAAGTGGAAATATCCTTTGCATGAAGTTAATTTGAGATTTGTACAAATCATCAGAGTTGAAGTATTATGTATCAGAGTGGATTGAACAACAGGTGGAGAAATTGTTGGAGCATTAAAAGAACTTAATTGCGTTATTACCTAACATTCGAGAAGGCTACTATAGTTGCAGATGCGATTAGCCGAAAGGCTTTCTTATCAACATTGCTATCCTGTGAGTTGCAAGAAGAGATATTAATTGCGAATGTTCGAGCTACACCTACTTGGAATGAAGATCTTATGGAAGTTTAACCAATGATTCTGAATCGAGGGAATTATCTAACATTTTCAAGAAAGAAGGACCGAGGATATTGTACTGAATATTGATGGAATATTAACCTTCAACGACATAATTGGTGTACCATATTCATAAGAAAGTAAGAGACATTTTAGAGGAAGACCATAAATTGAGAATGGCAATGTATCAAAGACATTTGAAGATGTATCGAGAATTGAGAAAGGATTTGAAGAATGAGAATAAAGAAGACATTGTGATGGATTTTATAACGGGACTACCCACGAAATTGAAGATATGAGACGCCTTCGAGTAATAGTGGATATATTGATCAGAGTTGGCTCATTTATACCAAGAGGAATAAACTATGAAAAGGGAAAGTTAGCACCAGTGTGTGGGCAAGAGAATTGATCGATTCTACGGAGTATTAATCACTATATTATATCAGATCGAGATTTGAGATTCATATTGCGGTTGTGGAAGACTGAGTACGAGACCTTGGGACTTCCAGATGCCATCAAATTTACGTTATATCTCCAGATGGATTGGACAGACAAACAGAGAGAACTATCCAGAATCTTGAGAATGTATGATGGGTGTATCTGATGGATTTTCATCTATTTTGAGAAGTTCGTGCAACCCTAGCTGAAGTTGAGTGGAGTATCAGTTGTCAGTCCAGTATGGAAGGGGCACCGTATGAAGCATTCTATGTGAGGAAGTGTATCGATGATCTTTTCTTTGTATTGAGTTTTTCAACCGAGACTATTCTTGTTGATGTGACTTGTGTGAAAGAACCATTGAGTGGTATTAGAATCAAATCCGGGAATTCAAAACTTAGAATATTCGAGTTATGAGAGTGTAGTGGAAGAATTATATTAGTGGAGAAGCCACTTGGGTTTCGGGAATTCGAGAGGTATGAGGAAAATGTGTGATCATTTGAGTATTCAAGTAAGTGTGATTAAAATTCGGGACGAATTTTTCTTTAAGGGGGAGTGAATGTCACGACCCGAAATCTAGGCACCATTTTATTCACGTGTTGGGCACGTGGAGCGGGGCCGTAGCATTTTATTGATTTCATTTCATAATAATTGAGATTTTTATGCGTTAGTGGTAACATTTTAAATAATTGATTTGATATTTTCGTGATGTTAATAAACTAATTTTAATTACTTAATGTCTAAATGGAATAAAAAGGAATTTTGTAGTAAAGTAATAATATTGAAATTATTAATTAAAAAGCTTTACAAAATATGGAGGGACTTAAGTGTCAAAAGTGAAGTTTAAGGTAGTTAATTGGAAATAACCTATCTTGAAGGGCTTAAAGGAAAAATGCATATATAAATATCCTTACCTTCTTCCTCTTCCCATGCCATTTCATTCCAAAATCATTCCAAAGAGCTCGGGAAAGAAAGAAAAGAAATTACTTCCTCCGTTCCAAAATATTTTCCAAAAATTCTATAAAATCAACCGTTGGTCCGATTGACGATCCGACTGCGGCGGAGCGATCAGGAAGGCGAGGAGAACTTTTAGAGCCGATCAGATCGTCTTTCCGTTTCGACATATTTTTAGGTAAGTTATTATGATTTCTTTCTAATAATTGTTCATGTTATGTTAAAAATGGATATTATGGTGAATTAATTGATTCTTGATATTTTAATAAATTATTTGGATTTTTCTTTATGAAAGGAAGTTAGTTAGGACATAATTAAATTGGGTTTTGAAATGTTAAAATAAGGTGTTGGAAAGTAGTAGAGTAAAGGGTTGGAAAAGAGGGTTAATGGCCAAGTTTGTAAAGTCGTTGTTTGATATGTTATGTGATGTTGTTATTCCCATGTAGATAATTATCGGCAAATTGTTCATTTGATTGGCCTTGGAAGGAGGAAAAATTAGTATGGAGATGAAGAAATATTTTGATTGGGTTGGTAAAGGAATGGTTGTTATAAGTGATTATATATGTATGGTATAAGGGGTATTAGGCAAGATACATGGTTGTTATAACGGTTGGTTAATTAATATGGCTTTAGAATTAAACCGGAAGGATTTTATATAAAATCTGATATTATGTGTTATAAATGAACTTTGTAAAGGGTTGAACATTTATTGGGGTGCTTGAAAGGGAAAGAAAATGAGTTGGGTTGAAAGGGAAAATTTAGGTATCATGGCCATAGGATTTGGGTTGGAATTGATGAAGTTGTGTTTCAATGGCGGTTGGGAAGTCTAGAATCATTTTTGTTCAGTGGGAATTATCATATGAAGTTAAATGATCTTGAGATGTATTGTTAACCATGTTCGGAACTTGGTGTTTAATTTTCTTGGTTTTGAGAAATGGTTAGAAAAGGCTTAAGGTTGATAAACATTTAAAGGGTAATGGAATAGTGGGTCACCTTTGGGATTAGTGGAGTATAAATGTTATAAACCATGGATTGAGTGTTGCTATGAGTTAAAAATGGTATCTAAACTAGTTTTGGTATGTTTGGAATTGGTGTTGGCCTTGGGAAAACAGAGGAAGGAGGAAGAAAAATGGATTTGGGTAGAACATTTCTGGTGTGCTGAATCTGATGTCTGATTTTGGCCTTGGCACGAGTCGTGCCAAGGGGAACGAGTCGTGCCCTTCTTGCCACTCGTGACAACGAGTCATGAACAATGGTCCAAGTCGTTCTGAGTAACATGGGGGAAAGAGGCACGAGTCGTGCCAAGGGGCACGAGTCGTGCCCTGCATCAGAAATTCTGAATTAACTTTTAAATCTTAGAAACCTATTCACTTAGAACAAGATTGAACCCTCTTCAGTGTAGGATGAATTATAACACTTTAGCTACATAATGAGGTCTCACGTAGTTAAAATGAAATTGGGGGAAATAGTCTAAATATCGCGTTGAACCGGGTTGAAAGTCATTGTGGTTTGAGAGCCAAAGTTTATAGAAACTTGGTATTTGATTATGGAATTTGAAAGGGAAGTCGTGAAATGTGATATTGTGAACGCGTAGAGTACTTGTATGTTGTTATACCCTACGTGATTACTTTGGAAATGGTTATATGTTAAGTTGGTGCATGAAATATTTGTTGCACGTCATCATTGTATTGTTTATGAGCATACATGCCATACGTGGATTATATTGACTCATTAGTGAAATTACCCGGATCCGAGCAGGCCTCGCGGCCCCGGCATCTGGCATCTTTCGCGTTGGAGCGGCTTGGTCTCGCCGTTTTTGTTTTTGTAGAGTCGCCACGCCGTTTTTATTAAGCCCAAAACATTGAAAAAGGGCATCAGTTTAAAGAAAATTTTAAACTGTTTTTGTGTGATGAGATTTTGAGTTCGGAGGTCAGATGACTCCCCGGGAAGAGAATATTAGAATATTAGAGCTCACCCGAGTAGCCTCGTAAAACGAGTCTTTCGGATACCCCTAATATCCTTTAAATGTTGTGTGTGTGTGTGTGCTTTTAAAAATGCATGCTGTATCGGATGTCTACATTGTATGCTATGTATGGAAATGTATTGAAATAGTATAGGAAGGAAGCCTTACCAATGTTGGTTCGTGTCTGTCTTCCGCTGGGGAATGGTGTTTGAGGTCGGAGTAGCGTTCCGGTACGGATCGGGATTGCTTCGGGAGATGCCGGTTGTCCGCGGACGAGTTTCGGCGTGAGTTGAGGCTGCGAGGCTGCGTTCGGGCGCAGGTTCGGCGTGCGTGGGGATCGTCGGGATCACTCGGGCGAGAGGTTCGGCGTGCGTTGTGGTGGCAGGAGTCACTCGGGCGAGTTTCGGCGTGGTTTGGGATCGTCGGTTTGACTCGGAAAGAGCCGGACACCGTGGAAAGACCAGGCAAGGCCTCGGAGTACCACGAGGGGCCTCAGAGTACCTCGAGAGTGCCTCGGGGGCAGCGCGGGAGCGTCTCGGGAGCGCTCGGGGAGGCTTTGAGCACCACAAGGGAGCTCGGAAGGCCTCGGAAGGATCCGAAAGGGGCGGGAGTGCCTCGAGAGGACTTAGAGGGGAGCCAAGGCTAAGGGAGGAAGAGAGAAGAGGGAGGTGTGTGAAAATGAGGAGGGGGAGCCCTCTATTTATAGTAAAAATTTCGGAGCAAAGAGGTCCGTACGGACCTTCTTGGTTATCCGAGAATTTTGGATTTCCTCGATTTGAGGGAATGCGCAATGATGGAGAATATTACGGAATGATGATGTCCCCCATGCAAGAAGGTCCGTACGGACCATCTTGCATGCAAAGAGGTCCGTACGGACCAACTCTGCAGGGAAGTCATCATTTCTTCCGGATTTGAGGGAATATTGTGGACTTTAAGGGGATTTAGTAATCATTGAAACAAAGAGGTCCGTACGGACCTTAATTGCTTTACGATTTCACGAAAATTCCCAAAAGGTCCTTTGTCCCCTTTTATCCCGGAAAGGCTCCTCCCTTGGTTTGGTTGGGGGTTTGAGAGGGTTACGAGAGGGTTTTGAGTGAGAGAGGTCTACGAGGCTGCGTGGATGAGTCTACGGTGTTTCCGTGTGTTTGAAAGGGAGTGATCCAGTTGGGGGTACTTACGAAGCCCCTCGACGACGTCACTTATGAAAGAAGTGGGGTCGCCGATAAGATAAGGGTCCTAATCTGCGGATCGCGTCTTTGGGAGAGGAAGTGACCGTGAGGGTCAAAGTGAGGACGTGGTGGTGTCCTTTTGGGTGACCGTTTAGGTCAATAGGGTGGACCTGTGATAGGATTCCCTACGTATCCCTGGCGGGAATCAAGCCCGATCGTAGTTCGGATGTGGGGTGAGTGTTTTGTGAATGCGGGCGTGGTGGTGCCTGGAGTGTTGTGTGACCGCCGAGGTCGGTGGTGAGGACGTGGTGGTGTCCCGGGTGACCAGTATAGGTCGAGGAAGGACGTGGTGGTGTCTAGGTGACCGTATAGGTCGATGGCCGGACCCCGTGATAGGATTCCTACGTATCCCCAGGCGGGAATCAAGCCTGGTCGTAGTTCGAGGTCGTGAATTTGTGAGTGCGAGGTGGGCGTGGTGGTGCCCCGAAGTGTTGTGTGACCGCCGAGGTCGGTGGTAGGATGTGGTGACCGCCGAGGTCAATTGTGAGGACGTGGTGGCGTCCTGGGATGGAAATTTTACGATTTTCCTAATCGGGTGGTTTAAGGCCTTCCGGGCCGGAGATAGTGATGTGGGAGGTTTATACGGTCTTCCGGACCGAGTGGTTTAAAGCCTTCCGGGCTGGAGGTAAAGTGAGGACCTGAATCGTCTTCTGATTGCTGTTGGTGCCACGCTGGAGGACTTTGAATCGTCATCTGGCGGCGGTTGGTGCCACGCTGGAGGACTTTGAATCGTCATCTGGCGGCGGTTGATGCCACGCTGGAGGACTTTGAATCGTCATCTGGCGGCGGTTGATGCCACGCTGGAGGACTTTGAATCGTCATCTGGCGGCGGTTGATGTGATGCGCGAGGACTTTGAATCGTCTTCTAGCCGCAGTTTGATGTGGTGCGCGAGGACTTTGAATCGTCTTCTAGCCGCAGTTTGATGTGGTGCGCGAGGACTTTGAATCGTCTTCTAGCCTGATTGTGGATGTAATGCGCGAGGACTTTGAATCGTCTTCTACCAGCTGATTTGATGTGGTGCGCGAGGACTTTGAATCGTCTTCTAGCATGATTGTGGATGTAATGCGCGAGGACTTTGAATCGTCTTCTAGCCGCAGTTTGATGTGGTGCGCGAGGACTTTGAATCGTCTTCTAGCCGCAGTTGTGGATGTAATGCGCGAGGACTTTGAATCGTCTTCTAGCCGCAGTTGATGTAATGCGCGAGGACTTTGAATCGTCTTCTAGCCGCAGGTGTGGATGCGCGAGGACTTTGAATCGTCTTCTAGCCGCAGGTGTGGAGGCGTGGCTGCCTTGTGCTTCGAGAGGCGTAGATGCCTTTGTGTTTTTGCATGTTGATGTAGAAGGTTGGACTTACGATGGCTTGCCGGTGCTTGCGTTGCCGTTGAAGTAGGCAAGGATGACGGTCGGTGATTGCTTCACCATTTGGCGTTTTGGAGCGCTTCGTGCCTTAGGGACTTGTACTCGGAGGTGTTGGCTCCTTCTTGTGCCTGTTTGCCGTTGAGCGGGGCGAGATGATGGTCGGTGATTGCTTCACCATTTGGCGTTTTGGAGCGCTTCGTGCCTTGAGACTTGTACTCGGAGGTGTTGGCTCCTTCTTGTGCCTGTTTTGCAGTTGAGCGGGCAAGGATGATGGCAGTCTTTGAGGATATGCAGCCTTGTATGACTTCCCTTTGACTTGTTGGGGAGGAGCTCGGGCTTACTTTGATGGCCGGTGCTTGCGCGCTGCCGTTGAAGTGGGCGAAGATTCGGAGCTTACATCATTGCCGGTGCTTGAATTGTTGGGGATGCGTGACCTTGTAGGGGCCCTTTTCGTTGGGAAGATGACTTGGACCTCTTTTGAGGGCAGTGGTTGAGAGTTGTCGTTGAGCGTTTGGAGGCGTCTTGTGCCTTGTTATTCGTGCTGGGAGGTGTTGGCTCCTTCTTGAATTGCCGTCGGGCGTTTTGGAGGCGTCTCGTGCCTTGGGATTCGTGCTGGGAGGTGTTGGCTCCTTCTTGAGTCGCCGTTGAGCGGGCGGTGGTTGAATTGCCGTTGAGTGGGCGAGGATCGGGCTTACGCTGACTGCCGGTGGTTGAATTGCCGTTGAAGTGGGCGAGGACCGGTCTTACGGCGACGGCGGTGGTTGAGATTGCCGTTTGGAGTGGGCGAGGACCGGTCTTACGTTGATGGCCGGGGATTGAATTGCCCGTTGAAGTGGGCGAGACCGGTCTTACGCCGACGGCGGTGGTTGATTTGCCGTTGAAGTGGCGAGGTCGGTCTTACGCTTGACGGCCGGGGTGGTTGATTTGCCGTTGAAGTGGGCGAGTGCAGTCTTACGCTTGACGGCCGGTGGTTTATTTGCCGTTGAAGTGGCGAGGACCGGTCTTACGGCGATGGCGGTGGTTGAATTGCCGTTGAAGTGGCGAGACCGGTCTTACGCAGTGGCCGGGAGATTGAATTGCCGTTGAAGTGGCGAGGACCGGTCTTACGGCGACGGCCGGTGGTTGATTGCCGTTGAAGTGGGCGAGGTCCGGTCTTACGCTTGGCCAGGTGGTTGAATTGCCGTTGAAGTGGGCGAGGACCGGTCTTACGTTGATGGCCGGTGGTTGAATTGCCGTTGAAGTGGGTGAGGACCTGTCTTACGTTGATGGCCGGTGGTTGATTTGAAGGGTTAGGGACCATTCTGCACTTGGATTTGCTGGAAAAGGCCTTAGGACAGCCAGGGGCAAAGATTATAAGGGCAGGAAAGTAATTTGGCCACCCCTTGCAAAGAGGTCCGTACGGACCACACAGTTGCAAAAGAGGTCCGTACGGACCACTTTGGTTTTTTACAGTTCCCAGGTTTTGACCGGGTTAAATAACCGAGGCCCCCTTCATTTCTTCTTCTTCCAGTGCGTGAACCAGCGAGAGAGAAAGAAAACTCCATTTTTGTCCAAAATCTTCCATTTTTTTCGCTTGAATTGCTTGTAATGGCGGAAGGATCTCGAAGGAGTCGTCGTCAACGCAGTCAAGAGGTGGTCGAGCAACGGATGGAGCTTCAAAGAAATTGGATCTCGTTCGTTCCATCTTCGAAGAACCCGGATGTTTTGTATCCGAATCCGGAGGTGCACAATCGTCGCTCCATGAACGTCGGGGAGGTAAGAAATCCGTTCCGTTTTGATTCCCTGCTCGAATTTTTGAATGCTAGAACTAGGTTTTAGTTTTTCGCATTTTTGAATTTTTTTTTTTTTTTGTTATTTTATGCCTTTTTGTGAAATTCTTGATGAATTGTTGAAAATGGACATGTAAAAATTGTGGGTATGTGTATTTTGTGCAGAAATGTGTAGATTAGCTCTTATTTGTGAAAATAAAGTGCCTATCTAGTGAATTGCATGCTTTGGTGTTTTGTACCGTATGCTATTTATGTATGTACATTGTGAGAAAAATTATCGTGTAGTGATAATTTTGTGAAAAAATGTGACATGTGCCGTGTTTTGTGACGGGTTATATGTGAAAGTGTGTGCCGTGTAGGGACGGATTTTTTTTTTTTTGAAAAATGTGTTATGCATATGTGTCGTGCCGTGTTTTTGGGTGACGGACTCTGTGGGGAAAATATGTGCAATATGTGCTGTGTTGGGATGGATTTTGTTTGAAAATGTGTCGTGTAGGGTTTAATCCCCCCCTTTTTTTCTTTTGAGAAAATGTGTACATGTGTGCCGTGTTTTGTGACGGATTGCATGGGAAAAATTATATGCATGATATATGTGAAAATTATGTGCATTGTGTGCCGTGTTTTGTGACGGGTTACATGGAAAAATTATATGTATAATGTATGTGAAAATTATGTGCAATATGTGCCGTGTTTTGTGACGGGTTATATGTGCATTTATTTTAAGTACTGTGATTGATGTACCTTTCTTTGTGTTTACTGCGGGATGCGGGGCTTATGGCCGGGAAGGCCAAGAGGATGAAGACTCGGGGATCGCTCGAGGTGTTGTGGAGCTATGGCGGCGGATGCCGATATTTCCGTGGACGGTAGGCCGAGTCCGGAGGCCGGTTTATGCTTCGGCCTAGGTGTGTTCGTTGAGAACTGGTGGAGTGTCGACACGAGGAAGAACAAGAGTGTCTTCTGGGTTTATCCGAGTATTGGTGGGATACCACCCACACCTTCCACAGGGGCGAGGTGACAGTGACGCCAGCTGATTTTGCTATTACGGGCTCTCCTTCAAAGGGGGCTGTGAGGTGGAGAGACATGATCTCGATGTGGTGCCGACCGAGCTACGGGCTTTGAGCCTCGTCCTCGCAGGGGGCTGGGCATCTTTGTATAGTGACGTGGAGCTGAAGATTACGGCGTGATTGGGGCCTACATCCGGGGGACCGGCCGGTGGGACGGAGCGATTGGCGCGCTCCTTCTTGTGGTATGCCTTGTCCGAGACTTTGTTCTCGAACCACGCGACCGCAGCTCCTTTGCTCGCTGGAGAGCTTGGCTGATCTGGATAGGGTCTGCGACATTGCTTAGGGCGAGCGAGCTTGGCCGAGCTCTACTTCTCCTTGGACCGGTTTAGCGGGTGTGCTTGATTCGTTGGCTGTTTTGACTTCGCTTTGGAGGTATGAGTTTATTGCCGTTTTTTTGATTTAGCAACTTGTCTTTTCTCCGTTTTCTTTGCACCGAGCCTTCTGCATTTTTATCACAGTGTGGTTTTATGAGGTTTTTCAGTGTTTCAGTGGGATAGAGATCCTGGGGGATGTTCTTGCGTACCTGCTATCTGGGATGGGCTCGTACGGCGAGGAAGAGGAGGACGGCCAGGGAAGCTCACCATCGCCTACGGGGATGTGCGGGAGCGTCACGGAGAGAGATAGCCGTGAGGGGTTTGTCTTGTTCCCGTGGACTCGGTATGAGGGAGATGAGTTCGAGGGAGCTCCCGAGGTGGGCGCGGCGGAAGATCTTTGCGGGGCTTGACCTGCGATGTCATGTACCGGGGAGCGGGTCTTCGCGCATGGCCGGTGTGCTTCCCGTGGCTCCGAGGGACCCTCCCTTTGGGATGCTTGACTCCGGGATATGGATGTGCTTGACTTCGAGAGGTACCTTGGCGGTGTCGGTGCCGAGGAGTTCATTTTATACGGAGAGGAGTACGGGGCCTTCGTGAGGAGGAGCCGAGGACGCCGCAGTGCCGGCGCAGAGAGAGGCTGGCCCGCAGCTCCCAGAGGTTCCAATGCGGACCGGATTTCACGTACGTCCGCGGGGACGGGTCGAGGAGGAGTGCATGCCGTTCGGGCTTGAGCTCTGCTTTGCATACAGAGTGGACCCGATAGATCGGTGAGTGTCCGACTCTTTTCCATCTTGGCATCTTTCTGTATTTTTCTCTTTTTGTTGTCGAGTATAAGCTGCATTTGACGAGCGTTTCCTTGGCTTCTTGTTGGTGCGGGTCCCGGGGAGAGCCTACGATATGCCGACTCGCCGTTACGTGGCGATGCGCTCCTTCGCTAAGAAGATGGCGTCGAAGGTGTCTGCCCGGTCTTCGCGTCGTGTGCCGCGTCACGAGCCTATGCCTTCGAGGCGTGCAGCAGGCGTTCCTCCGCCTAGAGCCGAGCCGGAGCCGCAGCGGGGAGGGACCTTTGAGGGGGCGGCATAGCATGGATGCCGGGACATCTTCGAGGAGCTGCAGGGCCTTCGAGGAGCAGCCCTTTTATCGGTTCATGCCTCCGCACGGCGCACAGGTGAGGGTTCCTCGAGAGCCTTCTTTCTTCGATCCTTTCGCCGGATTTGATCCTTCCCGAGTACTTCTCGTGGGAGCCTCGGGAGGGTGCTCGGTATTCCGATGATGAGGATGTGACGGGCGAGTTCATTTGGGATGCCCGACTTTTCTTTGGAGGATCTTTAGCGAGGATGATGATGCTGAGGATTCTGAGTAGTATTCATTTGCTTTCCCTCTTTTCATATCCCTCTCTCCTTTTTTTTTTGTTTAGCAACAGAGACATTTTTGGGTACCTGTAATTAAAACACATGTATTTGCATGGCAAACAGTATTTTATTTTAAGATGTAATGTCATTTTTGTGATTCCCTGAATTGTCCTAGAAATTGTTGCTATTATTATTTTTTATTTTTGTACATGCCACGTGGTGAAAGTGTGTTTGTGGTAGTGTTTGTTTGCCTAGGGAATGGCTTTGGCAGTGTTTGGGCGATTTGGAGCAAGGTTTCTTGAGGACAGTGGTTTTATGCTTGTTTCTTTGGGGAAATGGTGCCCACTTTTGAGGATTTTCGGGCTTTGATTGGAGGACCGGAGGTGGAGGCCATCTCGCTTCCTTTGATTGGTGGTCCTGCGGTGCGCGTGAAGCTTGTAGACTTTCTTCGTGCTTCGTTGGAAGAAGTGCGGGCATGATCCTTGATTCGGGTCATATCGACATTTACGAAATCTTAGGAGCGGTTCATGGCCGATGATGAGTGACGTCTCTTGGGATGTATTTGCCTTGTGTACGATAGCGACGCTCTTTACAGTCGGCTCCCTTGGCATTTGTTATGGCGCTTTGCTAGATGTGGTAGGGCACTTTGCAGAGCTTTGGAGAAGATATTGTCCCGTTGGTCTTTGGGGAGACTCTTCATGGTATCGGCCGTCCGGCGACCGGGGATCGTTTTATGAGAGGGGGAAGCCCCGCTTTGCTCACTTTGTGGTCGCGAGAGAGACTTCAGGCCATGCCCGAGGCTCCGACGTCGTTGCTAGCCCGTGGTCATTTGCTCAGCCGACCTCTTGTGTTGGATATGGATCGATCCGCTTTGGGAGAGATGGATGGCACGGACTTGAGTACGCATCGATTTGGTGGGTTCCCGCACTGGAGGATTGAGACCGGGGAGGATCTTGCAGGAAGGGTCCTACGTTGTCGAGTTCCAGAGCTTGTCTTGGTCCTCCTTCTATATTCCGTCGCTTGTTTCCGGCGGTTTGGGATGAAGCGGGAGCCTTTGTTGGGCAGGATGACCTTGCTCTTGCGGAGGTAGTTCCTCTTTGTATGGCGCTTCCAGGTGCCTTCTTGTATTTTACGAGGGTATGGAAGTATTCCGCTTTCCCTCCCGTGGTACTCCTTAGACGTCGGGAGCGTTGTATTGGACGACTCGGTATCCGGCTGGTATGAGCGGCATGTTGGGCGATCCCAAGTGGTCTTGGAGAAGCGGGCGTTCGGCAATTCGGGACCCGGTTGCCGTAGTAGCTATTGCCTTAGGAGTGCCGAAGCTGGTCGACCCTTTGGATGTGACGGGAGACGCTTTGTTTGACTACGCGACTAGAGTTGACCGGCGCGAGGGAGAGGTCCTCTTTACAGACTCGCGAGGAGGAGATCCGAGCCGAAGCACGGGCGAATGAAGCCACGAGAGCTCTTGGATTGTTTGACTCTACGGGGAGGACCCCCGATCTCGGACCGAGAGACGCGAGTTGGTTCACGTGGAGCGAAAGAAGACTCGCCGTGGGACGAGGGAAGAAAGGGAAGAATGGCGAGGGGACAAGCGCAGATGGCGCGGAATGACCTCCTAGGTATCCATTCATTGCATTGCAAACACATTATTAGTTAAATGTATTAAACTGTCTTTTAGCATGTTGTGAACTTGAGAGTAGACCGTGCTTGAACTCATCAAGAAATGTTGTAACCGTTAGTGATTTGTGATTTACTTTTAA
Source organism: Adenophora triphylla var. japonica (assembly GCA_022495995.1). NCBI lineage: Eukaryota > Viridiplantae > Streptophyta > Magnoliopsida > Asterales > Campanulaceae > Adenophora > Adenophora triphylla. The sequence goes on along the minus strand of JAFEMH010001408.1, from coordinate 405,364 downwards.
AGCTTTGTCGAGACGCAAGATCTTTTGTTCGCCTTTGGTTCTGTTGTGCACTTTGTCGGCGTCCATCTTTGGACTTTTACATTTGCATTCGCGGGGCCGAAGCGATGCAGGCCCCTGACGGCAATCCCCTTTTGCTGAGGCTTTGTATTTGGCTGAGAGGTTGAATGCTCCGTTGGCAAGTCGTTTTGACGGTCCTTTTCGTAGCTTCCTTGCCTCTTGTTGGCGTCGGGCTCTTGACCTCAATTTCGCAGCTTCTGCTTGAGCTTCTTTTATTTTATTTTTTTGTGAGCCCTTGCTCGAGCTCTTTTTTTTTTGTGAGCCCTTGCTCGAGATTTCTTTTTTTTTTTTTTTTTTTGAAGCGCGTGAGGCGAAGACAAGCCCCGGCTTGGAAGCGGAACGTAGTCGATCGTTTGATCTTTGAGTGACCCTCGGATGTCCTTTGATGTTGCCGCCGTCGTTTGACTTGGTCAAGGTGGCTTCTTTGGGGCATGTTCTTGAAAAGTGCGTAGCTTGATGGAGGTCTTGATTGACATTCAAACTTTTGACTTTTTGTGTATTTTTAGACCGGACCAATTAAGGTTGCCTACGTTCCCGGGACTAGAGGGCTCGTGTCTGCGTAGTTCGACACTACATGGAGTGCCAAGAGATGCCTGTTCTTCTTCGGGCGAAGTATCTGCGAAGTTTGCTTCCGTTGATTGGATTCATGAAGGGATTGCCGTCCCAGTGTTAACTTCATGGCGCCTCCGGAGAAGATCTTTTGAACCACGAAAGGGCCGATCCATGTGGGTTCCCATTTTCCCAGTGGGTTGGTTCGAGTGGAAGGCTTTTCTTTGAGTACAAGGTCGCCTTCCACGATGTCTCGGGATTTGACTTTCTTGTCGAAAGCTCTGGCCATCCTGCTTTGATAGGCTCGGACGTGTTCCATGGCCTTTAGTCGTCGCTCGTCTAGCAGAGCCAATTCGTCGTGTCGGCTTGGAGCCATTCGACTTCGTTGATGTCATTTTCCGGGCACTCGGAGTGAGGGAATTTCTAGCTCGATGGGAAGGGCTGCTTCCATCCCGTACGTCGGGGCAAATGGGGTTTCTCCGTGGCTGTTACGATCGATGTGCGAGTAGCCCCAAAGTGCAAGGTGCAGCTTCTCGGGCCAATCTCGTCCTCGGAGTGGTCATTTTTCGGATGATCCGTTCGAGGGTTTTGTTTCTTTGCTTCCACGGCGCCGTTTGTTTGTGGCCGGTAGGGAGAAGATTTGTGACGTGTGATCTTGAATTCATCCAATGCAGCCGTCAATTCCCCTTCGAAGTGTGAGCCGTTGTCTGATATGACCTCATTTGGGATACCGTATCGGCAGATGATGTTTTCCTTGAGGAAATGCGCGACCTTCTTGGAGGTGAGTACTTTGTAGGACTTGGCTTCGACCCATTTGGTGAAGTAGTCGATGGCTACTAAGATGAACTCGTGACCGTTCTTTGCCTGGCGGAGCGATTTTCCCGATGACGTCAATTCCCCAAGTGGCAAAGGGCCAAGGTGTAGTCATGCGGTAGAGATCGTGGGGTGGTAGATGATTGAGGTTGGAGAACCGTTGGCACTTGTCGCGGCCTTCGGACAAAGTGGATGCAATCTCCCTTCATGGAGATCCAAGAGTAGCCCATCCACGAGAATGATTTGCATCGGGGCTCGCTGGCGTTCATGTGGGGACCGAAGCCCCATTGTGGACTTCGTTCATGAACTTGCTTGCTTCTTCTTGGCCGACGCGGCGTAGGAGTGGCCCGTAGTAGCGTTTCTTGTATAACATATCCCCGAGGATGACGAAGTGAGAGGCGAGGCGTTTTAGGGCCATGATGCTCTTGGTTTTGATCCCTTACGTGTGTGGGTCTTCCTTGTTCATGAAGGTGGTTTCCGCTCTTGAGGTATTGGAAGATACGGTTTGTCTTTGGAAATGGCGTCGGACTTGCGTCTCTTTGGCTCTTCGGCAATCTTGCAAATCGTTGTAATTAAAACCTTCTCGGCGGCTTGGGCCCGGTTTTCTCTCGTTTGACAACATGCTTAAAGATGTGCTTAATGTATTGTTCATTTAATGTGTACGCTTCTTTATCAAGTGAATCGTTATTAACTGTTTGTGTGTTAGTTAATTTATCGGTTGTTAAAGATGCAATGAGAGGATACTCGGAAAGATCGAAGCATTCATTAAGAGCATACGGGAATACATTATTGGCAATGAGTTCGTAATCTTACGGCGTGAGGCCATCGGATGACTCGAGAGACTCAAATTCAAAGCTAATGGACTCGGGATGAGTTTTGACACTAGACTCTAGGACTCGAGGGGTCGACCAAGTTGTTCGATCATGTCCTTTTTTGGCGGTAGGTCCGGAGAAGGTGGCCGGTTATTGAGTGGCAAATGAGCTTGATAGGAGATGGGGCTTGAAAGGCTTTATGTCACCGTTCCCGATCATTGCTATCACAGAGTTATCGAAACAAAATCGATTAGATCCAGGCATCTCGATTTCTTCTTTGAAGAGCAGTGGAGCGATGGCTCGTCCCCAAGCATCGTCTCGTGGAGTCTCTTTGCTTTTGTCTTGGGCATTGCTAGCTCGAATGCGCACTCGTCCCGCTTGTTGAAGGCAGGAGTGTTGACGAGAGAGTTTTTCGAGTTCTTACGCCAAAGAGGGGGTTTTCTTGAACCAAAATTCGCGTGAATAGTGGTGGTTTGTGGATCCCAAGAGGTGGTGTGTCGAGAAATGCTCTTCGGACGGGATTTGGCTTGAGGCCTCCGAATCTTGCCAGGTTACTGCTGGAGCTTGTCCATGGTTGTCGGCCGGCTTTGTTTGGCGGCGATTAACTCTGTTCCCTTTCTCGGATCTTCTTCCAAGTTGCCGGCCTTCCTTGTGAAGTACTTGGTCATGTCGAAGCCTGTAAGGACGAAGATCGGAGATTGCGTGCAAGCCTCTTTTGTTATACGTGGAGCGTTTCGCGCAGGCTCGCTTGTCCTCCGCAATGTGTTCGGGAGTAGGAGAGTATCCCGGCCATGAGGGTATTCTGTTCTTTGATATTGATGATCCATTGAGTGCCCCGATGGCGCTTTCCCAAACCGAGCCCCGGGATGTAGTTCATGTGCTTCATCATTTTCATCGGGGGAGGGATCTTGTCCCAAATCAAAGGCAGGTCTATGTGGCACACTTGGGCTTTTGGGCTTTCGATGGTGAACCCCGTTAGCATCATGCCATCATCGTCGGGTTTGATTTCTAAGACCGGGACGCCGTTTGTTTCGGTCCTTTCGTTGACTATGCTATCTCCGTAGATGATGGTAAGATCTGTTCCTTGGACGAACTTTACGCACTGATGAAGAGTGGATGCCACCCCATTGATCTGGTGTAGCCCAGGGCGTCCCAAAATGGCGTGAATGTGTTCGGGATGTCGATGACTTGGAAATCCGTCGGGACCATTTGTTTTCCAAACCAAAGGTTCAAGGTGGCTATTCCCAATACTGGGCGGGATGTTGAGTCGTATGCCTTGATTGCCTGAGTCGAGGGTTTTAGATCAGTTGCTTTGATCCCTAGCAAATCCATCATTTTGGCTGGAAGGACGTTCATGGATGATCCTCCATCTACCAACACCCGAGGGAGACGGCGCTCGTCCAGTTGAATTATGTAGAGAGGCTCGTTGTGGTCGGCCCCCAAATTTTGGAAGATCGAGCTCTGAGAAGGTGATGATATTCTTGTAATTGACGTTGCCAATCATCTCGAACCGCTTCATCAGTGTCACCGTGATGGGAACCATGGTGCGGGGCTTTCTTCCAACTTGAGCTTGTGCGGGTAAGATGAAGTGAGTAAGGACCAGAGTGAGATGTTAGCTGAGTGCGCTTGAGCTGTGTCAAGACAGGGATCTTCAACCTTTGGGTCCAAGGTTTGACTTCTTTGGCGTAGGGCCCCTTTTCAATTCGTGGCTCGGGTATGGCCGGCCTTTTGTCCGTCCGTGGAGGATTCACCGGGATTTGACCGAACGTGTCGAACATTCACCTCTGGACTTATGGCTTTGCTTGTCTCTCCCGTTTCGGAGTGGGAGGAGCCCGATTAGCGTAAGGCCGCATCGCGCATTTCAATTCGTTCACTGTCATGGCTTTTACCGAAGCATCAATAGTGGCTTTGAGATCTTCCCAAGACAGGGTTGGATTATCTCGGACCTTCGGGCCTTCGGTGGCGGTGCGAAGCTCGTCCCAGCTGATCATGGAGCAAACATTGCCGTGGCCCCGTGCGTAACTAGGCCGGGAGATTTGCTGGAGTAGATGACATAGTAGTCAAACTTTCCCGAGGGTTCTCCAAGGGTTCCGACTGTGGGATCACCAGATTCATACCTCTTTTCGCTTTTGTTGAGAAGATAGCTTCTTCTTTCGTCGAGGACGGCCCTCGTTCATTGCATCCTCGGAATTCCATTTCCTGCACAAGCACCGCAATCGCAGAGCGTCCCACCAGATGTGTTCGTTGTTCGGCGGTGGTACCGGGACCTCAGGAGGCTGGATGGGCAGGCTTTCCTCTCGGAAGGTCTTGTGGCCTTACGTCATAACCGCATGGCTCGTATGAGGGTAACAGGTTGACTTCTCGGGAGACAATGAGAGATGTTAGAGGCCGAGGAGTGAAGCCATGGCTTAGGAAGCCCCGTAGTTGGGTAGCTAAGGTTCCGAAGTGGTGCATGGCACCTTCGATCCAGGCTTGTAGCTCACCTTGACGTTTCTCAATAGCCATGAGGACCTCGCCAAACTTCTTCCAATGTTGGGAAATTTCTTGGGGGTAAGGTCCCGTTCTCATCGTTGTTATCCACCGACTTGGCCACTGGGGAATTGACGGACTGCCCCTGGTGACAGAGGTGGGTAGGACCTTGCTGTTTTGACACTCGGGAGACGGGTTCCCGGTACTCTCGACCACTCTCTGTTAGCCGGAGGGGTGACGGGCAAGGTTTAGACATGGGAATGGCCTAACGGGATAAAAGGGGGAAAGCTCACGTGGCATGCGGTTTCCGTTTCTTTTATCTTCGATTTTTTTTTTTTTTTTAATTTACTTAAAACATGTTTTCTCGTAATCCTAGGTAGGTTGGAAAAGATTGCTCTTCTTTTCGCAACTATGCTAGATCCCGGGTCAGTGGAGACCATCTGTGCGGCTATAAGCCCCTCGTTTTGCACCTGTATTTCGACATCCCAGGGGGGACAGCCCCGGGCGAGGGTCCTATAGGGCAAGCGGTTTCCACCGGCCTAAAAGAAAAATCGAACCTAAGGACCGAGCCTGTCATGTTCGTTTTGATGCGTTAGCCATGTGAATAGTGAACCGAGCCGGCCACTAAGTCAAGATCGTGTCAAGAGTTCGACATGACCTTCTCTTTACCTTGCTTGCGCAAGGGATCCGTGACGTTAGGCGTTGGGCCGGGTCATATTGTCATGGCCGACGTATCAAAGGCGTGATGACATGGTGTCATGCGAGCATGGATGTATATCCGGGACGAAACATCGTCTCGGTGTAGCTTCGGGAAATCAAGATCAGGTCAAGATTTTAGCATGACCTTTCATCGCTTTGCTTGCGCAAGGGATCTTGAGTTCCGAGCCTTGACTCGAAAATGGCCGGCATGGTATATGTATCCAGCCGTATGACACGGACCGGGTAAAAACCAACCGAGTCCGGACAGAGTGTGACTCAAGACTCCAACGTGCGGGGGTTGGCGCTTGGCTAGGATGGGATGTTTGGAATGATCCCGTGCGCGCCCAAGAGGCCTAGGAAGACCAAACGGATCGCAACCGAGACCACTCCGGGTTAAGGGTTGTAGTGTGCAGTGTGTATCCGAGGCAAAGAAGTGCGCATAGTGTGCGGTGTAACCGAGGCAGGTGTGAGTAGAGTGCGGTGTAACCGAGGCAAGAAGCGCGCAGTGTGCGGTCTCTAAAATTCTTTTTCCGAGTAAAATAGAAGTTTTTGAAGAATTTTTAAATGTATGCACAGATGTATATTGATGCATTTTTTTATTTTTATTTTTTGTAAAATAAAAACGAAGCACGTGCACATACACACAATGCTTAAAGGAAGGGGTAAAATGAAAGTTTGACCCTCATCATCGTTTTAAAAATCTTTTGTTTTGTTTAAAAGTTTTTAAAACAAAATATCCTCAATGAGTCGCCAACCGAAATTACCCGGATCCGAGCAGGCCTCGCGGCCCCGCATCCGGCATCTTTCGCGTTGGAGCGGCTTGGTCTCGCCGTTTGTTTTTTTGTAGAGTCGCCACGCCGTTTTTATTAAGCCCAAAACATTGAAAAAGGGCATCGCTTTAAAGAAAATTTTAAACTCTGTTTTTGTGTGATGAGATTTTGAGTTCGGAGGTCGATGACTCCCAGGGAAGAGAATATTAGAATATTAGAGCTCACCCGAGTAGCCTCGTAAAACGAGTCTTTCGGATACCCCTAATATCCTTTAAATGTTGTGTGTGTGTGTGTGTGCTTTTAAAAATGCATGTCAGTATCGGATGTCTACATTGTATGCTATGTATGGAAATGTATTGAAATAGTATAGGAAGGAAGCCTTACCAATGTTGGTTCGTGTCCTGTCTTCCGCCGGGGAATGGTGTTTGAGGTCGGAGTAGCGGTCCGGTACGGATCGGGATTGCTTCGGGAGATGCCGTTGTCCGCGGACGAGTTTCGGCGTGAGTTGAGGTTGCAGGCCGCGTTCGGCTGCAGGTTCGGCGTGGGTGGGGATCGTCGGGATCACTCGGGCAGAGGTTCGGCGTGCGTTGTGGTGGCAGGGAGTCACTCGGGCAGAGTTTCGGCGTGGTTTGGGATCGTCGGTTTGACTCTGAAAGAGCCGGACACCGTGGAAAGACTGTGACAAGGCCCCTGAGTACCACGAGGGGCCTCAGAGTACCTCGAGAGTGCCTCGGGGCAGCGCGGGAGCGTCTCGGGAGCGCTCGGGGGAGGCTTCTGAGCACCACAAGGGAGCTCTAAGGCCTCGGAAGGATCCGAAAGGGGCCGGGAGTGCCTCGAGAGGACTTAGAGGGGAGCCGAAGGCTAAGGGAGGAAGAGAGAAGAGGGAGGTGTGTGAAAATGAGGAGGGGGAGCCCTCTATTCATAGTAAAAATTTCGGAGCAAAGAGGTCCGTACGGACCTTCTTGGTTATCCAGAATTTTGGATTTCCTCGATTTGAGGGAATCTGCAATGATGGAGAATATTCTGGAATGATGATGTCCCCCATGCAAGAAGGTCCGTACGGACCATCTTGCATGCAAAGAGGTCCGTACGGACCAACTCTGCAGGGAAGTCATCATTTCTTCCGGGATTTGAGGGAATATTGTGGACTTTAAGGGGATTTAGTAATCATTGAAACAAAGAGGTCCGTACGGACCTTAATTGCTTTTCTGATTTCCTGAAAATTCCCAAAAGGTCCTTTTGTCCCCTTTTATCCCAGAAAGGCTCCTCCCTTGGTTTGGTTGGGGGTTTGAGAGGGTTCTGAGAGGGTTTTGAGTGAGAGAGGTCTCTGAGACTGCGTGGATGAGTCTACGGTGTTTCCCGTGTGTTTGAAAGGGAGTGATCCAGATTGGGGTACTTACAATTAGTGTTTATATATATATTACACTAATTGAGATTTAAACATGAGTAATTGTACCATGTTATATGTTGTTAAACATGAGTAGTCGTACCATGTTATATACGGTTATCCCTATGTGTGGATTAAATTCAAGTAACTGTTATGTGCTTGAATGTGATTATGATTATGTTTGATATCAGCGTATTTGGGGGTATAATGGAATACGATCACTTATGAGAAATTGTTCCATAAGGTGCTCGGATTACATTATACCTGTGACCTCCTCCCTTACTGTGGCCACAGTTTGGGGCTCAGTTACTATGAATATGCCAAAGCAGTTCATAGGATACTGATACCTTACATGGTTCCCTGAAAAATGGGTCTTGTAAGGCGTGAATAGGCCTAAGCCGTTCACACATATAGAGGATGGGTTCCCATGAGGATGTATGCCCATACCCACGTAGTACGACTTATTGTTCGACGGGAAAAGGTAAGGTCGGAGTAACGTAATGTGTTTACCGTATTCCAAATATGATGTTGAACAACTTGTTACGTGTTGCATCTTATTTGGCCTCTTGCTGCATGCATAATAGCTTACCGAGATTCTCTCTCACCCCGTCTCCCTTTAATTTTTAGTTTCACTGAGACAGTAGACCCGGACCGGTGAGGCCGAAAAGGAGTTGGACCGTCTTATGGGTGTCAGGGTACGGTTAGTGTTTGGAAGTTGGGAATAAGTGTGGTTATTATTAAATTGAGAAAAATAAATATGTATAATGTTTTATAAATATTTTCCATGTAATGTTGTACATTAAAACAGGTTATAGTTTGGTTTTCAAAAGCTTATGTAACTCTTAAATTATTTAAAGGAAAAGTTTAAAAATTTTAGAAGATGGTTTGGGGACCCTCCAGCTGGGGCACGAGTTTATAGGTCCCGGGGTTGGGGAGGTCCTCACACATAACACGCCTACAACTCTTTCCATAACTGAATTCCTATAAATCAGGAGTTATTTACGTACACGATTGTTTCCACGATCTTATCGACGATTCTAGGGATTTCATACGATCCTACCACTATTATATCTCTTATCAAAGCCTATAAATACTTCACAACATCAATGGTTTAGAGGTAATTGCTATTGGTTATTCTGAATACATTGTTCTTTATAACTTATAAGCTCTCGTATCACCATACTTACTCTCACGCCCGATGGTCTTCGCCGGAGACAATTTCGGCTAGTCGTGGGTTCTGTTTTCATGTCAAAAGCTAGGTGATTAATCTTGCGGTTGGACGGAGATTGATAATGGCACGATTCCTGCAACATCAGTTTGGTTCCATTGCCGGGAATCGTTGCTTTTTGACCTCGAAAATTTTCTCACACCATTGTAATGGCTTCAGACGGTCATGTTTCGGATGCATCGAATGATATTAATCAAGGAAACGCCGGTCACAATGCGGATGCCGGCTGTAAGTACCCAAATCCGGATCGTTGCAATCTGTTAAAAGTTAACCGAAATCCGTTAACTGGCCCTTTTCAAGTTAACCGGAATCCGTTAACTCCCCCTTTTCGAGTCAACGAGACTTCCCAGGACTGCCCCGTGCATCCAAGTTTCAAAGTGTACTCAACACACGTTATCACACGTAAAAGTACCACTTACCTCGAAATACGCAATTTTCGGGACTTTCCGGGGCTGTTCCGGACATTTTCTCGGATAATTATTTAAAAAACAGTCAAAATTGGGATTAACGGGACAAAAAACCCTACCTTGGTGACTCACATGGACACGTGGCACACATACACAGCTTCCCAAATCAAAATCAATCAAATTCAAGGGTGAAAGACCAAAATACCCCTGAAATTGAAAGATAGGCCGTCCGGCCTCTTCTTCATGAAAAACCAGAATCCTCATCAAGCCCCTCTAATTTCCAAAATATCCAAAAACACTCCAAATTGAAGGAAAGGCCGTCCGACATGTTCTTCAATTTTACCCCCTATAAATACAGAGGCTGTCATTCAGTAAACGGGGTGAAAATTTATAAACCTTGTCAAAATCCCCACGGTTCCAGCTTTCCAAACACCTCCCCGAGCCCCGAAAACGCCTTGATTTGCGTGAAAACCACGTTTTTCAACCAAACATGAGCCAAACACTTTCGAAATAATTTCCAAACACTAAATCGTGTCCCGTATACGTCCTCCCGAGCCAAAGAGTCAATTCCAAGCCATATGTAACACTCTCTCTCTCTCTCTCTCTAAACTCCATTTTGCCTCGATTTACGCGGCATACGATACTTTCGATCCGGTCGAAATTCTCAAAATGTAGACGTAATGCCGTCTACGGGACTTCATATGTTTTAGTCCCTAATCACCTTCTCTCCCATAAGAGAAGTAATTTCGGGTTAAAACGGCGTTCAAGTCCCGTTTTTTACTTTTCTGTCATTTACCGTCCGGATCGTTCGATCCGTTGATTTGCATTTTTAACGTCTGAACCGTTTGGTTCGTGATTGTCATTTACAAGTCCGAATCGTTTGATCTGTTAATATTGCTTTTTTACTTTACGCACTTTACAAATCCGAGTCGTTTGGCTCGTCGATCGCATTTTTACCGTCCGGATCGTTTGATCTGTTGATACCGCATTTCAATATTGTCATTTACAAGTCCAAACCGTTTGGTTTGTTGATAGTATTTTACTTACAAATATCCGAGTCACAAAATGACTCGTTGATCGCATTTCATTTACCACCATTTTCATAAAAATTGGTAACATCGTAATGTCCGGTTCAAAACCGAAGTTCGTCATTCGAACTCCTTTTCAAAACTCCTCAAAATCGATGTTTGTAATTCAAACGCTCATTTCAAAACCCCTCAAAATCAACGTTTGTCATTCAAATGCTCATTTCAAACAAAATACAACGGGTAGGTCGAGATGATAACGAGTTGGCCGACTTACTCTCAAAGCTGGCCACATCAGACGAGCAGCATGGGGAACCTATCTCTTACCTTGAGCATCCAGCTTATGAGAGGGTTCAGATTCAATGCCTGAAGGATACTACTAGAGAGTGGGCTTACACAAAGTGCTGGATCGAAGAAATACGAGCTTATCTAGAGACTGGCTTACTACCTACTGATGAGAAAGCAGCCCGAGCTATCAAAAAGAAATCCGCGAGATATGTCATTCACGGAGACGCGTTATTCAGAAGGTCGTTCACTAAACCATTATTGAGGTGTGTTCACCCTCAAGAAGTTACTCAGCTGGTCTACGAGGTACATAGTGGGGTTTATGGTGGACACCCGGGGGCCAGAACTTTGGCCGATAAATTGATTACGTTGGGTTATTATTGGCCTCATGATGGATGTGGTTTTACCCATCCAAAAGATATGTTTCTTAGATTATTTAATGCTCAAACCCTTGGGAATTTAATGTATTTTGTAGTGTTTTGTAAGTGTAGGGGTTGAAGTGCAATTACTGAGAAAACGGAGGATTTGAGCTTATTTTGGAAATTCAGGGACCAGACTGGAATTATGGAAAATTGGGAGGAATTTAATTTTATGAAAGTTCATGGGCCAAAGTGAAAATATGAATAATTCAAGGATCAATGTGCAAAAGAGAAAATTATAATGACCAAAGTGCAACTGTGCAATTGTTACGAAACGAATCCAATCCAAACCAAAATGAGGCCAAACCAAAGGAAGTGGCGGGCCAAACAAAAGACTGATGGCCGAAGAAACTGTGCCAAGGCAGGCTGGCCAAGGCAAGACTGGCTGGCCGAAGAAACTGGAACTGGGCCGAGGCACCTTGGGCTGTGACAAGCATGGGCGACCACCGAAACAGCTTGGGCGGCCGCTGAAGATCAAGTTGTTTTGGCTGTGTACTCTCTTTTCTCTTGGGCGGCCGCTGGGGAAATTATGGGCGACCGCCGGCCAAAGCTTAGCGAAGGGAAGTTGTGACGGATTCGTCCGTCACAAAAATAAAAAGGCAATCAGCAACAGATTTTCAGCAGAATCAGTGACGAATTTTAACATATTTCTAAATTGACTAGGATTTTGACCATATTTTGGTTTCCAAAAAGGATTTTCACCTCCCTCCTCCTATAAAAAGAATCCTAGACTAGTTTTTGTATCTCTCATTCTCTCTTTATATTTTCTTCCCCTTTATCATAGTTTAGGGTTTTTTTTATTTTTGAAGATTCAAATACAAGGTTTTGTTTAATTATTTTAATGGCCATTCAAGGCTAATTTATTTGATTCTTGAATTGAGGTAAGTAACAATTGGATCTTTATGCTAGGGTTTTAATTCTTCCTATCTCTCTTTCGTTCATGTTCTTTTGAACATTCTAAACCTTTGTTCTTGAGATCAATTGTATTGACCTTGTGGAATATACTTTTGATATCTTGAATTTATTTGGATATAAACCATTGCACTTGCGTGGATGATTTGTAATTTGACCATTGTTGAAAAGAATAGATTCAATTGAGGACCTAGCGAAAATCAAACGAATCTAGGTTCCATTGTTCTTAAGTTTTTAATTGAATTCTTGAATATTTATATTGACATTGCGGAATATATAAACAAGATAGAATTATTAGGGTTTTAATGTTTATATTGACCTTGCGGAATATATTAACATCTTAATCTTATATTTTTGTGAACAACCCCAAGAATGAGATTGAATCTTTTTTACAAGATTTAAAAAGCATAAAGTGATAATTGTTATGATCTCCAATCCATAAATCTCTTGTCTCTTGATATCTTTAATTTATTTATTTTGCTTTCTTAGTTTAATAGTTCAATCAATCAAAACCCCTTTTCCTTTGTTATTTTTTACAATAATTAAATCAATTTGTTCAACACACAAATCTCTGTAGTTCGACCGTTACTTTTGTATATTGGTACTTCGATAACTTGTACACTTGCAATGTTTTTATTACAAGAGGATTTTATCCATCAAGTTTTTGGCGCCGTTGCCGGGAATTTGTTATGATTTGAACAAGTTAATTTTGTTAGTGTATTGTAAATAGTTTTCTTTTATCAGTTTCTTTTTAGGGTAAATAATTTTCTTGTATTATTTTCTTTTTCTTTATTTTTTTGGTTGTTTAAAAATAAAAAATCATGCATGAATCTAATTATAATGAGAGGTTGGCCGGGCAAGTTAAACAATTAATTGCTATGTACAATGCAAAAAGTGCTTCGCCTAGTGCCAATGTAATACAAGATGCATGTTCCTATTGTGGATTATACTCTCATGCTACTAATGATTGTCCGTCTAGGACATATTTTCAAGAGTATTTTCAACAGGTAGAAGAAAGGAGTTCGTTATAGCCATGGCAACCACAATATGTTTATTCCACTAATTGTTATACACAATGGAGGGGAAACCACTCAAGCCGGGTATGGAACAATTATGAGCCACAATATTATGATCCACCGCAACCTAAAAAGAAATCATGGGAAGAGTCTATGACAAGATTGAAGGAGGAAAATCGTCAACAAAAACAGCAATTTGGTGCAGCCATAGGTAGGTTAGAGGCACAAGTCACTAAACTAGTAGAGGCCTGAGCGAGATACTAGTTCTGACCAACTTGAACGTTATGAATGGGAGGACGCTTCCATTAGTGACAAACTACCGATTCTCTCTCCATCTCCTGCTAGTGATGTTGTGGTTGTTGATGAAGAGGTTGATTGTGAAAAAGATGGGGTGGAAGAGAAATTAAAGATGATGAGGGTGTTAATGTTGATGAGGCTGGGCCCGACCAAATTGACAAGCAATGCTTCAAAGAAGACCTTCTCCATCCCATCGAAAGTGTGAAAGTTTTTTTCTCCTTCATTCTTGTACCTCCCCCTATTTTTGAGGGTGAAAAAAGTGGCGAATGATTGAAAGAGGATAAGCCCAAAAAGCTGAAACGTCAAAAATTCCCTTGGGCACAAAATAATATCAAAGCTCGAGGAATATATATGAGGCATGAACTGAAAATAAGGACCCGCAAAACCATGAAGTGGGTCAAAGGACGAAAAGTGAAGTCCAAACGTGAGCAACGGTCGGGCTAACGACCTTAACCAAATGCGCTAATTGGGAGGCAACCCAAGTAGGTACGTTTTATTTGCTTTATTTATTTGCTTTGTTGTGTCATATCTCCTTTAAACCCAAGGCATGATTTTTGTTCTCTTTGCTATGAGGACATAGCATATTTTGAGTTTGGGGGTAGATATCTCTCCGAGTTTGTGGGTTTATAGGGGAGTGTATATAGTGTCACCTTCCAAAAAAATAGAAAAAAATTTAAAAAAAAATTGTTCTTTTCATATTTTGGGAAGTTGGCAAGAGTCTATGATGATTTGAGAGTGCTTTAATTTTAAAATCTTGAGTATTATTGTCAATATGGGGATATAATTGCATTGATTCATGTAAAGTATGATTTCTCCACATTGCACTTCCATATTATTTTTTCTTGATCATTATTACCAATTTAAGAGACCTTTATAGGAACACTTTGGCATTCTCGGGTCCCTAGAACATGTTTGCATGACTGTCAATTTGCATCAATTAGGCTATTCGAGAAGTGATATGTGGCTATTTTCTTTGAACCCTATTTGTGAGCCTTTAATTTTCTCGCCACTTATATAAAAATTTCCGCTAGCACCCCTTTTGAGCTTGAAAAAGAATGAAATCTCTCACAAAGTGAGAGGTTATCTTAGACCACCATTCGCCTTCTTTTGTACCATCATTATCCTACCCTTTATACACTATTTTTTCTCACCTTTTCAAGAAAGTGAAACTAGGTAATGAATGGGAATTGTGGGTGATGTTTGGAAAATCAAAGGATTGAGTGAAAAGTGGTCATGAAAAGAAAGAAAAGGGTCATGTTATGTAATGAAAATAGGGGCATGAGCAAAAGTATTGAATGCACATTCTTCGTGATATATTTTTGCAAAGAAAAAAAAATGAAAAAAAATGAAAAAAAAAAAGTTGAAAAAAAAGCCTTGCCCTCTCTAATGTTGAAGTGGAAAGTGACCAAAAAAGGAAATAAAGGTGATCAACCCCAAGTGTGAAAGTATGCAAAATTATAAGTTTGGGGGTTGAATCAATGGGTTGGCTTGAAACGGAATGGTAAATTTCAAAGGGAGGATATATGATGAAGACTCTCTAGTTTCACTTGCTTGAATTCGTATGTCATTACCTTCATTTGGAACCATGAACCAAGCCCGCGTTAATCGCGAAACATTACAAGCCGTAAAGCTATATTTGATCCCTAAAGAGTAGCCCGGTTGACGGTTGTGTTTAAACATGCATATGAGTGTCCTTGTGCAGAAATCTATTTTATTATCATTGATTTAGAGCATGTCGTTAGTGACCCTATAATATATCTTATTTTGGTAACATTGATCTCCCATTTTTCATTCATCTTTCATTATGTGGTGGAGAATTATAAGTTAGATGCATCCATGTAATTATAGTCCCATGTTCATGATAATTCTTGTAGATTATGTGTGTTGTATAGATCTGAGACTTGTTGTGCCAACGGCCTATTATATGAATTGAACAAATCCCAAAAATAATTTCTTTTCTTTTATTTAGTTAGTTAGTAATTATTTTTGTTTTAGTTTTGTTTTACTCGAGGACGAGCAAAAGATAAGTTTGGGGATATTTGATGAATGTGGTTTTATCCATCCAAAAGATATGTTTTCTAGCTTATTTAATGCTCGAAACCTTGGGAATTTAATGTATTTTGTAGTGTTTTGAAAGTACATGGGTTGAAGTGCAATTACTGAGAAAATGGAGGATTTGAGCTTATTTTGAAAATTCAGGGACCAAACTGGAATTATGGAAAATTGGGAGGAATTTGATTTTATGAAAGTTCATGGGCCAAAGTGAAAATATGAATAATTCAAGGATCAATGTGCAAAAGAGAAAATTATAATGACCAAAGTGCAATTGTGCAATTGTTACGAAACGAATCCAATCCAAACCAAAATGGGGCCAAACCAAAATAAGTGGCCGGCCAAACAAAAGGCTGATGGCCGAAGAAATTGGGCCAAGGCAAGACTAGCTGGCCGAAGAAACTGGAACTGGGACGAGGCACCTTGGGCTGTGACAAGCATGGGCGACCGCCGAAACAACTTGGGCGGCTGCTGAAGATCAAGTTGTTTTGGCCGTGTACTCTCTGTTCTCTTGGGCGGCCGCTGGGGAAATTATGGGCAACCGCCGGCTAAAGCTTAGCGAAGGGAAGCTGTGACGGATTCGTCCATCACAAAAATAAAAGGCAATCAGCAACAGATTTTCAGCAAAATCAGTGACCGATTTCAGCAGATTTCTAAATTGACTTGGATTTTGACCAGATTTTGGTTTTCAAAAAGGATTTTCACCTCCCTCCTCCTATAAAAAGAACCCTAGACTAGTTTTTGTATCTCCCATTCTCTCTCTATATTTTCTTCCCCTTTATCATTGTTTAGGTTTTTATTTATTTTTGAAGATTCAAATATAAGGTTTTGTTTATTTATTTTAATGGCCATTCAAGGCTAATTTATTTGATTCGTGAATTAAGGTAAGTAACAATTGGATCTTTATGCTAGGGTTTTAATTCTTCCTATCTCTCTTTCGTTCTTGTTCTTCTCAACATTCTAAACTTTTGTTCTTGAGATCAATTGTATTGACTTTGCATAATATACTTTTGATATCTTGAATTTATTTAGATATAAATCATTGCACTTGCGTGGATGATTTGCAATTTGACCATTGTTGAGAAGAATAGATTCAATTGAGGACCTAGCGGAAATGAAACGAATCTGGGTTCCATTGTTCTTAAGGTTTTAATTGAATTCTTGAATATTTATATTGACCTTGCGGAATATATAAACAAGATAGAATTATTAGGGTTTTAATGTTTATATTGACCTTGCGGAATATATTAACATTTTAATCCTATATTTTTGTGAACAAACCCAAGAATGAGATTGAATCCTTTTTACATGATTTAAAAACCATAAAGTGATAATTGTTATGATCCCCAATCCATGAATCTCTTGTCTCATGATATCTTTAATTTATTTATTTTTCTTTCTTAGTTTAATAGTTCAACCAATCAAAATCCCTTTTCCTTTGTTATTTTTTACACTAATTAAATCAATTTGTTCAACACACAAATCTCTGTGGTTCGACCCTTACTTTTGTATATTGCTAGTTCGGTAACTTGTACACTTGCTAGATTTTTATTACAAGAGGGTTTTATCCATCACCTCGCATGAGAGCGCACGCTCACGACTTTGTTCAGGGGTGTGACCAGTGCCAAAGATTTGCCGACCTACCTAGACTGCCTACAACCGAGCAAACTCCAATGGTCGCAACTTGGCCTTTCGATATATGGGGAGTCGATCTGATTGGTCCTTTCCCTCCCGCCCGAGGAAACTGCAAGTATGTGATCGTTTCCATTGATTACTTTGAGGCCAAGCCGTTATCCAAAATTACCGAGGAAAACGCCATCAATTTTATTCATGATTTCATTTGGTGCCGTTTTGGGATTCCTCGAGCTATAGTGTCGGACAACGGGCTACAGTTCTCCACAGCTTTCGAAGAAGAAATGAACAGAGTAGGAGTCACACATTGGAAGTCGTCAGTAGATTCAGGCACGCTGAAGCAGCAAACAAACTGGTCCTCTCTGCACTTAAGACAGGTTTGTGATGCAGTAGATTCAGGCACTAGAGCCCAGGCGGACCACCATCTCACACCTTCAGCACGCCTCGCCAAGAGCCAAGCCAGCAGAGACCTTCTGTCGCCCAGGCGGCCGCCCCACCTTGTCCCAAGCGCCCGCCTCACCGTGATTCGACGAAGGTTGTTCCGTCTACCTCCCAGGCGCCCGTATGTCTTTGGCCCAGGCACCCGCCTCGCGATGTCGAGGCTGTTTTCCTTATTCTGTTTTGTGTCATTTTTGGCTGAATGTTTGGTATTTTAATTAGGGGTATTTTAGTCTTTGTTTGCCTATTTCATTTTAGGGTTTGTGTTAGGGTTTTAAGGAGTATTTAAAAATATTTTATAGCTTTGTTAAACTTAGTTTTTTGAATGATAATTTGAAAAGTTTTTCTTTATTTTCTGGTGGATTCCAGTTAATTTCTGGTGGATTCCCTTTCCTTGTGTTCCTAGGGTTCTTCTCTTGAGAACTCTTGTGTTTAGTGTGCTAAACACGAATCTATCGCTTCCGTACTGAGTCATTTGGTATCAGAGCAGGATTTATCCTGTCTTTCATCGCTGATTCATTATGGGGGATCGAGCAACAAAGGCAGATATCGATGGCTTAACTACCGCTATTGTCGCGTTGACAACACAGATTGCTGCGTTTGAGGCTGCTCAACAAGGTCACAACATTAGTGCTAATCGAAACCGTGGTGGCGAGAGAGGCAAGAAGATTGAACAGGTCCGGCCCTAGGAGGGTAGAACATCGGGATGAAAGGGATTCTACACAGATTGATCTAACGAAGAAGAAGGCCATTAATGGAGGTAATACTGCTAACACCTGTGCTCTTCTAGTTAAAATTAATTATAATCTTGATCTAGCTCGACAAGAGAAAAATCAACGTCTTCAAAGGGCATATCAATTTCTTATTTTGGAAGACGCAGAGGTCGAACAAACGGCTAGCAAAAGTATAGGAGGCAGATTGATGTTAATGCTGACAGACTTGAGTACTTGATAGATATAGTTATTCCGAGATTGGAGGCAAAGAAATCTGCTGCAATTAGGCGTATAGGTGAAGCCAAATCAACCTCAGATCTAAACACTTTGAACGAAGATTTCAAGGGAGAGAAGGTTCTTTGTGCTGACGACGAGGAAGAACATGTTGAAGAGAAGAATTTGGGAATTCAGGAGGAAGATTTATGTGCAAAAGACGAAGTCACTCAGGTATGTGGCGAAATTATTCCTGCAAATATTATGGTCCATGATCATGCCCTAGTTGAGCCCATCAATGAAGACGTGGGTGGTATTACTTGGTCTGCACCATAAATTTTTGATAATGTTGTGGATGTTATTGATGGGTGAAATTACCCGGATTTCGCGCGCGGTGAAAGGCGGTTGTCTTTCGCGGATGTTGGTGTTTGAGACCTCGCTTTCGGGAAGGAGAGGAGTCGTCAGGCCGTTTTGTATTTTGAGCCCAAACGTTGAAAAACAGCTTTTTGTGAAAATGGTGTCATTTTTATTGGTAGCAAAAACTTTGGAAAAGGCTTTGAAAGGGGTGTCATTTTTATTGGTAGCAAAAATGAGGAAAAAGCTTTTTAAGTACCAGAGATTGTTAGGTTCGGAGGTCACGTTACGTTTCGAGAAGAGTATTTTGAGATCACCCGAACCACCATCTCACACCTTCAGCACGCCTCACCAAGAGCCAAGCCAGTAAAGACCTTTTGTTGCCCAGGTGGCCGCCCCACCTTGTCCCAAGAGCCCGCCTCACCGTGATTCGATGAAGGTTGTTCCGTCTGCCTCCCAGGCGCCCGCATGACTTTGGCCCAGGCGCCCGCCTCGCGATGTCGAGGTTGTTTTCCTTATTCCGTTTTGTGTCGTTTTTGGCTGAATGTTTGGTATTTTAATTAGGGGTATTTTTAGTCTTTGTTTGCCTATTTAATTTTAGGGTTTGTGTTAGGGTTTTAAGGAGTATTTAAACATATTTTATAGCTTTGTTAAAATTAGTTTTTTGAATGATAATTTGAAGAGTTTTCTCTTTATTTTCTGGTGGATTCCAGTTCCTTGTGTTCCTAGGGTTCTTCGCTTGAGAACTCTTGTGTTTAGTGCGCTAAACACGAATCTATCGCTTCCGTGCTGCGTCAGCTTGGTTAGTCGACGAAGCAACTAGTTGGACGAACTTCCCATTGTTCTCTGGGCAGTCCGTACAACCACTCGGGGGCCCACGGGTGAAATCCCATTCGCTTTTGCATATGAATCAGAAGCCATGGCACCGGTCGACCTACAGGTTCCCACGGCAAGGGTGTTTTCTTTGATCAAGGGCAACAGGTTGATAGACCTGGATTTGCTCGACGAGAAGTGGGATACATCTCAGTTACGAATGGTCAATTATAAGCAGAAAACTAAGAGTAACCACGACAAGAAAGTAAAGAGAAGATCATTCCAAGTGGGGGACTATGTACTATGAAAGATCGAGGTAACTGGAAGGAAAGCTCAGCAGAATAAGTTATCTCCCAACTGGGAAGGTCCCTACTGTAGCGTTGTGAGAAGAATTTTATCTTTTTGAGTCGCCACCTATATTATTCATTTGGAAACATAGGAAAACCATTTTGAAAGAGATTTGGGTTCGGGGCTTAGGTTATGAAATGGGTAGGTCAAGGAGCATCCATTTCACCCAATTCGGAGATCGGTCTTGCTAAAGAAAAGAGAGGTTTTCAATCTTTACAATATATATATAATTAAAGAAAACAAGCAAACCCTAATCAATTTCTTGATTAGGAATGTCGGATTGTATGCTTCAAGATCGCCTTCATCGATTGAAGGGACTATAGGCCAATCCTTTTGATGGGATTACACCACTCTAAAAGCCAATAGAAAGAGATTGAGAAGAAGAGAGTAAAAGTGAAGGAGTTTACCTAACGTTTGGGGAGGATTTGATTTAGAACGTGGTTCTAAGATGTCTTCTCGATCGAGAAGTGATTTGGGCAGAGTTTTGACTCAATATGAGAGTCAAATCTTGATGCGGACAGAGCTTCGCCTCAATCCTTGATTTAGGTTTGGATGTTTGTTGATCAACAAGGTTGATAAACAAACTTTAGGTGATTTTAGGGAGGTTTTGTGAGTGATTTGAAGGAATCTTTCGTGGAGAGAAACCAACAAATTGTGTGTGTTGTGTGGAAATCTGGACCTCCGAAACAGTGGAAGTCACCAAGTATTTATAGGGGTTTAAGAGATAGAGGTGGAGAGGTAAAACACTCCTAGGAAGCTTCCAGAACTCAAATTTGATTGGAGAACCGGATTAGATGAGGTTTATCAAGAAAAGAGGTTGAAACGGAGGAGAGTGATTTCTATACATCCTGTCGAGGGGATATCTCGCGCGAGATAACTAGTCTGATGACTATTTTGTCCTCTTCAGTTGTTCCGTTAGTCAGTTAGGTCCAAAACTAACGAGGTTAGTTAGAAACTTAACGAAAACATGACGAAACTGATATGCTTTCATCAAAACATAAAAGAGAGACAAAGAGTAGTGTAATCATGATTTATTGGTTCAGAATGGGGTGTCTACAGAGCCCCTCGGCGACAGGTCTTATGAAAGAAGAAGTGTCGTCGATAGAAAAGACATCATTCTGAACATTAGGATGGTCGTGCCGCACGGCTGCCTACGTATCTCTAAGAGAGAATCAGACCAAACGTAGTTCGACTCCAAAACACTAAAAAGGCTATTTTAGGTATTTTGAAAAGCATTTTTTGAAAATTGAAGAGGGATTTTTTTTTTTTTGAAAAGGTAAGATCATACTGAGGAATCAAGGACTTGACCCAATTCTGATGATACCCATTGTTGATGACGTTGTTGAAGTGCGCCACCCGAGGTTACTGACGTTGCCGTTGTTGCCAAGGTCACGGACTTTGTTGTCGTTGCCGAGGTCACGGACTTTGAAGTTTGCTGCCATCACAGACTTTGTTGACGTTGCCGAGGTCACGGACTTGTTGTGGTTGCCGAGGTCACGGTCTTGAAGTTACCGCCGTCACAGACTTTGCTGTTGTCGCCGAGGTCACGGACTTAAAGTTGCTGCTGTCACAGACTTTGTTCATGTTGTTGCCGAGGTCACGGACTTTGAGGTTCGGTGCGGTCGCAGACTTTGCTGATGTTACCGAGGTCACGGTCTTGAAGTTGCTGCCGTCACAGACTTTGTAGTTGTCGGTTGAGGTGGAGGTTTTGTCGGCCCCTGTAATGCAAGGATATATGCATGCGGATTTCGGGTAGACCCGAAAGATTCTTACCTTTCTGTACCTGTCAGCACATAAAGATTCCAAATAGATTTTCCAGATTTTAGTTGTTCAACTGGACTTACGTGGTGGTGCTCACGTCTGTTCGTGTAAATGGCCGGTCGGACATTTTGGTGGTGAGTTTATGTATAAGTATATGGTATATGGAAATGTAGGGACATTTGTATGGATTTGTATTTGAGATGGGTGAACTGTATGAGTGAACTTGTATTTGACAAGTTGGGACCAAATCAGGTTTTGCAGAATCTGTTGCTAGTCAGCGAGGCTGTATTGTTGTAGAATTTCGTTCGATGAGTATCCTTGTGTGAACACATCTAGGTCTGTTGAGAATTTTCATTCTTACTTCTCCCTTGAATCGTGTCTCTAGGAGGCAGATGACTATAAATCTGTCGACTGTCGTAATGGTTCTATGTCCAAGGCCTTTTGCTGTCTCAAGCCCCAAGTTGCTTGCAAGTGGTAGATGACTTTGTGAACAGGCTTGTGAGGCTGCTCTCTTGATTTGAAGATGATCGAAGAAGACTCTCCTTGTTGATTTGATTTGAAGGAGATCGAATGATGCTCGATGAAGAAGGTTGAAGAATACTCTCCCTTTGACCTTTGATTTTTTTTTCTTAGTGCGCACCCTGGTTTTTGCCTAGACCGCCCTTTCGGGTTTTCAATCTAGCGGGCATCTCTTTTGCGTCTTTTTTTTTCTTCATTTTTTGGAAAGTAGTATGTAACTCGAAGAGAACTCAGAGGAGAGAATCTTATTGAGGAAAGAGAGATGAGATCTCAAGTTAATTGAGGAGAGACGGACTTTATACTTTGGAAGGTGATCCAAGCATTGATTTTTTGGAGAAGTGTATTCTCTAATGATGAGAGTGAGAAGCAAAGAGGAAAGCCCCTAATACAGATTTGATTGCTTTGAAGAGTTGAAGTAGAGATTGACTGGGGGAGAAAAGGTTAGGAAGCCCCAGTTTTGATGCTTGGATTTCAAGACTGTGTATGAGAGTGGCTAACAGGAAGCCCCTAGACTCGACAAGAAACGCTGCTCGGCTCAAGGATCTAGAAAAGTTATTCTACCTTTTAATGGACCGTGTATCATCTAGAAGTTTCTAAATAAGATTGAGAAGAAAGCCAATCATTAGTATGACTTAAGGGTAAACATTTTTCTTGACACTGAAATTCTTCTTCACTTGTTGTAGGAGGATATTGAGGGATCCTCTTTTCTTTTGTTGGTATCACTTGACTCCTCTTCTTTGTGGGAGAGTCCTTCATGCATTTGAATTTTCACTTTTGTTGTGGGGGTGATGAAAGCTTGAGAGTTTTTTTTTCTTTTTTTTTTTTTTTTTGTACTCTCAAAGCTTTGAATTGAGTAGCCCCACTCTTCTTGGGATGAAGGTTGACAACAGCGCCTTTGGCTTTCTTCTTTTGTTGACCTTTGACTTTCAGTAGGGGTAATGTTTAGCCCTTAAGCTTCCTAAGGATAAATTTCCTCTTAAACTCGCTTAGAAGTCTCTATTTTTGCGATGATTTAAGGAATGGAGGGTCCATTATTTTGTTATGAATTAAATGATATTCATGAGGTAGAACAACCTTAGGGAAAGTGTTTAGGAAAAATGACTTTGATTAATTGGGAAATTTAAGAACAGACTCGATAGTTTAGAAGACACAAACTAGAGGAGGTGAGGAGTACTAGAAAGACAGAACGACTCTTCGAGTTCATACTTGGAAATTTAAAACCTAATCTACTTCTATCAAAGGAGAAAGGGAGAGGATAGTGGTAGCCCCAAAGTGGTAAGTTGTGATGTACCCGATTTTTTTTTTGAAATTCAAACGGAGTCGCCACGCCATTTTTATTTTGAGGGCCAAAACTTTGAAAAATGCCCGAGATCAAGAGATTCGAGTTCGGAGGTCACGTTACTGAAATTACCCGGATCCGAGAGGCAGCGCAATCGCGCCCCGGCATCTGGCATCTTTCGCGTTGGAGCGATGTGTCTCGCCGTTTTTGTTTTGTAGAGTCGCCACGCCGTTTTTATTAAGCCCAAAACATTGAAAAAGGGCATCAGTTTAAAGATAATTTTAAACTGTTTTTTGTGTGATGAGATTTTGAGTTCGGAGGTCAGATGACTCCCCGGGAAGAGAATATTAGAATATTAGAGCTCACCCGAGTAGCCTCGTAAAACGAGTCTTTCGGATACCCCTAATATCCTTTAAATGTTGTGTGTGTGTGTGTGTGCTTTTAAAAATGCATGCTGTATCGGATGTCTACATTGTATGCTATGTATGGAAATGTATTGAAATAGTGTAGGAAGGAAGCCTTACCAATGTTGGTTCGTGTCTGTCTTCCGCTGGGGAATAGTGTTTGAGGTCGGAGTAGCGTTCCGGTATGGATCGGGATTGCTTCGGGAGGGACCGGTTGTCTGCGGACAGAGTTTCGGCGTGAGTTGAGGTTGTCGGCTGCGTTCGGGCAGAGGTTCGGCGTGCGTGGGGATCGTCGGGATCACTCGGGCAGAGGTTCGGCGTGCGTTGTGGTGGCAGGAGTCACTCGGGCAGAGGTTCGGCGTGCGTTGTGGTGGCAGGAGTCACTCGGGCAGAGGTTCGGCGTGCGTTGTGGTGGCAGGAGTCACTCGGGCAGAGGTTCGGCGTGCGTTGTGGTGGCAGGAGTCACTCGGGCAGAGTTTCGGCGTGGTTTGGGATCGTCGGTTTGACTCGGAAAGAGCCGGGACACCGTGGAAAGACCAGGCAAGGCCTCGGAGTACCACGAGGGGCCTCAGAGTACCTCGAGAGTGCCTCGGGGCAGCGCGGGAGCGTCTCGGGAGCGCTCGGGGAGGCTTCGGAGCACCACGAGGGGGCTCGGAAGGCCTCGGAAGGATCCGAAAGGGGCCGGGAATGCCTCGAAAGGACTTAGAGGGGAAGCCAGAAGGTCTAGGGATGAAGAGAGAAGTGGGAGGTGTGTGAAAATGAGGAGGGGGAGCCCTCTATTTATAGTGCCAGATTTGGTGCAAAGAGGTCCGTACGGACCTCCCTGGTAATCCAGTTTTTTGGTTTTCCTCGATTTGAGGGAATCTGTGATGATGGAGGAATATTTGCAATTATGGTGTCCCCGAGCAATAAGGTCCGTACGGACCATCTTGCATGCAAAGAGGTCCGTACGGACCAACTCGCAGGGGAGTAATCATTTTCCCTGGATTTGAGGGAATATTGTGGACTTTAAGGAGATTCAGTAATTATGACAACAAAGAGGTCCGTACGGACCAATATTGCTTTCTCAATTTCTGAAAATTCCCGAAAGGTCCTTTGTCCCTTTTTATCCCAGGAAGGCTCCTCCTTGGTTTGGTTGGGGGTTTAGAGAGGGTTTTGAGTGAGAGGGGTCGTCGAGGCTGTGTTGATGAGTGCGGTGTTTCCGTGTGTGTGAAAGGGTGTGATCAGTTAGGGTACTTACGAAGCCCCTCGACGACGTCACTTATGAAAGAAGTGGGGTCACCGATAAGATAAGGGTCCTAATGCGGATCGCGTCTTTGGGAGAGGAAGTGGCCGTGGAGGTCGGTGTGAGGACGTGGTGGTGTCCTTTTGTGTGACCGCATAGGTCGGTAAGTGGACCACTGTGATAGGATTCCTACGTATCCCCGGCGGGAATCAAGCACAGTCGTAGTTCGGGTGTGGGGTGAGTGTTTTGTGAATGTGGGCGTGGTGGTGCCACGAAGTGTCGCGTGACCGCCGAGGTCGGTGGTGAGGACGTGGTGGTGTCTGGGTGACCGCATAGGTCGATGGCTGGACCTGTGATAGGATTCCTACGTATCCTGGCGGGAATCAAGCACAGTCGTAGTTCGAGAGGTCGTGAATTTGTGAGTGCGGGCGTGGTGGTGCCACGAAGTGTTGTGTGACCGCCGAGGTCGGTGGTAAGGACGTGGTGGTGTCCTAAGATGTGGTGACCGTCGAGGTCAATTGTGAGGACATGGTGGCGTCTGGGATGGAAATTTTATGATTTTCCTAATCGGGTGGTTTAAGGCCTTAGGGCCGGAGATAGAGTGAGGACTTGAATCGTCTTCGGATTGCGGTTGGTGCCACGGGGAGGACTTTGAATCGTCTTACGGCGGCGGTTGATGCCACGGCCCAGAGGACTTTGAATCGTCTTACAGCGGCGGTTGGTGCCACGGCCCAGAGGACTTTGAATCGTCATCGGCGGCGGTTGGTGCCACGGAGGAGGACTTTGAATCGTCTTACGGCGGCGGTTGGTGCCACGCCGGAGGACTTTGAATCGTCTTACGGCGGCGGTTGGTGCCACGGCCCGGAGGACTTTGAATCGTCTTACGCGGCGGTTGGTGCCATCTTGGAGAGACTTTGAGTCGTCTTACGGCGGCGGTTGATGTTATGCGCGAGACTTTGAATCGTCTTCTAGCCGCGATTGATGTAATGCGCGAGACTTTGAATCGTCTTCTAGCCGCGATTGATGTAATGCGCGAGGACTTTGAATCGTCTTCTAGCCGCTTGATTGATGTAATGCGCGAGGACTTTGAATCGTCTTCTAGCCGCATGATTGTGGAGGCATGGCTGCCTTGTGCTTTGATTACGAGAGGCGTAGATGCCTTTGTGTTTTTGCATGTTGAGTAGAAGGTTGGACTTACGATGGCTGCCGGTGCTTGCGTTGCCGTTGAAGTGGGCAAGGATGACGGCCGGTGATTGCTTCACCATTTGGCATTTTGGAGGCGCTTCGTGCCTTGGGACTTGTACTCGGAGGTGTTGGCTCCTTCTTGTGCTTGTTTTGCCGTTGAGTGGGCAAGGATGATGGTCGGTCTTTGAGGATATGCGATCTTGTATGACTTCCTTTTGACTTGTTGGGGAGGAGCTCGGGCTTACTTTGATGGCCAGTGCTTGCGTTGCCGTTGAAGTGGGCGAGATTCGGGCTTACATCGGCGCCGGTGCTTGAATTGTTGGGGATGCGTGACCTTGTAGGGGCCCTTTTACATTGGGAAGATGACTTCGGACCTCTTTTGAGGGCCAGTGGTTGAGTTGTCGTTGAGCGTTTGGAGGCGTCTTGCGCCTTGATATTCGTGCTGGGAGGTTTTGGCTCCTTCTTGAATTGCCGTTGAGCGGGCGTTGGTTGAATTGCCGTTGAGTGTTTAGAGGCATCACGTGCCTTGGGATTCGTGCTGGGAGGTGTTGGCTCCTTCTTGAATGGCCGTCGGGCGTTTTGGAGGCGTCTCGTGCCTTGGGATTCGTGCTGGGAGGTGTTGGCTCCTTCTTGAATTGCCGTCGGGCGTTTTGGAGCGTCTCGTGCCTTGGGATTCGTCTTTGGGAGGTGTTGGCTCCTTCTTGAATTGCCGTCGGGCATTTTGGAGGCGTCTCGTGCCTTGGGATTCGTGCTGGGAGGTGTTGGCTCCTTCTCGAATTGCCGTTGAGCGGGCGGTGGTTGAATTGCCGTTGAAGTGGGCGAGGACCGGTCTTACGCTGACGGCCAGTGGTTGAATTGCCGTTGGAGTGGCGAGACCGGTCTTATGCGACGGCCGGTGGTTGAATTGCCGTTGGAGTGGGCGAGGACCGGTCTTATGCTGACGGCCGTGGTTGAATTGCCGTTGGAGTGGCGAGACCGGTCTTACGGTGACGGCCGGTGGTTGAATTGCCGTTGAGTGGCGAGGACCGGTCTTACGGACGGCCGGTGGTGGAGGGATAGGATGGCGAGGATGTCTTGGCCGAGCTGGGCTTTGAGCCTCGTCCTCGCGAGGGCTTGGGCATGTTGTATAGTGATGTGGGCGAGGATCACGGCCAGCATTGGGGCCTATGTTCGGGGTACCGGTCAGGTGACGGCGGAGCAGCTGGCGCGCTCCTTCTTGTGGTTTGCACTCTCCGAGACTTTGTTCTCGAACCACGCGACTGCGGCTCCTTTTGCTCTGTTGGAGAGCTTGATTGATCTGAGGAGGGTTTGTGACATTGCTTGGGGCGAGGCAGGCTTGGCTGAGCTCTACTTCTCCTTGGACCGGTTTAGCCGGGGTGTGGCCAGCTCTTTGGCCTGTTTTGACTTTGCTCTGGAGGTATGAGTTTATTGTTGTTTTTGATTTAGCAACTTGTCGTTTCTCCGTTTTCTTTTGCGCTGAGCTCATTTCTGCTTTTGTCACAGGTGTGGTTCTACGAGATCTTCCAGTGCTTCCCGTGGGATAGGGATCCTTGGACCATAGCGGCCTATCCTGCGATGTTAGGCTGGGCTCGCTCGGCGAGGATGAGGAGGACCAGCAGGGGTAAGCTCACCATCGCCTATGGGGATGTGCAGGAGCGTCTGGAGAGGGGTAGCCCGGAGGGGTTCGTCTTGTTCCCGTGGGCTCGGTATGAGGGGGATGAGTTTGAGGGGGCTCTCGAGGTGACAGCGCGGCGGAAGATCTTTGCGGGGCTTGACTTGTGATGTCATGTATCCGGGAGAGCGGGTCTTCGGCGGCATGGCCGGTGTGCTTCCCGTGGCTCAGAGGACCCTCCCTTTGGGATGCTTGATTCCCGGGACATGGACGTGCTCGATTTCGAGAGGTACCTTGGCGGTGTCGGCGCCGAGGAGTTCATTTTATATGGAGAGGAGTACGGGGCCTTCGTGAGGAGGAAGCTGAGGACGCCGCGAGTGCGCGCGGGAGAGAGAGGCGCCCGCGAGCTCCCAAGGTTCCGATGCGGGACCGGATTTCACGTACGTCCGCGGGGACGGATCGAGGAGGAGGGTACATGCCGTTCGGGCTTGAGCTCTGCTTGCATACGAGTGGACCCAGATAGATCGGTGAGTGTGCTTACTCTTTTCCATCTTGGCATCTTTTACGTATTTTTCTCTTTTTGTTGTTGAGTATAAGCTTGTATTCTTTGAGCGTTTCCTTGGGCGCTTGTTGGTGCGAGGTGGGGAGAGCTTATGATAGGTTGACTCGCCGTTACGTAGCGAGGAGGTCGTTTGCGAAGAAGAGGGCTTCGAAGATATCTTGCCGGTCTTCGCGCCGCGGGCCGGCGTACGAGCCTATGCCTTCGAGGCATCTGCAGGCGTTCCTCCGCCTAGAGCCGAGCGGAGCCGCAGCGGGAGGGACCTTTGAGGGCGGCATAGCATGGATGCGGGGCGTCTTCGGGAGCTGCGGGGCCTTCGAGGAGCAGCCCTTTTATCGGTTCATGCCTCCGCATGGCGCGCGGGGTGAGGGTTCCTCGAGCCTTCTTTCTTTGATCCTTTCGCCGGATTTGATCCTTCGAGTACTTTTCGTGGGAGCCTCGGCGGGTGCTCGGTATTCGACGACGAGGATGTGACGGGCGAGTTATTGGGATGCCCGACTTCTCTGGAGGACCTTGGCGAGATGATGCTGAGGATTCTGATTAGTATTCATTTGCTTTCCCTCTTTTCATATCCCTCTTTTTTTTGTTTAGCAACAGACATTTATGGGTACCTGTAATAAAACACTTGCATTTGCACGGCAAACAGCATTTTATTTTAAGATGTAATGTCAATTTTGTGATTCCCGGGAATTGTCCTAGAAATTGTTGCTATTATTATTTTTTTTATTTTTGTGCATGCCACGTGAGCTGAGAGTGTGTTTGTGGGTAGTGTTTGTTTGCGGGAATGGCTTTGTCCGGTGTTTGGGCGATTTGGAGCAAGGTTTCTTGAGGACAGTGGTTGTTGTCTTGTTCTTTGAGGAAATGGGTTACATTTGCAAGGAGGTCCGTACGGACATACTTAGCATGCAAAGAGGTCCGTACGGACCAACCTTGCTTTGGGAAGGACATAAATGCTTTCCGGTGTGCGGTTCTTCCTCATTTCCCCATTTGCGGCCATTTTCGAGCTTTCTTCCCCATTTTCTCTAGGAATCTCCATTTTTGCCATGGATTCTTCGTACGTCCCTAGAATTTTGTCGAGGCTTTCGCGAGAGAGGCAAGCACACTTCCTTGAGCGGTTGAAAACGTGGATGCGGCACCGTATGAGGCATCGAGACGGGATTTCGAGGTAAGGTTTCGTCTTTGCTCGGTTTGGTCTTTTAAGGAGTTGGTTCTGATTGGGATTTGTTGCGGGCTGCCGCGAAGTTCTGGATGTTAGGAGGCACGTGTCTTGTTTCTCCTATAATGAAATGGTGCCCACTTTTGAGGATTTTCGGGCTTTGATTGGAGGACCGGAGGTGGAGGCCATCTCGCTTCCTTTGATTGGTGGTGCTTTGTGGTGAGCGTGAAGCTTGCGGACTTTCTTCGTGCTTCGTTGGAAGAAGTGCGGGGCATGATCCTTGATTCGGGTCATATCGACATTTACGAGCTGCCGGAGCGGTTCATGGTTGATGATGAGTGACGTCTCTTGGGATGTATTTGCCTTGTGCGTGATGGCGACGCTTTTACAGTCGGTTCCCTTGGCAGTTGTGATGGCGCTTTGCTAGATGTGGTAGGGCACTGCAGAGCTGGAGAGGATATTGTCCCGTTGGTCTTTGGGGAGACTCTTCATGGTATCGGCCGTACGCGGCGGGGATCATTTTATGAGAGGGGGAAGCCCCGCTTTGCTCACCTTGTAGGCTGCGAGAGAGACTTCAGGCCATGTCCGAGGCTCCGACGTCGTTTAGCCCGTGGTCATTTGCTCGGCCGACCTCTTGTGTTGGATATGGATCAGGTCACTTTGGGAGAGATGGATGGCACGGCTTGGTACGCCTCGAGATCATTGGTGGGTTCCGCACCGGAGGATTGAGACCGGGAGGATCTTGCGGGAAGGGTCCTACGTTGTCGAGTTCCAGGTTTGTCTTGGTCCTCCTTCTATATTCCGTCGCTTGTTTCCGGCGGTTTGGGATGAAGCGAGAGCCTTTGTTGGTGGGATGACCTTGCTCTGCTGCGGAGGTAGTTCCTCTTTGTATGGCGGCTTCGGGTGCCTTCTTGTATTTTACGAGGGTATGGAAGTATTCCGCTTTCCCTCTGTGGTACTCCTTAGACGTCGGGAGAGTGTCGTGTTGACGACTCGGTATACGGCCTTTGGTATGAGCGGCGTGTTGGGCGATCCCAAGTGGTCTTGGAGAAGCGGCGTGTAGCGATTACGGGACCGGTTGCCGTAGTAGCTATTGCCTTAGGAGTTAGAAGCACAGTCGACCCTTTGGATGTGACGGGAGACACTTTGTTTGACTACGAGACTAGAGTTGACCGGCCGACGGGGAGAGGTCCTCTTTTATAGACTCGCGGGGAGGAGATCCAGCCGAAGCACGGGCGAATGAAGCCACGAGAGCTCTTGGATTGTTTGACTCTACGGGGAGGACCCCGGATCTCGGGCGAGAGACGCAGAGTTGGTTCACGTGAAGCGAAAGAAGACTCGCGGGGACGAGGGAAGAAAGGAAAGAATGGCGAGGACAAGCGCGAGATGGCGCGGAATGACCTCCTAGGTATCCATTCATTGCATTTGCAAACACATTATTTGTTAAATGTATTAAAGTTTGTCTTTTAGCATGTTGTGAACTTGAGAGTAGACCGTGCTTGAACTCATCAAGAAATGTTGTAACCGTTAGTGATTTGTGATTTACTTTTAAAGCTTTGTCGAGACGCAAGATCTCTTGTTCGCCTTTGCTTACATGTTGTGCGCTTTGTCGGCGTCCATCTTTGGACTTTTACATTTGCATTCGCGGGTGAAGTGATGCAGGCCACGGCGGCAATCCCCTTTCTTTGAGACTTTGTGCTTGGCCGAGAGGTTGAATGCTCCCTTGACAAGTCGTTTTGACGGTCTTTTTCGTAGCTTCCTTGCCTCTTGTTGGCGTCGGGCTCTTGACCACTTTTTTGCAGCTTCTGCTTGAGCTTCTTTTGTTTTTGTTTTTTTTTTTTATGAGCCCTTGCTCGAGCTCTCTTTTTTTTATTATTTTTTTTGTGAGCCCTTGCTCGAGCTCTCTTTCTTTTGTGTTTTGTTTTTTTTTTTTTTGTGAGCCCTTGCTCGAGCTCTTTTTTTTTTTTGAAGCGCGTGAGGGCGAAGACAAGCCCCTGGCTTGGAAGCGGACACGAGTCGGTCGTTTGATCTTTGAGTGACCCTCGGATGTCCTTGGATGTTGCCGCCGTCGTTTGACTTGGTCAAGGTGGCTGGGGGCATGTTTCTTGAAAAGTGCGTAGCTTGATGGAGGTCTTGATTGACATTCAAACTTTTGACTTTTTGTGTGTTTTTAGGCCGGACCAATTAAGGTTGCCTACGTTCCCGGACTAGAGGGCTCAGTGCACGCGTAGTTTGACACTACATGGAGTGCCAAGAGAGGCACGATTGTTCTTCTTCGGGCGAAGTATCTGCGAAGTTTGCTTCCGATTTGGATTCATGAAGGGATTGCCGTCTAGGTCTGTTAGCTTCATGGCGCCTCAGGAGAAGATCTTTTGAACCACGAAAGGGCCGATCCATGTGGGTTCCCATTTTCCCAGTGGGTTGGTTCGAGTGGGAGGCTTTTCTTTGAGTACAAGGTCACCTTCCACGATGTCTCGGGATTTGACTTTCTTGTCGAAAGCTCTAGCCATCTGCTTTGATAGGCTCGGACGTGTTCCATGGCCTTTAGTCGTCGCTCGTCTAGCGAGCCAATTCGTCATGTCGGCTTGGAGCCATTCGACTTCGTTGATGTCATTTTCCAGCGGTACTCGGAGTGAGGGAATTTCGGCTCGATGGGAAGGGCCGGCTTCCATCCCGTATGTCGGGGCAAATGGGGTTTCTCCCGTGGCTATTCTCGACTAATGTGCGGTAGCCCCAAAGTGCAAGGTGCAGATTCTCGGGCCAATCTCGTCCTCGGGTGGTCATTTTCGGATGATCCGTTCGAGGGTTTTGTTTCTTTGCTTCCACGGCGCCGTTTGTTTGTGGCCGGTAGGGAGAAGATTTGTGGCGTGTGATCTTGAATTCAGCCGGCGATGCGTCGAATTCCCCTTCGAAGTGTGAGCCGTTGTACCGATATGACCTCATTTGGGATGCCGTATCGGCGAGATGATGTTTTCCTTGAGGAAATGCGCAACCTTCTTGGAGGTGAGTACTTTGTAGGACTTGGCTTCGACCCATTTGGTGAAGTAGTCGATGGCTACTAAGATGAACTCGTGACCGATTCTTGCACTGGCGGAGCGATTTTCCGATGACGTCAATTCCCCAGTGGCAAAGGGCGAGGTGTAGTCATGCGGTAGAGATCGTGGGGCGGCGGATGATTGAGGTTGGAGAACCGTTGGCACTTGTCGCGGCTTCGAACAAAGTGGATGCAATCGCCTCCATGGAGATCCAGTAGTAGCCCATCACGAGAATGATTTGCATCGGGGCTGCGGCGTTCATGTGGGGACCGCAAGCCCCATTGTGGACTTCGTTCATGAACTTGCTTGCTTCTTCTTGGGCGACGCGGCGTAGGAGTGGCCCGTGGTAGCGTTTCTTGTATAGCATGTCCCGAGGATGATGAAGTGAGAGGCAAGGCGTTTTAGGGCCATGATGCTCTTGGTTTTGACCCCTTCGTGTGTGGGTCTTCCTTGTTCATGAAGTGTGGTTTCCCGTTCTTGAGGTATTGGAAGATCTGGGTTTCAGGCTGAAACGGCGTCTGGACTTGCGTCTCTTTGGCTCTTCAAAGCAATCTTGCAAATCGTTGTGATTAAAACCTTCTCGGCAGCTTGGGCCCGGTTTTTCTTTCGTTTGACAACATGCTTAAATGTTTGCTTGATGCATTTACTTAATTAATGTGTTTGCCTTTTGTATAGATGAATTGTTATTAACTTGTTTTGATTAGTTAATATCATCATTTGTTAAAGATGCAATGAAATGGTTTTTTTTTTTTAGGAAGGTCGGACCTTTTATTGAAAGCGTGAAGACTGTACATTGTTGATCAAAGATTCACAATCGTCGGGCGTAAAGCCGTCAAAAGACTCAAAAGATGTGAATAGACAGACAACAAGACTCGAAGCTAGACTATAGGCGACGAGGGATTGGACCAGGCTTCATTACTCTCGGGGGGCTGTAGCTCTAGAGGGAGTGGTGCTGGTTCGGGTGGCCAATCTTCCCTTGGCATGAGTCCCGGAAAGTAGCTTGCATGCGGTTCGATTTCAAACCAGATCGCGGAGGTTTTTGGCTGCTCCCCTGATGATGTCCCTCCATTAGTGTTGCCACCAGTCCTTGGGGGTTTTTGATGATAGAAGTCGCCGAGGGCCACTTCTAGGAGGGCGAAGCATTCGGCGATTCGGAGTGGATTCTTGCCGATGTTGATCACTTTCATAGAATCCGCCTCTTTATCTCGGGATCTTTGCTTGGACGACATTTACAATGTCCGATTCGAGCGGGCATGCTATATCTCCTTCCCCGATTAAGCCTCGGAGGAGGTTGCGCCACTGTTCGTCCGTGTCGGACACCGAAATGTTGAATTGAACTAAGCCGTGATGGCTGTCCCCGTAAGATCCGAAAGTGTCGGCTAGAGGGTTGTCTTTGCACGGGGATCGGTGATGAGCCGGTTTGCAAGAGGGTTTTCGGCGAAGTAAGGGTCTACTCCTCGATCAATCTCCATTAGGGCATCCATCTCTTGATCCTCTCTCAAGCATTCTTCGCCGCATATATCGAGTTGTCATCCCGACCCTATGAGTTCTTCAATTTCCACTCGTCGCGGCTTAGAGCGTGGATGTAAGGATCCACTTCGTAGCGGGACAGGGTAGGAGAATCATACGGAGAAGAGTATTCGGTCATGTCGGGACCTTCTTCCGGGTCATAGCTTGCCGGCCAAGCACTTGCCATTGCACCGCTTCCGCGGATCACTTCGATCGCTCCGTTGGCATTGATGAATTTCACGCATTGGTGAAGAGTAGATGATACCGCTTTCATCGATGTATCCAAGGCCGTCCCAACAAAGCAGAGAAGGTTGGTTTGATTTCCACGACTTGGAACTCTACCGACTCCAATTGTACGTCGAATTGATTCTCGGATTGATGACTCCTACAATTGGTCGTGCGGTGGAATCGTAGGCTCGGATTACCCGAGGTGAAGGCCTTATCGAGAACGGTCGATGCGGAGTCGTTTCGGTGTGCTTAAAGCGATGATGTTCACTGCGGAGCCGTTATCAATCAAGACGTTCGGTAGGAAGAACATCTCTATTTTTATGAGGATGAGGAGGGCTTCGTTGTGCCGATTCTCACATATTGGCAAGTCATCGTACATGAAGGCTAAACCGCTTCCCGTGCTACCGTTTGACTCGCCCTCTTACGGGGAACGTTCGATCCATCCATTTGTATGCCTTGGGCCGGGGCAAAGATCGTAGGGAGACAGTGGCCCTTGGGCGTTCTTGTCGGAATTCCCGGTCACGAGATCTTTTGACTGCGGTTTCACGCTCCGGGGCCGTAGCGGGACAAAGATGCCGACGGTTTCGGAAATTGCAGGGGTCCTGCTCTCGCTTGGAGTTTCGTCAAAGGCTATTGAGTTTACCCTGTCGTTCCGGGGAATGGATTTGATGGTATTGGGACCACGAGGGCGTTCCAATTTTCCCTCCTCAATGAGCCCCCTGGACCACCCGCTTGAGTACGAAGCAATTTTCGGTGGTGTGGCCGGGTAGTTGTGGAAGGCGCGTGTTTGCTCATATCCATGTTGGGTTTGAGGGTCTTCGGTTGGAAATTCTCGAGTGGTTTGAGAAGATTTCGCTTCACCAAAGCTTCAAATACTTGACCCAAGGGCATTTCCAGGTTATCTAAATGCCGGAACCGTGGGAAGCGAGGGGGTTGCTATTCTTTGGGGCCGCTTGATCGCGGTTTACTTGAGCTCCGTTACGAATGTAGTGCAGCTGTTCCTGGGCCGCTTCCTTTCCTTTGGTCGGGCAGGAGTTGAAGTTGCCGAGTTTGTTCGATAACGGTAAGATGAGGCGGGGATGCCGTTGCCTTTTGAAGACTCGAGTCTTTTCAAACTTTGTCCCGGCGTTGACCATGGCGCGGAGATCCGGGTAGAAATGGTGGCTGATCAAGGTTCTCAAAGATGGCTTGAGGCAGGAATGGAAGATGTCCATCTGCTCTTCTTTGGAAAGTGGATCCATTATCTCGCTTAGCTTCCAGTTCCATCTTTTGTAGAATTCGCCCACTGGTTCGTCATCCTTTTGTTCGGTAGCTTGCAGGTCATGACGGTTTGTTTCCCATTCAAGATTGGCGCGGTACTTCTCCAGGAAGATTTCAACGATCCGATCCCACGTGGAGCGGTTTTACGCCTTCACATTGAGGAACCACCTTAGTGCTGTGGATTTGAGGGAATGCTGAAAATGATCTGCCATCTGTTGATGGGTTGCCCCTTTGGCTCTCATACCCAGGACGTAGGTGTCGATGTGGGTTTTTGGGCATTCTGTTCCGTCAAACTTTTCCATTTCCGGCATCCTGTGAATACCCCGTCCCGATGCAACGCGCATTCGGAAGTTTGAAATAATTAATCATATAAAGTCGGATCGAAATAGGATATTCATTTAGTGACACTCGATTTAAACCATATTAAAATATTAATTTAAATTTTGAGAGTCGCCACGCCACTTTGATATAGCCCAAAGCTTTGAAAAAAGGCTAAACAGTTAATTGGGTTCGGGGTCAAGTTACAACTTAAAGAAGAAACGTTATCACTCCTATTGCCCGACGAATCGGTCTTTCTAGCATGTGGGGTGTTGGTTGTGTGCGGTGTTTACGGGAATAGATAGAAGAAGCGGGATCATGCATAAGGAGGAGGGGAGAGAAAGAATTTATAGATGATCACACCCTAGAACCTTTGAGTTAGGCCCTCGGAAGGTGCACTAATCAACGTTCATCCTTGGGGGATTGTTGATCATGGGATAATTATAACTAAGGTGGAAGGAAAGAAATAGTTCCTAGATCCATTGGGTTTCTTGGGGCGAAACCTTAGATCATCCTCGGCTATTACATATTTAAATATATTAAAACAACCCTAAATCTAGCATGTATGACATAAGCAAGAAATAAAGTAATTAAAATACTAAGCATGCAAATAATAAATCTAGCATAATAATAAAGACAATAATAATAAAGACAGAAAAAATAAAACGTAAGACTTACCTAATGATGGCAAGGCTTTTGGATCGAATCTATGAAGATTCGAAGAACGTGCTTGATAAAATATTTAGACTTAGAAAACTCGAGTTTAGTCTCAAGTTTTCTATGGAGGAAACCTCAAGTTTTGTCTTGAGTTTTCCGTAGAATAATTCTGTGTTTAAAGTGTGAGGCGGAGTGGGGTTTATATAGTGAAAGAAATTGGGGAGGAACGGTTATGAAAGTGATGTGGGAAAAGAGGAAGGGCCGATCGGCCAACCTTTTTTGGCCCAAAATCTGCCTTGGCCCAAATGGCCTAGAATGGCCCCAAATTGCAATGCATTGGCCGGCCATTTGGCCTAGAAGTCTCGGCCAAACTATCAATTCCCTCGGCCATGGTACAAATGGAAAGGCTCAATTTTGTATAATAAAGATTCGTTTCGTCCCGCGATTTTCTCGTTGCATTTTGACCACTTTAATGACTTCTTTTGCAATTCGCTCTTTAGGATTTTATTTTTCGTTTAATCCCAGGAATTTTAATATATCAATTTCGTCCCAAATTTCCATATTTCCATTTTAGTCCTTAAATTTCCAATAAATTCCAATTTGGTCCAAAAGCTTCCAAATGCCAGTTTAGTCCCTGATTTTCCCGAATGCACTTCAGTTCCTTTTTTTCGGACCGGGTACTAACAGTAGCCCCTCGGCGACGCTTCTTGTAAGACAAGTGGGGTCGACGATAAGAAATAGGATCCGTCCTGAAAAAAGGGATTTCAGGAGGTAAGACAATGATTGTGAGGTTTGGACTCGAGCTGAGTCACAAATGGAAGATGACCGGGTAGGAGTCAGTGTTTGGACCCACGTCGGGCTACCTACGTATCCCAAGAGGAATCAAGCCAAGCCGTAGTTCGAAAACGTGGGCGTTTAGTACCCGAGAGTGGCGGACGTGCAGCGTCTCAAGCCAAAGATGCGATTTGTGGCAAGGCTTTGAGGATCGAATCTAAGGGCGATCCGAATAATATTGAGAGGTGTACGGAAAGGGAGAATCAAGTGTAGTCTTGCCTTCTCCGTGGGAAAAATATGTTGTGTGTGGAAAGGAAATTCAAGTATAGTCTTGATTTTCCCCTTTGAAAATCGTGTGTGATGGAACAAATCAAGTGTAGTCTTGATTTGTGAGATAATATGTGGAAAGGAAATTCAAGTATAGTCTTGATTTTTCCCTTGAAAATTGTGTGTGATGGAACAAATCAAGTGTAGTCTCGATTTGTGAGATAATGTGTGGAAAGGAAATTCAAGTATAGTCTTGATTTTCCCTTTGAAAATTGTGTGTGTTGGAACAAATCAAGTGTAGTCTTGATTTGTGAGATAATATGTGGAAAGGAAATTCAAGTATAGTCTTGATTTTTCCCTTGAAAATCGTGTGTGTTGGAACAAATCAAGTGTAGTCTTGATTTGTGAGATAATATGTGGAAAGGAAATTCAAGTATAGTCTTGATTTTTCCCTTGAAAATCGTGTGTGTTGGAACAAATCAAGTGTAGTCTTGATTTGTGAGATAATGTGTGGAAAGGAAATTCAAGTATAGTCTTGATTTTTCCCTTGAAAATCGTGTGTGTTGGAACAAATCAAGTGTAGTCTTGATTTGTGAGATAATATGTGGAAAGGAAATTCAAGTATAGTCTTGATTTTTTCCTTGAAAATTGTGTGTGATGGAACAAATCAAGTGTAGTCTTGATTTCTCAGTGTGTTGTGCAAATAAACCAAGTTTAGTCTTGATTCGCGTACTGAGAGAAAGTGTATGGGGCAATGTGGGAAAAAGCGTGTGGGAATCAAAAGCCAAATATTTGTTTGTCAGGAGTCACCCAAAAGATTTGATCAGAGAGTCACCCAAAGATTATTGTCCAGGGGAGTCACCCAAAGATTTATGTACGGAGTCACCCAAAAAATTGATTTACACGGACTTTGAAGGTGCGGGGCGGACCCTTTGAAATGCTTAAAATGCGGGGCGGACCCTTTGAAGGTGCGGACGACCTTTGAAGATGCGGACCCTTTGAAAGTACGGGGACGGACCCTTTGAAAGTACGGGGCGGACCCTTTGAAGATGAAAATCGAAAGGACCGGGACCCTTTGAAAGTACGGGACGGACCCTTTGAAGAGTGCGGGACGGACCCTTTGAAAGTGGAGGACGGACTTTGAAGATGCGGGACGGACCCTTTGAAATGGAGGATAGACCTCTAAAATGCGGGACGGACCCTTGAAATGGAGGATAGACCTCTAAAATGCGGGACGGACCCTTGAAATGGAGGATAGACCTCTAAGGAAATACGAGCTGTGCCCGAAGGACTTAGGCTACTGCGTTTGCGATGAAGAATAGTTGTGTGAATTGATTGGGATTATTATGGTTTCCCGAGCCGAAGAACCAAGCGATTAAAAGATTGGGATAATCATTGCTAAGGCTTAGAGAGAAGTCTTGTCTCCTAGGCTTAAGGTTAGGGTTTAGAGAGGTATTTGTCACCTAGGCTTGAGGCTAGGGTTTAGAAAGAGGCATTTGTCACCTAGGCTTGAGGCTAGGGTTTAGAAAGAGGCATTTGTCACCTAGGCTTAAGGCTAGGGTTTAGAGAGGTATTTGTCACCTAGGCTTGAGGCTAGGGTTTAGAAAGGTATTTGTCACCTAGGTTTGAGGCTAGGGTTTTGAGAGGTATTTGTCACCTAGGCTTGAGGCTAGGGTTTAGAAAGGTATTTGTTACCTAGGCTTAGGGCTAGGGTTTTACATTTGTGGTAAGTCTGAACAAGGCAGTTTGAGCAGAAAGGCTATGGTTTAAACTAGGCGAGGCCGAGAAGGTGGGATTAGGTGAGTTTGATGTCCGTAGGATAAGGCCGAGTCATCTTGAGAGTCACGAGAATACGTTTGATAGAGATTTTGAAGAGTTTGAAAATTTGTGGAGACCAAAGAGTGATTTTTTGTAAACAAGGTACCAAGAGACAAGGTATTTTGAAAGTATGTTTATTTGATAAAGAGGCCTTATGATTAATCATGTTTCTAACTAACTCAAAGAGTTTGCCACATGATGATCTTGATGACAAGGATGCCCTTCATGCTAGATATGATTTCATTGAGCTCCGATTTTGTTAGAGCCCTTTGGCCTTTTCTCTAAAGAACCACATAGTCGACCCATTTTTTGTTGAGGAGCCCCCATGTTTGATGAAGTGACCTTGGCGAAGTCCTGGCTTGATGATGAATGGCGAAGCCCGATTTGATGATGCAAAGCAAACACGAAGGAATGGCGAAGCCCGATTGATGATGCGAGAGCAAACCCTGAAGAGAGCACGAGAAAACGGCTTAACAAAAGCCCCGGCTTGGAGAGATTCAATGCATCCCTATTTGCGAGCAGAGTCATCTTGCGCAGCCACGGCGACCCCTGTTTTCGAACAATGGTCAATCGATCATTTGGACAAGACTCGGAAATGTATATGTGCAGGGGCGCATTTTTTGAAGGTGGGAATGGATCCCGAGTTCGTGTATGACACTTTCGATTTTGGGTTTGACTCTTTTTGGGAGAGTATAAGCATCACAAGGTGTGGAAAAGTGTATGGAAGCCCTTGCAGGAACAGAAGAACGGTGTTTGGCTCTATTTTCCTATGATGTAGAAAAAAAGACTTGTCGAGACATTTGAAGAATTTATTTTATTAATTACATCTTGATTGCTCGTGAATGGACCTCACCGATTGGTTTATCAAATTCCAATTATATGAGTAAACAAATAATATTGTTTTGATTAGAAGTTTGGAATTGGGCTTGTCTTTAGAAGGAGTAGGATGTTCCGTTGTTGCTTGTCCTTCCGTTTCGGTGGTAATTGTGGTGCGGGCTGCCGTTGCATTGATCTCCTTCATAGGGAAAGAATGAAAAATAGAAAAAAGATCAGGGTGGAAGAAAAGGGGAATTGACCGATTATAACCCAAAAGATTTTTTCATTCCTTCAAGAAGATTCTTTGTTCATTTGTTCAAGCCGAGGGAGTAGTCCCCGGGCGCGTGTCTCCTTGCTTTTACGGAGTGGCGCTGAGAGGCACGGATGCGAAGCCCGGTGAGACTTTTTGCGAGGCAGTTTGTGAGAGAGTCGAATGAGCGAATTTCAAGAATAGGATGAGTTCCCAAACTTTTGAGAGAATATGTAATATGCTCACGTAGGATAACAAGTGACTCAAAAATCTGAATACGCATTTCTTTTAAATAATCTTTTGAGAATGCCATCCGGTAGCGGTTGTAGTGGGCTTTGGATTGCGATCGATCATTAGGTGATGATTAACATGACCTCTTAAAGTGAGAGGTCGGCCGGGCCTTTTGCCGAGAGGTTGGCTCGAGGGATGTGTTTGGGATTTCTAAGGTGAGAGGATTTTCTTGTTGTTGCCTCTTCGGGACCTCTAAGAGTGAGGTTAACTTTGATTTGGCAAGGTCGAAGGTGGTGATGGAATCCTCTAAAAGTGAGAGGATGGACTTTGGAATTGGTTTACGGGATTTGTCCAAGAGGAATCTTTATTGCTTCTTCTCGCGAGTTTGTTGTGATTTCATTGAGTAACTTGATCACGATAGTACCTTCACTCGATGTCTCGTTTTCACAACCTTTGCGATGGGAGGGAGGGTGATGAAGTTTTTTTTTTTTTTTTTTTTTTTTTTTAAACACCCTCTTATCGAGAAAAGCCTTTGGATTTGTTTGCTCGCGATAGCCCCTAGTGTATGCCTTAGGATGGTTTACCTTTTCCCTCTTGGGCTTGGAGGTGGTCCCTTCGAGGGAGCCCCATATGAGTTTCTTTTGCATTAGCCTTTCTTGAGCTTGGAGGTGATTACTTCCTTTGTGAGTCGAGGAGCCCCTAGTATGGGCTTCTTCCTTAGGGTCTCAAAACTTGTCGATCTTGAAATGAAAGGGTATTATTTAGTGAGGATAAGGTTATGGCTTCCTATGGTGAGAGGTTTAAGCTATCGGATAGCATTCTCAAAAGAGTATTTAAAATAAATGCAAACTCATTTAACCGACTCATTAATGTAAGAGCGTGTTATATTCGGACCATAAGAAAGATATGTGAGCATATTCAATGAAAGCTTATCGATCGAATGGAAAATCGGAAGGAAGACGCGAGATTGGGGGTCAGCTAAGTTGATATTCATGCAGCACTTGTGAAGGATAGGAACAACCTTGCATCTTCTTTAAATTGCGATGGCGTGAGCTATTTTCTCGATGATGAGGAACAACCGGTCTTTGTGCTTGTCTTGACCATATGGAAAGGAGGTCAAATGGGGGTTTAAAATAAATGATCATATGAAGAGGATGTTTAAGAGAGTGTATGGGGAAGTGTATGTTTGAGAAGGTGTATAACGGGTATGTACAAGGTGTATGAAAAAGTATATGGTGGAGTATGGAGAGAGTGTATAAGAGAAGGGTGTATAGGGATGGTGTATATGAAGAAGGAATGGTGAGTTGTTTACTTCATTCATTGTTTACTTTATTAGCCGGTGAGTTTATCAGTGAGATTAGCAACCAAGTGATAATTATAAATAAAACAATCTTCTTGAAAGTAATGCGAGATTATGTCTCAAGTCTAGAGAGAAAAGAAAGAAAGACCTTTTATATTATTGAAGTAACTAATCTAAAGTGGACATTACATACCAGAAATGCCCAAAATGGACGTAAAAGACGCACTAGAACCTACAAGGCCCAGATGAATCTAAATCTTCCCTCGAAGGGTGAGGGTTCCTTAATCAATGAGGCCTTGGGTCTTCCCTTGGTTGCTCAATCTTTGAATTGAGCGTTTCGATTGCACACATTTGTCGGTGGTATGCCCGGCGTACTTGTGGTATCTGCAAAACTTGGATGTATCTAAGTCTTCCTTTGGGTTAATAGACTTGTAGTTCTCGAGCGGCTTGATCAAATTCTTTCCCATCAAAATGTCGAAGAACTCACCCACAGGCATTCCTAAATCATCAAAATGTTCCTTGTTGATCTTAACTTCTCGGGTATTGATGCCTTTAGTTGGTTGGTGGCCACAACGAGGTATCTGAATGAGAAATTCGATGTGTAGGACCATAAGGGGAACCATAAGCATGTGGATGATAGGGACCGAATTGAACAGGAGGGGAGGAACTCTTCTCAAGTATTCTTGGATGTAGGACAAATGATCTTTGCTCAATTTCATGTATGTCTTTGAGGAGGTTGATCACTCCCAACCTCATGTTTGAGACTTCTTTGAGGGCTTGATGCTTTTCTCCGAGAGACATGATGTGGAATTGCAGTAAGAACATATGGCGGAGTCAAACCAATGAGTTGAATTAGATTCATAATTAATCTTAAGGCATCCTTGAGAAAATAGTTGATCTCCACAATTTGAGAGTTTGACCGGAGTGAAGTTGCCTACGTAACCACTTACCATTTAAGGTACGAGCCTCAGGTCACCGTAGTTCGAGGGTCCCCGATTGATGATACAACCGGGGTTAAGTTTAGAGAAAAGAGAGGATGAATGTAAAAAGAGTCCGTTTGGTGAAAAAAGGAAGAGAAAGATGACTCGATCCTTGGTCAAATATAAGTGAGGAGTGATCTAGACGAGCTAATCGGACTTGGTAAGATTGGCTTAGGTAGGCCCTCGGTGGTAGTTTGATCTATATGGGTCGAGAGAGGTTTGATCTAGGTGGGTCTTTGGGTGAAGGGTGCTAGAGATAAAGGATCTAAACTATGGATGGTTTTAAGGCTAAGGGAGCAAGCTGCGGATGGTTCAAGAGGTAAGAGGTAGAACTTTGAAGGGTCCTAACTTGAAGGATGTAGGCCGTAGGTGGTCAAAGGTAGAGGAATGGACCATGGATGGTCCAAGAGACGAGGTGGACCTCGAAGAGTCTCAGGTGGAAAGGTGGACCTTTAATGGTCCTAGATAGAGAGAGTGGACCTCGAAGGGTCCTAAATTGAGGAGTGGACCTTGAAGGGTCCAAGAGAAGAAGAGCGGACCTTGAACGGTCCAAGACATGAGGAGTGTGGACCTTGAAGGGTCAAGAGATGAGAGTGGACTTTAAAGGGTCCAAGAGAGAGAGGAGTGGACCTTAATGGGTCCAAGAGAAGAGAGTGAAAAGGGTCCAAG
Source organism: Adenophora triphylla var. japonica (assembly GCA_022495995.1). NCBI lineage: Eukaryota > Viridiplantae > Streptophyta > Magnoliopsida > Asterales > Campanulaceae > Adenophora > Adenophora triphylla. Next base: position 361,844 of record JAFEMH010001408.1, on the reverse strand, counting down.
AGAAGGGAAGAGTGGACCTTGAACGGTCCAAGATAGAGGACCGTGGACCTTGAAGGGTCGAAGAGAAGGGAGTGGACCTTGAAGGGTCCAAGAAATGGAGAAGTGGACCTTGAATGGTCCAAGATATGAGTGGACATGAGTAGGAAGATGGACCCGGAGGGTCCTAGAAATGGAGAGTGGACCTTGAACGGTCCTAGAAATGGAGAGTGGACCTTGAAGGGTCTAGAAAATGAGGAGTGGACCTTGAAGGGTCCTAGAAATGAAGCGGACCTCTGAGGGTCCTAGAAATGAAGAGTGGACGAGGGTCCTAGAAATGAGGAGCGGACCTCGGAGGGTCCTAGAGATGAGGAGTGGACCTCGAAGGGTCCTAGAGATGAGGAGCGGACCTCGGAGGGTCCTAGAAATGGAGAGAGTGGACCTCGGAGGGTCCTAGAAATGAAGAACGGGCCTCGGAGGGTCCTAGAAATGAAGAGCGGACCTCGGAAGGTCCTAAAAGTGGACCTCGGAGGGTCCTAGAAATGAGGAGCGGACCTCGGAGGGTCTAGAAATGACGAGCGGACCTCGGAGGGTCCTAGAAATGAAGAGCGGACCTGAAGGGTCCTAGAAATGAGGAGCGGACCTCGGAGGGTCCTAGAAATGAAGAGCGGACCTCGGAGGGTCCTAGAAATGAAGAGCGGACCTCGGAGGGTCCTAGAAATGAGAGCGGACCTCGAAGGGTCCTAGAAATGAGGAGCGGACCTCGGAAGGTCCTAAAAATGAGAGCGGACCTCGGGAGGGTCCTAGAAATGAGGAGCGGACCTCGGAGGGTCCTAAAATGAGGAGAAGCGGACCTCGGAGGGTCCTAGAAATGAGGAGCGGACCTCGGAAGGTCCTAGAAATGAGGAGCGGACCTCGGAGGGTCCTAAAAATGAGGTGGACCTCGGAGGGTCAGAGCGGATTCCTGGAGGGTCCTAGACATGAAGAGCGGACCTCGGAGGGTCCTAGAAATGAGGGATAGTTAAGCACTTTATTTACAAAAAAGCCCTGTATTTTATAGAACCTACTCTTGGTTGGAAGGGATACCCCTTTTTCGGAACTAACTAAAGGTCCTAAAGTGGTGGACCCTAACGACTAACCGTCTCATATAAACATTTAAGATGATATTTATGGGAAGTACTACAGACCTATGATAAGACAAGATCTTTTAACAAGCACTCGACCTTACATGGCACATCCTTTAAAAGGAAATCAAATTTTTTGTGCTCTTTTCTCTCTATAGATCTTGACTTATCACTGATTCGTAGTGACTCAACATAAAGACCTTATTAATTGTCTACATGAAAAAGCTAGTCAAACCAACCGGTCACAAGGAGTGTATTCTTAGCAAAGTGGGTGACACAAGGGTTAGATTTCAGGCTCCCACCGTGCGGCGAAGCGCGATGAGTGGATGGCCAAGTGAGACTCGGAAGGGAGGCGACATGATCACCACACTTCCCGCACTTTGGCTTCTTCGAAGGGGTAAAGGGTGTACGTGCAAAGTGTGACACGGACTCTAGTGGTAGTGTGAGGTAGAGAAGTCTAATTCTTTTAGAGAAAAAAGAGAAAGATTTTTTTATGAAATGCATGCATGCAATGCGACAGTTAAGTAAATAGGATAAAAAGAAAAAGAAAGCAAAATACAACACCACTACAAAAAACGAAAGTCGACCCACTTAGTTTGAAAAGATTTCAAAACAGTCCCACAGAGTCGCAGCTGTGAATACCCTAGTCCCGATGCAACGCGCATTCGGAAGTTTGAAATAATTAATCATATAAAGTCGGATCGAAATAGGATATTCATTTAGTGACACTCAGATTTAAACCATATTAAAATATTAATTTAAATTTTGAGAGTCGCCACGCCACTTTGATATAGCCCAAAGCTTTGAAAAAAGGCTAAACAGTTAATTGGGTTCGGGGGTCAAGTTACAACAGAAGAAGAAACGTTATCACTCCTAGTGCCCAGACGAATCGGTCTTTCTAGCATGTGGGGTGTTGGTTGTGTGCGGTGTTTACGAGAATAGATAGAAGAAGCCGGATCATGCATAAGGAGGAGGGGAGAGAAAGAATTTATTGATGATCACACCCTAGAACCTTTGAGTTAGGCCCTCGGAAGGTGCACTAATCTACGTTCATCCTTGGGGGATTGTTGATCATGGGATAATTATAACTAAGGTGGAAGGAAAGAAATAGTTCCTAGATCCATTGGCTATTACATATTTAAATATATTAAAACAACCCTAAATCTAGCATGTATGACATAAGCAAGAAATAAAGTAATTAAAATACTAAGCATGCAAATAATAAATCTAGCATAATAATAAAGACAATAATAATAAAGACAAGAAAAAATAAACGAGAAGACTTACCTAATGATGGCAAGGCTTTTGGATCGAATCTATGAAGATTCGAAGAACGTTCTTGATAAAATATTTAGACTTAGAAAACTCGAGTTTAGTCTCAAGTTTTCTATGGAGAAACCTCAAGTTTTGTCTTGAGTTTTCCGTAGAATAATTCTTTGTGTTTAAAGTGTGAGGCGGAGTGGGGTTTATATAGTGAAAGGAATTGGGGATGGACGGTTATGAAAGTGATGTGGGAAAAAGGAGAAGGACGATCGGCCAGTTGTTTTGGCCCCAGAAAATCGCCTTGGCTTGAAAATGGCCAGCCCCAATCTTGCAATGGCCTTGGCCGGCCCCAAATGGCTTTCCCTTGGCCGGCCATTTGGCCTAGAAGTCCTGGCCAAACTATCAATTCCTTGGAATGGCCGGCCATGGTACAAATGAAAGGCTCAATTGGCCACAATTTGTACCAATATTTATTCGTTTCGTCCCGCGATCTTACGTTGCATTTTGACCACTTTAATGACTTCTTTTGCAATTCGCTCTTTGGGATTTTATTTTTCATTTAATCCAGGAATTTTAATATATCAATTTCGTCCCAAAATTTCCATATTTCCATTTGAGTCCTTAAATTTCCAATAAATTCCAATTTGGTCCAAAAGCTTCCAAATGCCAATTTAGTCCCAAATTTTCCCGAAGTGCGCTTCGATCCACAGCCTCATTCAAACACTTTTTCGGACCGGGTACTAACAAGTAGATGATGTGCTTTCTTGGGAATATCCATTATGGAAAGAGAGGTCATTTGAGTGTATGATGCTTGATGAAAAGCAAAGATGCTTGTGTCACGGGATATTATTTTTTGTTGAAAAAGGGAACATTTCCTTTTGCTAATATGAGGGCGGGTCGGCTCGAGGAGTACACGGATTCGATACAGTTCGTAGACATATTTCTTTGTCCAACGGCGTATGGACATTGTTGATAAAGAATAATATTGGTATGGAATTGTGCACATGCGGTTAATACGACCGATTGCACCGAGCGAAGTGGTTGAGCAACGGTAGACGAGTGGTAGGCTTGATAGTGATTACACATTGGATATGTCCGCACTGTCGGCCCGAATAACACATCGATCGAGTTATTATAGATGATGTTCGGCTGCGGATGTTGAAAAGCTTGGGTAGAGGTCGGCGGAGCTGGGGTGCCTTCTCTGAGGGTATCCATCGGCAGAATCTGAGCTCGGTTTTTTTTCCCAGATTCGCGTTGCTCGGAAGTCACCCCAGTCTCGTTCATCTTCCCAACATAAATCTTCAGGTACTCGATATCCTTTATCACACTTTGTAAGCCGCACTAAATTCTACGTAGCACTGCGTAGTTGTTTTGTGGCCTATTGATTCGGGTGTTGAGCTGCATAACTATGGAGAGGCGGTCAGATCTCACCAGTGGTGTGAGGCTATGAATAAAGAGCTAGATACTCTTGATCGAGAAGATGCTTACGTGGGACCTGGTAGAATGCTCCCATTGACATTAAAGAAAATAGTAACAGAGTAGATTGTATAAAATAAAGTATAATGCGAGATGGGGCAGTTTAGGCTATGAGGCTCGTTTGGTGATTTTGAGGAACCGCCAAGTTGAAGGAGTGGATTTCAAGGAAACCTTTGCACCAACAATCAAGCTAGTTCTTGTTCGAGTTTTTCTTTCCATTGCAGCATTTCGTGGATGGGAACTTCATCAAATGGACGTCCATAATGCCTTTCTTCACGGTGATCTAAGTGAAGATGTCTATATGAAGGTTCCTTTGGGTCATCATGCTTCTTCTTCTGGTAAGGTGTGCAAACTCAAGAAATCATTATATGGTTTACGACAAGCACCTCGTTGCTGGTTTGCAAAGTTGTCAACTGCCTTGAAAAAATATGGTTTTATTCAGTCATGTTCGGACTATTCTCTCTTTTCCTACAAAACTTCCGCTGCTGAAATGCACATCCTTGTGTACGTGGATGATTTGGTCATTGGTGGTAACGATACTAAGGTTATTCAGCGATTCAAAGACTACCTAAGTAAATGTTTCCACATGAAAAATCTTGGCCGTCTCAAGTATTTTTTGGGGCTTGAAGTTGCTAAGCATCCGGATGGCATTTTCCTTTCTCAACGGAAATATGCCCTTGATATTCTTTCTTAGTCTGGACTTCTTGGTGCTCGTCCAGCTATTACTCCTATTGAGCAAAATCACCATTTGGCGTTGTCCGAAGATGATAATTTACGTGATCCTGAGGCTTATAGGCATCTCATAGGCCGCCTCATTTATCTCACTATCACACGACCAGAACTTTCTTACAGTGTGCATACTCTTGCACAATTTATGACATGTCCTAAGATGGCTCATTGGAACGCTGTGGTAGGCTTTATCGCAACACCTACAAATTACTACAAGGACTCTTAATAATGTAGATAGTGAAAGTCCAGGATCGATCTCAGGGAACAGTATTGCAAACGATCAAGTCACACACGAAAAGGGGGGAATTTTTGTTTGTTGAATGGTTAAAATCCTAAGACGGGAATAAAAATCTAAGTTATAAATAATAATGTAAAAGAACACTTTGGACAAGCAAAATTATCCCCGTCTATCAGTCAATATCACCGGAATAATTCTTTCTTTCTTTCCCCTAATTACTTGATCACGAGATATAAAATCTCTATCTCTTCTTTGATAGTAGTTAATAGCGGTGACACGCTCAACTAAAAACCCTAATTAATAAATAAAACCTAGCCGACACGATCAAGGTTCTAAATATAAATTGATGCAATTCTAATGGATGAAGATCAAGGAATTAATCTATTATTATTTCAAATAGATTTAAAGCCAATTTTACTTTAATCACTATTCAAGATGACACATACATGAATAACGAAGATGCTACAATGACAACCCTAGTCCGACACGATAAAAGGGAAATCTAGCAATAATCAATTAAAAGGATTAAGGGATTGATCAATTTCTCAAAACCCTAGAAATTGATTTGAAATAAGCACAAGCAAAATTGCAATTAGGGAAGAATAATCAAAAGAAATCAAACCTCAATTGATAATCAAGACGGTTCAAAAGTTACAAATCCAAAGCAAGGGAGAATTAGCCTTCCATGGAATTCAAAAGCTTGAATATTGTTTTGGAAAACTAAGGAGAAGAAAAGATAACCTAAAATACTGATAGGAGTTAGTATTTATACTTCCTCCCCAAAACCTAGCTAAAAAGGAAAAGAAAATACATTAAAAATAATTAAACTGCGAAAATACGTCAAGTCAGCCCGTCAGGGCACGACTCGTCCCAAGGGTCACGAGTCATCCCTTAGTCTTCCTTCAATGGGGACGAGTCGTGATGTAGGGGATGACTCGTCCCCGGTTTCACCCCTTCCCGATTCCGGCCCCCCTTTGGGGAATAGTTAGCCAAAGGGGGACGACTCGTCCCCGGAGCAAAATCTCTGTTTTCTTCATTTTTCCTCTCGACTCCTTGGCTTGCTTCCGAACTTCTTTGACTTGACTTCCATGGTTGTAAAACGTGATGACTTTGAGCTACTTTTGAGGACTAAAAACAATTACATCATAAACTATCTCAATTCACATAGTTTCTCTCATAATCCTCACCATACATAAAATCACTCAAAAATACATCAAACCTAGCTAATTACATGGAAATAACAAAATATAACACCGGAAACATAGGAATTACATAGTGAAAATCAGCCACATCAAATACCCCCACGCTTAGACCATTACTCGTCCCTAAGTAATATCCTAAACTCCAATCTAACACCGGTCTAAAACAGATGCATAGAGGGTAAATGATTCCTAGTCACCTCTAATTCGCCAATACAAGTCAAAGAGAAATAACAATCATCGGAGTAACAGAACTTCGTCTCCTTATAACACCAAAATATAAACAATGAATAATAAAAACTTTAACTTGATATCAACTCCCAATGTAAAACGGTATCCAAGCTAAATTCACACACAAAAGCCAAGGGGAACTAAAAATGACCTATGTTTCCCCCACGCTTGGCTCACACTACATCGTCCCTCAAAATAAAAAGTTGTTCGGGTGTTAATCCCTCACAACTACCTCATGAAAACAAACTCCTACGCCCCCTTATTACTCCAGAATGAATGAGGATTTCTAACCTATCTCCTCTACCCGAGCCTCCTACAACAAGATGCAAATCCTAACCCGAAACTCCAAACCCCCCTTATGACTCCAACACCGGTGAATTAACGGATAGAAAGAATTTCACTCACTCACCTTTTGCCTATGTGTCGTTTCCGGTTTTCACCTAGCCTCTCGTGTTTTTTTTTTTTGTTTTTTTTAACACTCTCTCCTTTTTGCCTAAGTGCCCTCTCGGGTTTTCACTTAGCCTCTCTCTTTTTTTTTTTCAAAAGATACATGTACAGATAGAAATATCCCCCATACCCCCACGCTTAAACTACACAGTGTCCTCAATGTGTGTGCAACAATCAAAGTGCTAGGACAGTAAAAGCGTAAAAGAGGGAAAATAATACCATCACTGAGGTGGCCACTGCCACGTCTGCCACTGCCAATCTGGATACTGCCACTGACCACCTGACTGTGACTGCGAACTAGAACCCACGTCAGCAGCAGACGTCCGTCTAGATGCACGCCTCATCTCACGGGCCTCACTACGGGACAACAAACTGGCATACTGCTCATCCGCCACAGGAACATATGCGGAAGGTCCTCGCCGCATCATCCAGACTCCATCCGTCGCCGGGCGGCTATCTATCGCAATCTGTTTGTCCCGTATCTCCTCTAAAGTATCACCATACTCCGCCCACCGCCTATCCTCAAAATCTACCCGGCTCATGAACCTCTCGATCCTCATAAGCATATCTATCCCGGGTCCTCCCGTCCTCATTGTGATGTACCCGATTTTTTTTTTTTTTGAAAATCAAACTCCTGAGTCGCCACGCCATTTTTGTTTTAAGGGCCAAAACTTTGAAAAAGCCTCGAGATCAGAGATTTGGGTTCGGAGGTCACGTTACTGCGCCGGGAAAGCCGACGTTAGTGTGCACCCGAACGCCTCGTAAAAACGTAGTCTTCCAAACATTCAAAACTCCTTTTGTTGTGTGTGTGTGTGTGTGTGTGTGTGTGTGTGTTTTGGCCAAAATAAGTTGAAACTGAGGTAAGTAAAAAATTTGGAACTCTTTTTAAGGCTTTAAACTGATCCCATGATTTTTTGGGTGATTTTTTGGGTTGAGATTTGTAACTCCAAAAGATTTTTGGAAAAGTTGAAAACCATTTCTGCCAGAATGAAAAAGGCAGCTGCTGACCCTTGACTTTGAAATGCACCCTTTAGGGCTTGAAAACTCCAGAATCTGGGAAAAGTCCAGGAATGAAAAATGTTCAAAACACTCTTTAAAAAGGTTTCTGTAAAAGAACTTTTCATTTTGGAGATGATTTGAGGGGTTTCAAAAACCTTCTGGAAATCTCAGATCTGAAATCTTTGGGATTTCCAGTATAGACTGATGAAACTTGATCCCTTTAAAAGAAAATTTGAAAAAAAGTGAGTTTTACTCACAGCAAAAATAAAGTGGCATGGCAAATATTTATGGAAAGATCTGGATGTTGGCTACAAAAGTAGCTTGCAGTTTCAACACCAAATGGTCCAAGTTTATCTATGTCCAAAAAATTAGACTACATGGACTGAGGTCTGAGAAATTAAGTTACTGGGATGTAACTTCTCAAGAAAGAAAATATGATTTTAAAGGGGGTTTCTGCATCCATGCTTGTCCCCTGTATTTCCCTAGTGTTTCGGTTAGGGTGATCACTTGACATTTTAGTGGTGAATCAACTGAGTACCGTAAACCATCCTTGGGGTACATTAGGTGACTAAGCCACCTTCATTTGCTTGGGAAGGGGATTTTTATCTTTTGAAAATGAGACTCTTGATGTTTGAAAAATTGGTTTTGGGGTTTTGAAAATGAGTTTTCTTTGCAAGAAAGTAAGGAACGATTATTAAAGAAAAATGTTGATCCCTTGTAGAAGATCATCCATGCTGAGATGTGGATCTCTCCATGGTGATCTTCTTGGATCTTAAGACAAGAAGATGAATTGGAACTACATTTTGTAGCTTAAAAATGCATGCATGGATGAGATTGTAGTAAGGAAACGAGGGAGGTTATACTCTATCTTCCTTGTGTTTTTGTGTTTGGGGCCTGAACATGCTGAGAGAGCCATGGATTGACGCCAGAGTGTTTGAAAGTGTTTAGCCAGGTTGATGATTTGAGTTAAGCTAAAGCAGAAAACAAGTAGATAACACCATGAAGTCCTCTATGTTTTCTCTCTATTCCTCCTCCTAAAGGGTGATTCTGGAGCTTGAGTTGGTGTATGTATGAGAGTATGTATGAGAGTGATTTGAAGTGTTTGTGAGTGAGTGAGATTTGGGAAAGATTGAGCAGGAAATGGCCATGGTAATCTGGTGATTCCCACTGTTTTCTCTCCATATTTACTGGTAAGCCAGAGTTTGGTACTGCAGTGATTCAAATTGTAGCAGTGTAAACCGAGAGAGGAGGGTTCAATCTTTATAGCCCTCTGAAATTGATATCAAACATGTCCGCGCGGATATGATTGGACAGCCATGGCTATGTATCGTTTGGCATTAATTACAAACTTTCCAGTTTTGGACAGAAGAGCATAAAATTCAAAATCCAGCAGCTTATGTTTTTCAACTTGCCCAATTCGGATTTTTCTTATTTCTTTTGCTTTTTGAGATTCTTTTCTTGGTTTAACTTTAAATGGCAATGCCCATTTTACCCTTACTTTGTTAGAAAAGTTAGGAATGTTAGGAATGTTAGTAATGTTATAACTTTTGGTTAATTTTCTAACGAAAATGCTAACAAGCTCAAATTTGAGCACTTTACAAAGAGGGCCCCTCTGGCGACGGCGCTTCGAAGGAAGCTAGGTCGTCGATAAGAGTAAGGCTCCATATTTACAAGATGATCAAGTGATCGGAGTTGGTCGAACCCATTTAATAGGCTACCTACGTATCCTTAAGAGGAATCAAGCGCCGTAGTTCGGCCCTTCGACTCATCTTTAGGCTCGACCCCGAGAGATGATCAAGCTAGGATGCCTCGAATTCGGCGAGCTGAGTTCAGCAACGATTGCTGAAAGAAAACTCTCGCTGGGATAAGAAATGACCCTCTTCGGTCTCGATGGCTAGGGCTGTGAGCATCCGCTCCGCTGGGGATATTAGGAATGACCATTTTGGTCTCGGTGGTCGAACCTAATGATAGGCTACCTACGTATCCCAAGCAGGAATCAAGCCTGGCCGTAGTTCGGGTCTTTCGGGACCCTAGAGATCTTTAGCTCGTCGGCTCCCACTGTTTTAGGAAAAAGTCATCCTGAAGATTTGACTATTTTTGGGAAGTCACCCCAAGATTTGACTCATTTTTGGGAAGTCGCCCATAAGGTTTGACTATTTTTGGAAGTCGCCCTAGGTTTTTCGACTATTTCGGGGGAAGTCGCCCTATGACTATTTTGAAGTCCGACTATTTGGGGAAGTCACCCTAAGTGTTTTGACTATTTTTGGGAAGTCGCCCTATGGATTTTGACTATTTTTGGGAAGTCGCCTCTAAGGTTTTGACTGCTTTGGGAAGTCAAATTCTATGGTTTGACTATTTTTGTAGTCACCCTAAGGGATGATCACGATTTATCGCTTTCCCCGTGTCATGTGATAGCAAGGTGATCAGCTGAAAGTGCCTCAAACTCCTGACGATGGCGGCCTTAGGTGCCTCGAACCTAATGATGGCGTCTTAGGTGCCTCGAACCTTGATGGATGGTTTTGTAGGTGCCCTCGAACCTTGGATGATGGCGCCTTTAGGTGCCTCGAACCTCGATGATGGCGTCTTAGGTGCCTCGAACCTCGAAGATGGCGTCTTAGGTGCTCTCGAACTCGAGTGATGGCATCTTAGGTGCCTCGAACCTTGATGATGGCGTCCAGGTGCCTCGAACCTTGATGATGGCGTCTCTAGTGTGCCTTGAACCTCGATGATGGCGTCTTAGGTGCCTCGAACCTCGATGATGGGCGTTTAGGTGCCTCGAACCTTGAGCCGATGGCGTCTTAGGTGCCTCGAACCTTGAGACGCATGGCGTTTAGGATAGGATGGTCCTCTGCAGCCGGGACTTCATCTGAAGCGGATCGGCTTTACGTCTCCTCGCCGCGAAGGGAAAGGATGACCGTGGCCGGCTCGCGAGTGGTCGGACTTCCAATGATAGGCTGCCACCTACGTATCCTTAAGAGGAATCAAGCCTGTTTGCCGTAGTTCGAAAATAGCTGGGAGATGGTCTTTGATGGTTTGACAAAGCATTTGAGGTTTGACTATTCATTTTGGGAAGTCGCCCCTAAGATTTGATGATAATGTTCTTTTAGAAAAGTAGTTGATTAAGATATGCTTTCATACTCCGTGTCGTGTTTTTATACTGTGAAGCCGAGGCTACTACCGATACGTTGATGAAGAGCTGTTAGGTTGCCGTCTCGTGGGACGGTTTCGCCGACGATTTGCCTGTCTTTGGAGGCATTCTTCGACCCGAAGGAGGAGTTTGGCCGAGTCTCGCATCTTGCCGGTGATCACAAACTTGTAGAGGTTTTTGAGCTTGTCTTCACATTGGGACTTCTTGCTTTTGGAGAACTTGGCAGTCTCTAATCGCATCAGATTTGAGTAACTTGGCGTCCCCGACCGATTTGTATTTGAGAACTTGGCGTCCCCGGGACCGATTTGTATTGGGAGAACTTGAAGCCCCCTTGACCGTACCGTATTGTGGCCTGAGACCTTGGCGTCTCTCGACCGGGATTTGGCATTTTGAGGAACTTGGCGTCTCCGACCGTACCGTATCAGACAAGAGAGCTCGCGTCTCTCGAACGGATTTGTATCGGGAGAACTTCCATGCCTCTCGACCGATTGTATCGAGAACTTGGCGTCCCCGACCGATTTGTATTGGGAGAACTTGGCGTCCTTGACCCGATTGTATTGGAGAACTTGGCGTGCCTCGACCGGATTGTATTGGAGAGTTTGAAGTGCCTCGGGACTGGACAGGCTTGAGACCTAAGATCCCCTGACTGAGCTCAGATTTCAGAACTCAAGGTCCCCGACCTATTCGTATTTGAGAACTCGTTTCCCGACCGATTTGTAGACACCGGAGGACTCGCGGTCTTCATCCATTTGTGGATGTCGGGGACTCGTTTTCATCCATTTCGAGGTCAGTCTTTGGTGAAGATCATCCTTTTGCCGAAAAGCGGGGATTACGTTTCACGTCAATTCCCGCATTTGTTAGTGAAGAGGAAGATGCATATATGATTCATGATGGCGGATGCATGCATAGAACCAAAAATGATTAGGAGAGTATCACCGCATAAGTTTGCAGATGACGCATTTATTTGCTTTCGAAGATGCACTCGGCCTAAGCTTTTGGCCGAAATTACGATTTAAGATTTTCAAATCACTTAGGATTTTTCCTATTGATTCAAGTTTTGTGCATGCTACATGAGCCCCGGGGAGATTTTTGTGGGGATTGACATGGTGGATTTAGAGGGGATATATGCTGTTGTCGACTCGCTTGGGGACAAGCTGGAGTCGGTGGGGTGATATCCTCTTAGTCAAAGCGGACTGACTTGCATGTTATTGATGAGGTCAATTTTGATCCTTCGGGATGAAGTTGGATTTGAACCCCGGGTCCCGATTGAAATTTCTTTTCGCCTCAGACATTTGAAGCCGACGCCGACGATGTGCTCTAGAATCAAAGCATGTTGACTATGAATGAACCCTCTTTGCTTGGGTTAGTTGTAGATTTGACGAAATGCCGATATGAGGAGATTCCCAATTCTCAACTTCGAATACGATGCAGGAGTTGCCATATGCCAAGTTCTAAAGCCGAAACTCCAAGATAGCTTGTTGAGGTGCACTGTGCCTTTTTCTTCTCCGAAGATAGGTGTGACTTGAGCTAAAGCTCCCATTCCATGGGAAAAGTACATGGCGAAAACCACGGGAATCTTTCTTCGAATGATTTGATGAAGCCCCAGTTCAGTTGGGGTCGAGGGAAAGCGTCACTTAACAGCAGGTCCAAACTAATGGTTTGACCGACATACCGATGAAGTACTGAGCCAATCGACATCAACGTGGGAGAGCCTTCAAGGTGAAGTCATTGTCACCTGAAGGGAGAAACCCATCTTTGATACCGACTTATGAAACTAGAACTCCTCTCTTCGAAGAGTGTCTTCCATACTGGGAACCGTTAGCCATAGTGGCACTTGGCTTCGTTTCGTGGCTTCATCATCATAGTTCACCCTACTTTTTTTTAGGGAATGGATTGTTGACCGTATTGGGTCCTTGGGGTCTCTTTTCGATCAGCTCATACCGCCCTTTTTCAGGAGTCGTGTTGGAGGTGGAAGAAACCCTAGATCCGTAAGCAGAGTGCTGGCCGGTTGCTGATTATAAGTTTTTTCAAATTTAGCCCCGGAATTGATCATTGCCCGTAGATCCGGATAGGGGAAATTGCTAAGTGAGACCCTCAGATGTGGTTTCAGGCGTGACTGAAAGATGTCTAGTTGTTCCTCTTCAAAAGGAGGAGTTGCCATCTTGCTTGTAAAAGTCCCTGATGTTCTGCTGACACTGCATTGTTGTCCTCGCAGTCAAACCTATTTGTTTCCCATTCCAAGTTGGCCTTAGTAATCCGGTCCCATGTAGCCCTGGCTTCGGATTTTGCGAAGAACCACTTTAGAGCACTGGACTTCAAGGATAGATCGAAATAGTCGCCCAACCGCCGATTGGACATGCATCCTTTGGCTTTCATCGCCAAGGTATACGTGTCCAAATGGGTTTTCGGGCATGCCCATCAAAGAGATCCAGATTAGGCATCACGAATTTGTGGGGCAGTAGGAACAATGGAGTCCGGGTTCGTGGGCCGGAAGGCAGACTTCTTAATGAAACTAATTCAGCGACCTTGCTTTCATTTCCTTGTGCGCTCCACGAACCAGGCCAAATGAGGGTCTTGTGGTGGAACCATGGCATTCAAGCTAGTCTGAGCTAGAGAGAGGAGCTACCACGACGGCGGCATACGGTGGAGGGAACGCCGATCCGGGACATAGGTGAAAACCTGTCCTGGCCCGACTCACCTTGGGGAGCTTGAGTAGGAGCCCGAGCAAAAGGATAGAACCTCGCGGCTTGTTGTTGATTTTCAACCGGCAAAGAGGGCAAAGGCGCTCGATGTAGCCGGATAACTTGGATTTCCAGGAGTGGGGCCCGTAAGTAGGCTTGAGTGCCTGCCGCCGTCCCGGATCGCTGAATTGTACGGCCAAGGTGCATGACCAGTGGGGTCTGCGGTCCCGGTGATTCTCGATGACACTGGGATGGAGGCTTGGTAACCCATAGAAGTCCGAGTGAGGAATGGATTTGTGTGTGAGAAGCGGCCACTGAGCTAGCATCATTCTCGAGGTGGGCCTCGACCGTTGCCCAGAACCATCGTGGGAAGCATTCCAAACCGTTGCTGCCAAGGTGATAGATTGGTTCCAAACCGAGGCGGGATTCGATTAGCCGTGGCATTCCGAGATAGCCCCAACCATGAGAAGACATTAGACTGATTTTGCCCCCGCCATGATTGTGTCGTCTGCTACATGCCTGGGTCCAGCAGTCTGCATTTGGGGTTCGCTGTCCTGCGAGACTGGAGCCATGAAGGAACCCTTGTGAGGCTTGCCGCGGCCCAGGATTGACATCTTGAATGGGTTGGGACTGCCAAGGCATTTCAAACCCATGTAACTGAGAAGCTCCTGGGACGACCTGCACCGAACCGCCGAGGCATACCAAACCGCTGTGACATACCGAGCTGACCCCGACCGCTTGAGGCATACCATACTGGCTCAAATTGGTATCAAGTCAATTTGTTTCCCAAACGACTGTCCCTGCATCGAATCCAATTTGAATGTACATCAAGACCGAGGCTGAAAGGATGGCTGATTCGCAAGTCGAGAAGAGTGTGAGGAAGGTGGTGGTAGTCCTGTCTGGCCAAGATAGGGACGGGGATCCTTTTCCTCTTCTACCGTGAAAGTTCCATCGGGCTCGAGGGCAATCGTCAAACCAAAATTCCTGACATCTTCCAAGGATGAACATCGAAACCTCATTCTGATTGGCACAAGGAGTTTTATGGACTCAGTTCCAATATTAGCCATAGAAATATGATGAATTTCTGGCTCTTGGTTAAAATTCCGTCCTCGGCCTGGGACATCAAAGAACTGCACTTGACTAGCCCATGACCAACATGGCGAGCAAATCTCATCTTGCTTGGTGGAGCCTCGTCTGAAGAGATGTATTTGCGAAGTCTTGATTTGGAAGAAGTAACTTGGCAAAGTCTTGGCCTTCTCACATGACCATTGTGAATCTGACAACAATTAGAGAGGCTTCAACCTGGGTGGCACTGGAGAATGCGACACTGAACACAGACCCAACCCATCTTGCAGCAGAGTTGAAGAACCAACGTTCTTGAATTATCATGTAGCAAACGAGGCAACCCATCCTTACATATTTACTTTATTATTTTCTTTATTCAATTAGTCAACCGGAAGAAAATGTAAAAGCAAGACAATTTTAGGAATGTATACCTGTAGGGCATATATTTTTTGAAAAGTGGGGATGAATCCTCGATTTGTATTATTTGATGGCCTCATTTGACGAAGGCACAAAAGAACTCGCTTTGGGTTTGACTCTTTTGAGAGAGCATAAGTTTAGAAAGGTTTGTAAAAGTGTATGGAAGCCCCGCCAGAAAATTAGTGTTTAGCTCTATTTTTCCTATAATGTAGAAAAAGAAGACTTGTCGAGACATCTAAAACATGTTTTATTCAAAATGATCACAAGATTGCTTAAAACCCTTTATTAATGTTTGGGTTATTCAACCCCTAATCTCGATATTAACAAACATTTTGATTAATCATGAGGAGAAAGTCAACTGATACCAAGAGTCGAAGTTGTCTAATGGTGAAGAGGGATCGTTTATAGGAGAGGCTATTGGTGAGGCCGGATTTTCGGGATTTAAATGTGTTTATGACCGGACCATTTCTGGTTGCCCACGTTCCCTCATTGTGAGGAGCTCAGGTCGCCGTAGTTTGGGTCCGAACTGTGTTTGGCTTTAGAAAAGGGGTATGAACATTTGTGGTACTTTTGGTGAAAAGGCTCGGATAGGAAGTTTGGATGATAAGGTGCGGTCCCTTGAGGTGATTCCTTGACAAGTCATTTTGAGCGATTCCGTTGCTTCTTGATCGTCGTCCTTCATCGGGGAGAAAGATTTTGGATGCACTTAAGGGCTTATGATATGTTTTTGCCGTTGCTTTAACTGCCTCCCTTGTTGTCGACAACTTCCGTTCTTCTGGGCTTTTAATTTTGCCCATATGTCAAACCTTCTCGATCGGCGGTGCTAGGTCCTTGGCCTCATTTTTTTTTTGAAGCTTTTGTTTTTTTTTTTTGAAGCTTTTTTTTTGAAGCCGTTTGTTTTTTTTTTTGAAGCTTTTGTTTTTTTTTTTGAAGCTTTTTTTTCTTTTTTGAAGCTTTTGTTTTTTTTTTTGAAGCTTTTGTTTTTTTTTTTGAAGTTTTTGTTTTTTTTTTTGAAGCTTTTGTTTTTTTTTTTTTTGAGCACTGAGGACGAAGGCAAGCTTCTACTTGAACTTTCTTGATGCATGGGGGCGGAGGCAAGCCCCTGTTTTTTTTGATATGGGGTCGATCTCCCGATGCTGATTGACCTTTTGTTGTCCCTTGATGTTCCTTTGCACGCCTTCGTTGACTCTGATCAAGGTGATGATGGGATATGTTTTGGAAAGTGTATGGCTTGATGGAGGCCTTTGTGAGGTGAGGAAAGTGTATAGGGAGGGCATTAGTTGACTTTCTCGCACCAATTAATTAAAATCTTAATCATTTCCCAGAGATTATTTGTTGAGCGATGCGAGTGATCATTTAAAATAAAACCATTTCATTAAATGTAATGTAGGTGTGCAAATAATGTCTCAAGTCTAGCGAGAAAAGAAAAAGACTCTTTTATAGAAAACTTAAGATTAACTACAATGTCAAGGAGGACTTGATTGAACGAAGAAAGTACTAGAACCTACGAAGGTTGACTAAAAAGTGTTTTAATATTAAAGGATGGGTAGCCCCTAGTCTAGCTACTCTTTGTTGTTGGAGTGCCAAGACGCTTGAGCTTTCCATCTTTACGTTAACTTTTGATTCCATTACTGCAGACCGAGGCGGTGATCGGTTACGTGCCCATGATCTTGGTGGGAGTGGAGGAGTTTGAGGCCATGGAGCGGTGGGGCGAGCACAAGTTGTCCAAAGAAACGGGTCGGAAAAGTCACGGGGACGAACTTTGTCGGCGAGCATATTGATGGAAGGAAGTGAACCTGAGAGGACCTTGAGGGGTATTGGGCTCTGTTTGGGAGGATTCGGCGATGCGCTGGTTGTTTTGAGTGAAAGGGGTGATACTAGGCGGTTGTGTCTTCGGGCCTTTCTCAAGCTTGGAAGCTGGCATTAGACAAGTGTGCTCTGGGCGAGGTTGTCCTATCGGATTCTCTCACTTCGGGCACTTGAATTTTGCGCGACAGAATCATTTCTTTGCACAGTTCGACATCTTGGGTCAAAGGAGTGCTAGTACTTATCATAAGATCAAGCTTCTCTGCATTTGTTTCACTTGCTCTATCAATATTGCCACATGGGGATCAACGGGAACATTCGAGTTCTTGGAACTCGCAACAAGACTCTTATCGGCGGAGAGGAAACACGGCGCATGGAGCGAGGTGAGCCCAGCGGAGTGAATTCACTAAGTCCGGTAGATGACAACGGAAAACTTGTGGCATCCCGGATTTTCTTTTAGCAACTCATGATCGCATTCGGTGGGTGTAGAGGCTTGAGAACATAGCCACATAGCTCAAACTGATTATGTGAAGGCTGGAGCATAAAGCTGGCGGTATTGCTTGAAATTGAGGAACAGTGTGATGGAGCCCAACTCGTTACGAGGAGGCGAGGGCGATGGAGCCCTAATGGCTGAGTCTTTGGAAAGGGTGAAGAGGAATTGTCCTTGGCAAGGGATCATATGTGGATGGAGGGAGGTGTTGGCCGTGGGATGGAGAGTTATAGGATGAAGGAGTGAAATCACTTGTTTACGAAGTCTCATCTTCGACCATGACCGAGGAACCATTCGCCTCAACTGTTACCTGAACTCCATGGCGGCGGAGAGCATTGATGGCAGGGTCATGTTCTTCATGAATCTTATGGGCGTTTTCCAAAGCCGGGACTAACTCTTCCTTCCTAATCATCGGATTTCTTGTATCCTTGCGCTTTACGCCAAATACGCCATCAGATCATTATCATCCCATTTAACCTTGGCGTCGATCGTGAACTTATCGGAGGCGAGAGTTCAAAGCATTTCACCAAATCCGGCTTTGCCATGGCCACATGCTTGTTGCGGTCAAACCATCCATTCTCAACATTTGTTGCGACTAAATCATACGGCTTGTCGAGTACATTGAATTCACGAGTTTGAATCATAAAATTCAATCATGTTTACATTCGCGTTGTTTGGGAAATGATCATTGGCGGGGTTGAGATCACTTGAGGCGCTCGAGTTTGCCCTTCTTAATTAATCCACTGAATCGCCTTTCTCAAAGGCATGTACGGTTGTCGGTCGTATGACCGTGAATGCTGATGGAAAGCACAATGCTTAGTGGTGTCAAAAGGGATTTTGGGATCCTTGGGGCGATAGTTTCTCATGGGTTCGAGGAGACCTGCTCCTAGCAAGCTATTTAAAACTTTGCTTAAGGGAACACCCAAATCCTCGGGATTCGAGATTTGGTCATTGACTTGGTCACCATTACGAACAGGGTTTGCCGGTTTTGGTCCATTGGGGCGCTCAAGCTTGCCCGTTTCGATTAACCTTTGAACCGCTCTCTTCAAGACTATGCGGTTGTCGGTCGTGTGGCCATAATGATCATGGAAGGCGCGGTGCTTACTCATGTCGAGAGGTGCATTTGAGCTCCTTGGATGGTAGTCCTTGAGAGGCTCCAAAAGGCCTACCCTTACTAAGCCCTTGAAAATTAAGCCCATGGGCATCCCAAGATCATCAAAACGTTCTCGTTGCCTTAAAGGACCACCATTTCTTGGTTGCTTTTGGGGGCCGTCAATTGTACACAATGCCTTCTTTCCTTTACCGGATGTCGGAGCCGTGTTGGAAGGGTAAGGTTTATAGCGGCGAGACATGTTCGGACTCGTAGTCTTTTCCGTGCACGAACCCTTTTGATGTAATCATCAATGTAATCGTCGAGATTCGACCTTTTGTAAACTTCATTCGTGTCGAGATACACAAGATTGATATGGTGAGATGGCAGAGTCGAGCGATCGTCGATACTCTCGTTGCTAGGCTTTTCTTGTACCTTCTTAATTGGTTCTACCAATAATCCATTAGACGAGTCAATAGGAACATTAGGATTGCATGACCCCGCCACAAGATTGGCATTAGCAAACGAAACCACGGTAGGAAGTACTACTGGTGGGAGGAATGACGGTGCACGAGCATTAAAAGCGTGACCGTAATCTTCCTCATAAGGCACAGCGATTGCCGAAGATGAAGATATATGGCTCGTAATGGGTGGATACCGAGGAGCGGTGAGTGCGGATCCGGAAAGGCTGCTGAAAACATGAGGTTTGAGGCATCGTAACAGTAGGATTGAATGTGTCTTGACCGCGGCGAGGAACATGACTGCAAGGGAAATGTGTATACTGTACTTGATGAGCAGGAGCGGCTTGCGTAACGGCCGGGTGGAGAATTTGATGAGGAGCATTTGACCTTGTCGGACTTCCCAACCGGAGGCGGGGGTAGAGCACGATGAAGTGGTGATAAAAGCACAGTGGCCCACGTGATCTTGCGGTATCATAGGGGCCGGTGTGCTTTGAGAATTGGAGGAAGCAAGCTGGCCCCTCTCGAACCATGGAGCCTGAGAAACGCAGCTGTCCCATTCCGAGATGGTGACCCGAAGCGGGCCCGATGCGGTGAAGTAGTAAGCCCGACCCCTTCCAAGGCTGGGCGAAAGCCCCGACTCAATCTGGTGGTGAGACACAGAGGCAGGGGGCAGGTTGACCTAGATCGGACTTGTTGAGGAGTATCGAGCGATAAGGCTGAGATGTCTTGAAGCGGCCAATTCAGATTGATGGCCCGGGCCACCGAGGTTTTGGAGTAGCGGCTGACCCATTCCAAGGCGATTGAACGAAAGGTGAAAACCGGGAGGTGCGGGGGAAGTTGACCAAGATCGATACGATGAGGCCGAGAGGCAGGCTTGAGTGATAGGCTTGGGGATGCTTGGCCCATTAGTAGTTCCACACGAAAGGGACGGGGCATTTGATGGTAGTTGGCATGCCGGGAGGGTAATTAGCTCCAATCTTCGCATCAACCGTAAAGGTTCCATTAGGGTGGTGAACAATTGCTAGCCCACGGGTTACGATACTTTCCAATAAGCTGGCGATGCGAGCCTCTTGATTTTGTCTTATACTGTTCCAACATCGATTCCTTTGTTCGGCATTTTGCGGATTTTCGGGGTGTGGAGTTGTACGTCCCCACCGTTCTCCTCGAGTTGGTCATTCTGAAACTTTGAGCTGAAGCGAAGGAGGAAAGCCGATGAAGTATCGACTTCGGAATGGCGGGCGAACAAACGATGACCCGGGGTCTCGATCCAAACTTTGCTTACTGTGGAAGGCACAAAAGGGTGTGGTTCAGACTCGGGAAAGCGAACAGGTTGGTGTTTGGGCTTAGGGCTCATGCAACATGCAGTTATTTGTTCTTGTTTACTTAAAACATGTTTTATTAACCTAATCGGTTGGAAAAGATTGCTCTTCTTTTTCGCGAACTACTCTGATTCCTGGATCAGTGGGCCCCGTCACTACGTCTATAAGCCCCTCGTATTCCACCTGTATTTCGACCTCCCAGGGTGGGCGGCCCGGGCGAGGTCCTATAGGGCAAGCGGGTCCCACCGACCGAAAAGAAAACGATCCTAAAAGCCTGGCGGGTAATCGAGTCTTAACGAGCATTCGATGTAAATTACGGACAAAGCTGACGTCGAAGTCTAGATCGTGTCCGAGGGCTCGACAAAAAGTCGGCATGATTTGGACTGATAAGTGCCCACTGTTGATCTTGACTTGTCGTCAGTTAGGCCGTAATTAGGCATGGAATAACCGTTAATCCTTGATGACTCAGTGTCATGCTGGGAGTCGGTGTATAATTTGTGCCAGTCAGAGCCGAAGTCAAGGCGCCGGTCAATATCTTGGTCAAAGTACGCGGCGGGAAACCGGCGTGACTTCGGCGATTAGGGACCCGAAAGATATTGAGTCGGTATGCCGACAAAGGCTTGAAAGGAAAGGTCTATACACGAGACGGGGCATGACACGAGACCAAACTAAAAACCAGCGGGTCTCGGACAAGGTGTGTCACGGACAAGTGCATGGTCGACACGAGGCTCCATGGGATGTTTGGGTAGTCTGTGCTCATCCGAGAGGCGTAATAAGACCAAACGGACCGCGACAAGGATTTTCCCGGGTTAGGGACGTAGTGTGCAGTGTAAGGTCACGTGCGCGTAGTGTGCAAGCAGTCTATCTTCTTTTTCTGAGTAAAATAGAAATTTTTATGTGTCTTAAAAGACATGATGCATGATTTTTTTTTTTTGAAAATTTTCTTTTCTTTTTTTTTTTGAAATTTTTTTTTTGAAATTTTTTTTTGAAAATTAATGAACACATAAGCACATAATCACAAAAATTCCAACAGTTAGGGACATGATTTTCGACAGTCAAAATTTTGACTTTTCCGAGGCGGCCAAAACAAACACGAAAACTGTGCAAAAATCAACACACAAAAAACAAAGGATTTTCAAATGTCGGGACGGAAGCTTGACCCTCAAAAGTTTTTCTTCTTTGAAAATAATGTGAAATACCGGTGCATTGGGATTGTTAGACCACAATTTATCCCTGACTCGTGTTAGGGAGGCGATAGCAGGGAAGTTTAATGGTTTCCACCAATATACCAAATATCATTTTTTTTAGAAAAAGCTTATGTCCCCGGCCCAGTTCGCCCTTTGTGATGTACCCGATTTTTTTTTTTGAAAATCAAACGGAGTCGCCACGCCATTTTTGTTTTAAGGGCCAAAACTTTGAAAAAAGCCCGAGATCAGAGATTTGGGTTCGGAGGTCACGTTACGCGCCGGGAAGGACGTTAGTGTGCACCCGGAACGCCTCGTAAAAACGAGTCTTCCAAACATTCAAAATCCTTTGTTGTGTGTGTGTGTGTGTTTGTGTGTTTTGGCCAAAATAAGTTGAAACTGAGGTAAGTAAAAATTGGGAACTCTTTTTAAGGATTTAAACTGATCCCATGATTTTTTGGGTGATTTTTGGGTTGAGATTTGTAACTCAAAAGATTTTTGGAAGTTGAAAACCATTTCTGCCAAAATGAAAAAAGTAGTTGACCCTTGACTTTGAAATGGACTTTAGGGCTTGAAAAATCCAGAATATGGGAAAAGTCCGGGAATGAAAAATGTTCAAAACACCTTAAAAAAGGTTTCTGTAAAAGAACTTTTCATTTTGGAGATGATTTGAGGGGTCAAAACCTTCTGAGAATCTCAGATCTGAAATCTGGATTTCCAGAGACTGATGAACTAACCTTTAAAAGAAAATTTGAAAAAAGGAGTTTTACTCACACAAAAAATAAAGTAAAAATATGTATGGAAAGATCTGGATGTTGTCTACAAAAAGTATTTTGTAGTCAACACCAAATTCCAAGTTTATCTATGTTCAAAAAATTAGACCATGGACTGAGGTCTGAGAAAATTGCTACTGGACAGCAACTTCCCATGAAAGAAAATATGATTTTAAAGGGGGGTTTTGCATCCATGCTTGTCCCCATTTCCCTAGGTTTTGGTTAGTGATCACTTGACATTTTAGTGGTGAATCAACTATACCAAACCATCCTTGGGGTACATTAGGACTAAGCACTTCATTTGCTTGGGAAGGGGATTTTTATCCTTTGAAAATGAGATTTGATGCTTGAAAATGAGTTTTCTTTGCAAGAAAGTAAGAACACATTAAAGAAAATGTTGATCCTTGTAGAAGATCATCCATGGAGATGGACTTCCATGGTGATCTTCTTGGATCTTAAAACAAGAAGAAGAATGAACTACATTTTGTAGTTTGAAGATGCATGCATGGATGAGAGATTTAGGGTAAGAAGAGGGAGGTTATACATATCTTCTTTGTATTTTGAGGCTTTGGCTTGAATATATGAGTGTTTGAGGCTTGAATGTGTTTAGGGTTTGAAAGTGTTTAGGGTTGATGATTTGAGTTGGTTAAAGAGAAAACAAGTAGATAACAATGAAGTCCTCTATGTTTTCTCTCTATTCCTCCTCCTAAAGGGTGATTTGAGCTTGAGTTAGTGTATGTATAAGAGTATGTATGAGAGTGATTTGAAGTGTTTGTGAGTGAGTGAGATTTGGGAAAGATTGAAGAGAAAATGGTGGCAATTCAAGTGAATTCCCACTGTTTTCTCCCTATATTTCGCCAGAGTTTCGTTGCTGTGATCAAATTGTGTTGTGTAAACTGAGAGAGGAGGGTTCAATTTATAGCCCTCTGAAATTGACAAACATGTCCGCGCGGATATGATTGACAGCGTGCACTGTTCATTAATTACAGCTTCAGGCTTTGGACATGAAGAATAAAATTCAAAAATCCAGCAGTTTATGTTTTTCAACTTGCCCAATTCGAATTTTTCTTATTTCTTTTGCTTTTTGAGATTCTTTTCTTGGTTTAACTTTAAATGGCAATGCCCATTTTACCCTTACTTTGTTAGAAAAGTTAGGAATGTTAGGAATGTTAGTAATGTTATAACTTTTGTTAATTTTCTAACGAAAATGCTAACAAGCTCAAATTGGAGCACTTACAGAAGTATGTAACTGGATGGAGGGAGTATATACTCCCTCCGTCCCACCTTAGTGTAGACTAAATGTTTGGGCACAATAACTAAGGAATATTATTAAGATAATGAAAATGTGTGGTAGGAAATGAAGAGAGAGAATGAGTGGAGTGAATAGTAGGTTGGTTGAATAAATTGTATGGTGGAAAATGAAAAGAGAGAATGAGTGGGTGAGGTAGGGCAAATAAAAAATAATAAAAAACTTTCTAATTTTGGCAGTCTACACTAAGGTGGGACGGACGAAAAAGGCAAGAAGTCTACACTAAGGTGGGACGGAGGGAGTATTACTTTGTATATTATTATATTTCAAAAATAAACATTAATTTTTTAAATAAGAAAATATTTTAAATATAAATTTATCATTGTACATATAATATTGTATTTGATTTGTCAATTTTTTTTAAAAAAAATACAGTTTACTAGTTTGTATATTATATTATATGTACAATGATAAATTTATATTTAAAATATTTTCTTATTTAAAAAATTAATGTTTATTTTTGAAAAATAATAACATACAAAGTAATACTCCCTCCGTCCCAATAGTAGCTTCCCATTTTGCCATTTTGGGTGTCCCGTTAATAGCTTCCACTTTCCTTTTTTGGCAAAGGAATCTTCACTATTCCCTCCACTCATTCTCTCTCCTCCATTATTTTAATACTCACAACACCATTATAATTTACTATTCTCTCCACTCATTCTCTCTCCTATTTTTAAATTACACTCACATCATTTTTACTTCCCCCCCAATTTCTTAATTTGCGTGCTGCCCAAAAAATGGACAGCTCTTATTGGAACGGAGGGAGTATATATTATAAAAATAAAAAATGTAACTCCAAGCTAGAGACAAAAAGTTGACCATCATATCATCAATTTATTTAAGCTTCCACTCGAAATGAATAACACTTCAATTCGTGGGACAATCTTCAGGTCGGTCTTTATTATGTCTCCTCTAATTTCGAACAGTTCAGAGATAGAAAATAGTTGAAATATTTTATATGTCTGTGAATATGTGATGTTAGTATTATAAAGTGTCAGATTTATCAATTAAAATTGACATTTCTTTAACTAACGTTTGAAACACTTATAAATAAGTATTAGTATTTGTATGTCAACAGTAATGTTAAAAGAATTTCAATGACAAAGTTAAATAATATCGATGATAATGTTTAAGAGTGTTATGATAATGTTAAAGAGTAAATGATATTATTAATATATGTCAAAATGTGTAAATTATGGTTATTGATGATATTGTCACCAGAAATTTAAATAAGTTTTGATTATAGACAAATGCTACAATTAATTGTTTTCTAAAACTCCATATGACCATATGTCTCACCTGAGCTTACAAAGTAATTGTAAAGACATTAAAATTAAGAAAAAGGTGAAAATGTTGATGTTTTGTAAGTGTAGATAGTTGGTTAGGAGAGAAAGTATGATAGAAAATAATTAATGAATAATTATTGTGAGTATAACATATGAGCCCCACTATTTATTAATTAATAAAACTTACCAAAAATGACTTTTGCAAGTTTAAGTGGGACGGAAGGAGTATACGGTAAGTTGTCTCATCTGTGATGCTCGAACTATTTGATTTACCACGTCGAACCCCTATCAACAAAGCTAAAATAAGAGTGTATGACACGAATATGGCTTGATAAACCAATGAATTCGAGTATCAGAGTGTCTCATTGATGATCACTAAGAATGGAATAATGTAAATCAAACTTTTCAGAAATTTTTCTTTTCGACTTTCAGAATTAAATTTGACAAAATTTTCGGCATAGAATTAACCGTCTTGAAGTCAGGGAGAAGAGAAGTTTCTTAGGTGCATAATTTTAAGAAATTCTAATCATCTTTTCCCATTAGTTCAAATCTTAATACACCCATATTTCCATCTTTTTATATAATTTATTTAATATGTTCTTTTAAAATGATGATGATAATAAATTCTTTTAAAATGATGATGATAATAAACTCTTTACAGACTTTACTAGATTTACACTATCACAATATATATTGAAGAGATAAACACAAATATATACTCCCTCCGTCCCGTCCGAAAGGGCACAAATTTTCTTTTTGGGCGTCCCATTTGAAAGGGCACAACTCAAAAATAAAAGTTTTTTATTACTTCTTTATTTGTGGGACCCACTTGTCATACTCTCACAATAAATATTCACTAACTATTTCCTACCTCACTTTTTCTTTCCTACATCACCTTTCACTCACAACATTTATTCTACTATACACTTTTTCTTTTTTCTACATTACTTTTCTTAATTTCCGTGCAAGGCATAAACTTTGCCCTTTCGAGCGGGACGGAGGGAGTATATAATAGTATCATAGTGTAGTACAAACTCATCGAATACCCTAACAGTGACAATGAGACCAGTGAAGATGGAGGCTTATTGTGGGTTACTGATGGAATGATGGTGGTTAGAGTGGTGGGAGTAAGTTGTGATGGGTGGTTGTGGAGGAGGTTGAAGTTGAAGATGAAATCTGTCATTTAATTCTCTTAAAAGTTAAAGTTAATTCAAACTAACCAATTCCGTAAATCATGTGCAAAACACATTAAATCATGTGCAAAACACATTAAAACCTGATGTTGCCCGGATTTTCCTCGTCGGCAACATACCCGTTGTAGTCCAAAAATGATGCTCCGGCTCCTTCTTCTCCGTTCAATCTGCACACAAACAGCCAAAAAACTAAACCGGGGGCGTCTCCGGCTTAAGCCCCTCCGGCGTGCGAATAAGAACACTTTTCATAACATAATACCTTATAGACAGCAAATGGGGGTGGGAGAGTAAAAGAGATTCAACTTACAGAATTTACGTACATCTTGATGAATCCAATTTCCTTGGCATGGCTGCGGAAGCATTATCTGCAACTCGTAAGTCCATAATTCCCGATCAACCCATAAAGGTTGCCACAGACGCGGCAAGTGCGAGATCCAGGGCCATAAGTCTTGGGATGTGCCTTCCAGATCTTCGATTGCCCCATCCTCTTTCTTTTTTATGATTTCATTGATCTTCTCACTAATTCCCTCAATTGCCCACGATTCCGCCATTGTAGCCGGAGGAATTTTGTTACTGTCGTTCACTCGTTCCCCACTTTGTTCTCTCCGTCTCTCCTTTTCTCTCTCTCTCTCCTCTTTTTCCATGCCTCTTTCTCTCTCCAGATCCCCCTCCCCTTTTTATCTTTATTCTTTTCTTATATAACCTCTTTCTTTTCTTGGGCTTTTGGGCCCAAAATACATATGGGCCAAATCATTGTTATATGGTTACATTACCTCTCATTCCACGTGTCGTCGTTTAATTGGTCCCATATTACAAATATTTACACGCCGCTTACTTTATGTCGCATACGACTAAGATTAATTTCTCGTCATCATTTCCTGCCGGATATATCGCTTACTATTATTTCGCCATGCTTGTCGTAACATAAATCTCGCGGTTTACTACTTACTTGATTAACGCGGGATACTTTTGCCGCCATTATCTCCTTTATTCGACTTACCCTTTAACCAGCGGGACACCCTTAACCATATTTCCCGTGACTTTCTTCTTGGGCCTGTCTCGAGGTGGGCCCTTTATAACCATTTATCTTTCGAGGGCTCGTAAGCCCGAATTACTATTTTTTTAGGCAGCATCAGAAGCCCCCAAGTTTGAGGCGGGATTCATTTATGATCCCGCCGATAACTTAATTCTCTGCGACATTCATTTTCCTTTTCATATATTGACTCACATAAGCTCGTCTTGTAACTCAACAGTTCGGGATGTGAGCCTCTTTTAAATCGTCAATTCTTTTTTTTGTAGTGACCTCTTTACATGCCCTTCAGGCTAGATGTACTTTTTATTTTTCTCATATGGCGACATCTTTTCATGCCATTCAGGCGAGATGTGCTTTCTTTTATAGCGACTTATTTTCATGCCCTTAAGGCGAGATAGTACTTTTTCTCATTTATAGTCCGGAGACTTTCATTTTTATAGTCCATAGACTCTCGCATTTTTCATCATCCATAAATTGACTCGCATCATTTATCACGACTTACATTGACTCGCAACATTTATAGTCCGTCGACTTTCAACATTTATAGTCCGTCGACTTTCAACATTTATAGTCCGTCGACTTTCAACATTTATAGTCCGTCGACTTTCAACATTTATAGTCCGTCGACTTTCTTTGACTCGCATATTTTATAGTCCGTAGACTTGTTTTTATAGTGGTCCCGCCACTTTCTCGACAGTTCGGGATGTGAGCCCCCAACATTCGGGATGTGGTTCCCCCACAATTCGGGATGTGGTTCCCCCACAATTCGGGATGTGGTTCCCTTTTAATAATATATAGCACCACCTTTACATATTACAGAAATTAATTGACGAGACGCTTATTTGGCTTTTGCTTTTTTATTTCTCTACACTACTGACTTTTCTCTTTTCTCGTCACTTTGTTTTTGATAATTCATCAAAAACCCCTTACACTCTTTCTTTATCGCGAGATAGCTCCATATCCTTATACTCCCATCAAAAAGTGAAGTTGTCTTTAGGCAACTTTACTCCAAACGGCTTTCCTTTTCTGAATTTATTTTGTACTCGCCTTGGCCTCCATTTCGCGAAAATCATTATCTCGCCGTTCATATGCAAAACAAACATAATAAAAGCAAGTCAAACATTGAGCCAGAAAATTTTATACTTTCACGACATATATAAACAAAAGTCCCCATTACTTTCTTTATCTGTCATTAGAAATGTATATTACACGATTATCATAACCATTTTTCGACCTTTAGCAATTCTCAACATTTCTCGCATCGGGACACACATAAATACATAGCAGGTTAACGTACTCTTATACTATGATGCTTTCATCTCACATGTTATATTAGCATATCTTTTCATAACTTCAACATAATTTATGTACATAAACAAAGAGTATCAAGCTCGCGCAGTTAACTTCATTAAATATTAATTTTCTTGCATAACATAACAATTCCTTCCTTCATTTCAAGCGATAAGTAAGCATGCGACATACCCTCGTTCTTTTAAAATTATGCAACTTAATCCAAGCATAATTATAACATACAAAACATTCTCTCCCTAACATACATGGTATATCACTTTTAACAAATAAATATGTTTCACAATATACCAAACTAGCATTTCATTCTTGATTTATTTAGACTTGTTCGTATTCGCACATGCTATAACATGTATTTATCTTAATCATAATCAACTAGTGATAAAGAAGTCCCAAGGCATCTTTCCCACTTCAAGACTAAAATTCACCCAAACTTGCTTCAATTAAGGACTATCAAATTTTGAACACCCAATTCGCACATATTATCATTATTTATAGGCATAAGTTAAAATATAAACTAAGAAAGTAAAACTCGCACAACACTTTTAATTGGATCTCATTTTCCTCGTTCCATAATTCTTTTATACTTAGCCAAGATGCATAATTCACTAATTTGTCCATTTTTCAAAGTTCACGCAATTACGCCAAGGCATAATTAAAAATTGACACAAAGCATACCGCAATAATTTAATATTTGCAGGTTATTTTGAACATATAAAGAGCATACTGAATGTATTACATTTTATACAAGGAAGCATGTAAACTTGATTGCGAATATACTTATTTCTCATTGATGAATAACCACATGTCAATCAATATTCACACATTCTGCACACATAATCACATATATGTACTGTAGCCATGTCCCATAATATACACTAATGTTTACTTGAATTAAGCACACTATAGAGCCATAATCATAATAGTAGCATCATTAACTTGGTTACACTGATTGCCATAAGCTTCACCATTTACGCAAGTCGTCTTTAACATATTATCAATTTATATTATCACATAATTCTAGCACCCATTCTAATTATTCATTATCTTTTTCCTAGTGATGCAGGTAAACGAATTAGCCGGCATGAGTCATTAACTTGAACTCCGGACACTATCAAGCATATATGATATTACATAATACAATTTAATTATTCTAGAAAACATACTTTCATTTACCATTTCAAGGCAGGTAGTAAACCTATCTTCTTGCTATCACCAATCAATCAAGATCACACAAACAAGAGAAACATTTATCTATTTCCACAACATATCCTTTTTAAGTTATTGTCCGGCGTAGTAATATGTCTCACTAACCATATACCTTTGGGTACTAATACACTTTAGACTTCCGTAGAGATCCTTCATTGTTGTTCGTATAAAATATGTAACTAATGTCAATTTCACTTAGCATGGCACATTTTGAACATATTGGTGGCATGATATAAATAATTTCCATTTACAGTCAACTGATGCATGCATAAAGCTACTAATTTCGGGTATAATCTACAAATTAGCATGAAGCGTGCTGCAAGTAATATCATTCTATATACATTCATCTTTAGCAACAAGGATTTTCATGTTATAATCTCAACAAGCCCATTCAACACATATCATGATACCAGCAAGCATTAACTTTAATTATGATTATACTCATATTTGAAAAATCATCATACAATCACCCACTAGTCATGTAATTGACCCATACTCTGCCCTTTTCAAAATCCTGCTCAAAACTTATTTTAAACATTTCTTTGATCACCTTAATGTACACCCGCAATGATAATTCATTCTTGCCATTCATAAAATAATAATTTACTCCTATCCGCGTCACTACAATTATTTCACTCGACTTTTCCGAATTCTACTAATTAACTAAAATTAACGTAGCTGTCGTATGTCCCTATCCATCACACTTAATACTTTTCAAGTAAGAAGACAACCAATAAACTCACTTTCACAAATTTTCAATCACAAATTTGTCATAATTTCTCAAATAAATACCAAAGATCATATCTTCCGTTTCATTCGTTTCTAATTTCAAAAGTCACCGCATTTAAATCTCTCTTTCGTATTAGCATTTTGTTTCACAGATTTCACGGTATTATTCTATCTATTTTCATACACAAGTTGAATTTAATCCAGCATATTTAACGGGTCCGTCCCAACTAAGTGCTAAAGCTCTAATTACTTTTTACTAGTTCACTAAAATTCTTAATATGCCCAATCAATTCTTTACCCTTTAGCCGATGATAACCCATCCAAGTAATATTTTTTAAATATTAAATAGAACACCCAAACAATCTTAGTAACATCTGGATCATCACATACCATTTATGTCAGGCACCTTATCAAGCTACAATCATCTTTAAATAGTCAACATTACTTCAACTACTCACAATATATTCATCTTTCATGGAATATATACTAATGGTAGAGAACGCATGTAAATGTTAAAGTTCACGAAACTGTTCATAACAATTTATTCATTCATTTAAAGTCACCCACTACATCTTATGTAAAGGCACAAATAACAAATTATAAGCTTTTGAGCAACAAAAATTATTTCAACCATTCTTCCCTCACGCAGAGATAAATCAAGACATTTATAAAGCCCGTTCTACTACGCTCTTTCTTAATCTCCGATATAACCATTCACTTAAATCAAGACAAGTAAACACAAAATATAAGCAAGTTGTCGATTTTGCCATTTAAATTCTTCTACCACCACTAGGATAATGCACAAGTTTAACATTATTTAGTATGCACGTATTTTTGTGAAATACCTGTCACAGTCATATAAAAATGCTTAGCAAATTTAGGATATGGAAGAAACGACCTGAGTATTGTGGTGAGTTAATCTGAGACAGAAATGAGCTGGTGGAAGCTCCTTGCAATTTGACGAAATTGCTCATCTAATAACAACTTTCAAGCCATAACATCAAAGGCTGACTTTCATTTTTCCCAGCGACATCCGTTCCTTCTGATTTTCTTATAAACCCACTCTTTGAGCTATTGAGTCCCTGATTTGCTCGTCAACCACTTCTGCTTCCCTCGATCGGCCATTTCCAACGCTCGCGAGATGGAGCTATTGCTGGATGGCACCTGGCAACTGATGGCGGCGTGACGGAGGAAGATGGTCGGCAAATAAGTGTTTCCCTCGATTGGCCATTTCATTTGAATAATTGCACAAATATACACAAAACAGATTCAGCCTTGGAAATTATATAAATTACACAACACAATTGTGAAAGCATCTACAAGAATTAACCAGACAAATCAAAGATTAAGCATAAAAATGTCCACTATGTCGTGCTATTTCAGCAACCTCAGATCAAGTTCAATAATAAGTAAAGTCAAGTAAACACGCGCGCTCTCAAGCATACACATCCTGAAACAGCATACACAACTATGATATTGACAAGATAAAGTGAGAAACATATATTTGCTCCTTGGTATGCAACTATAGATACAAATATATACATAAACAAATCATTTTCCAGAATCAGAATGGAGTACACACTAAAACAATATAAACTACCACCATCACCGGAGATGGAAATCTAAGATTAAGCATATAAACATCTGACATATCATGCTAACAATAAGACTCAAACCAAATTCTCTGGAAATCAAAGCACTAAACACACAAATGACCTTTTTCCCTTTATTTTATTTTCATCCTAATCAAACTCATCTCTCTTGTTTCTCTGTTTCTTTCTATTTTAAACTCTCTTTTTCCTTCCCCAAATTAAGCACCAGGATAACCAATCCAAACAAAAACAACAAAGCAACATGAACTCAAAATCAAAACAAAAAACTCAAAATCAAAACAATTATCCTCCATCTCTTTCTATCTAAAGCTCATTTCAGAAAATAGAAAATAATTTACAATCATAACAAAAGTAAATTATAACAAACAAATCACACGCATACATTTAACAATTAAACAATTCTCAAAAATAATAATAGCAATTCTATTAAACGATCCGCACTGAAATTACCCTATCATAATCAGAATCAAATCAATATACCTTGAATGCGGTTCCAAATCATAATCAAATTCCTGGGCTCTCCGGTGTTCAAAATCTCTAGATCTGCTTTACCCACCGATCAAAGCACCCATAAAATTGTCGAGACGGAGAAGAGGTTTCAGTCCCGGCAACGGAACCAATTGATGTTGCCCGGATTTTCCTCGTCGGCAACATACCCGTTGTAGTCCAATAATGATGCTCCGGCTCCTTCTTCTCCGTTCAATCTGCACACAAACAGCCAAAAAACTAAGCCGGGGGCGTCTCCGGCTTAAGCCCCTCCGGCGTGCGAATAAGAACACTTTTCATAACATAATACCTTATAGACAGCAAATGGGGGTGGGAGAGTAAAAGAGATTCAACTTACAGAATTTACGTACATCTTGATGAATCCAATTTCCTTGGCATGGCTGCGGAAGCATTATCTGCAACTCGTAAGTCCATAATTCCCGATCAACCCATAAAGGTTGCCACAGACGGCAGTGCGAGATCCAGGGCCATAGGTCTTGGGATGTGCCTTCCAGATGTTCAAGTGCCCCATTCTTTTTCTTCTTTCTGAATTCATTGATCTTCTCACTAATTCCTTCAATCGCCGACGATTCCGTCATTGTAGCAGGAGGAAAGATGGATTTTGTTACTGTCGTTCACTCGTTGCCCACTTTGTTCTCTCCGTCTCTCCTTTTCTCTCTCTCTCTCCTCTTTTTCCATGCCTCTTTCTCTCCGGATCCCCCTCCCCTTTTTATCTTTATTCTTTTCTTATATAACCTCTTTCTTTTCTTGGGCTTTTGGGCCCAAAATACATATGGGCCAAATCATTGTTATATGGTTACATTACCTCTCATTCCACGTGTCGTCGTTTAATTGGTCTCATATTACAAATATTTACACGCCGCTTACTTTATGTCGCATACGACTAAGATTAATTTCTCGTCATCATTTCCTGCCGGATATATCGCTTACTATTATTTCGCCATGCTTGTCGTAACATAAATCTCGCGGTTTACTACTTACTTGATTAACGCGGGATACTTTTGCCGCCATTATCTCCTTTATTCGACTTACCCTTTAACCAAGCGGACACCTTAACCATATTTCCCGTGACTTTCTTCTTGGGCCTGTCTCGAGGTGGGCCCTTTATAACCATTTATCTTTCGAGGGCTCGTAAGCCCGAATTACTATTTTTTTAGGCAGCATCAAAACCGTCAATAGGCCTTTAATTGGAAAAATATTTACATATTGGACTCTAATGTGGCCAAAAATAAAAAATAGGCCCCGTATAGAATAAGGCCCCATTCGAGTTCAGCACCTAAATTGTCATTAGCCCTAATAAAATTTTGGGTTTGGAAAAAGGGGTATTTTGGAAATCGGGTTAATTACTATTTAGGGCCTAAGGTCGTATAGCAGTCTTTGCGGGGGAGGGGGGGGGGTGAAGGGGGGTCTGTGGTGGTTTCCTTGTCAATTTAGGGTCTGTCATTAAAAAAGTTAGCCAGTTAAGGGCTATTTAACGGAATTCGTTGAAAAACTTGTTAAAGTCTCATGTGCCTCGCACATGCTTAACGGATTGGACCAAACTGAAGTTAAATTTCATATTCAGGGAGTTAAATGTAATTTCATAAAATAAAAGAAATAAAAATAATTTTTTTAAAAAATATTAAATAATCACATTTTAAAACAAAATGAATAAAAAATTATAAAAAATATTATAAATGTCCGAAACAATGTTCATTTCTTTCCATTTATGGAATGACTCAATTGAAGTGGGACGTCCCAAAAAGGAAAGTGGCTCAATTGAGGTGGGACGGAAGTAGTATTATTTAAGAAAAATATATTCTTATTTTTTAGTAATATTTTTTTTTAATAATATTATTATAACAATTTACTTGATTAATTATTATATTAACAATATTATATACTCCCTCTGTCCCACAAATCTACGCACTTTTTATGTTGGCGTGAAAATTAAGGTAAAATGTGATAAAGGTAATGTGTTGTGAATGTAATAGTAAAATAAGAGAGAGAAGAGTGGAGAGAATAGTAAATTTGAAAAGTGTTGTGAGTAGATAGAAGTGAGTCTCATTTCCATTTTGAAAAAGTGCAGATTATTATGGAACGTCCAAAAAAATTTTTTTTTGCATATTATCGTGGGACGGAGGGAATAGATAATTACATTAACAACTTTCATTAAATATTAATTTTTGTTTGCTTCAAAAATACTAAAAATTTTAATAAATATTATAAAAACAATTTCTCCACATTCAACCTCTGTCACTGGTCTGTCTCACCACCACCACCCAACCCATCATCCAATAATAGCCCCCAACCCCACCATCACTACCACCGTTCATCAACAATGTCACCACCACTGTCTAACAACAACCGTGGTCAGAAACGCGCATACACACAAACGAACCCACAGAGACGCACACACACAACCAAAAATGTATTCACGCACATACCCATAAAGCGCACACATACAAATACACAAATTCAGATCTAGATCTAGATCTAGATCTAGATCTAAATCTTAAGAGAGAGAGAGAGAGAGAGTGGTAGGTTGAGCAGAAACGGAGGATGGGAAAAGATTGAGCGGCTTCCCGTCGCCGACGGAGAAGAATTAACAAGGGAGGTGATGTATTCTTGGCCGAATATCGACGAAGAAGGAATAGGAGGAGTCAGGGTGAGGAGTTGGAAGCGACCTGATAGTGAGAAGTAGGCGGTCGTGGTCGTCGGAGGAAGGACAGGAAAGTGGCGGAGTTTGGTTGGAGAGAAGTAAAAGAGGGACGGTGACGGTGTTGCGGTGATTTGAGGAAGGTGGGTTTTGTTGAAATACACTAAACAATAAACAATGGAGAGTTTGATAATGGGTTGGGGGTGAATTTGATTGTTGTCATTTTGAAAGAATTAAGATGGATTTAATTATTTATTTCTTTGAATTTGGGGTTATGAAGGTAGGGATGAAAATGATTTGAAATTTGAATTGAGGGAGGGGGGAGATTTACTGGAATAATTTTATTTTTCTCTTTTCTAATTCTGTTTGTTGTTAGTCTTATAAATTTACTAGTAAATGCTCGTGTCCAAGGATACGATTTTTTTTTTTTTTAAGGGCAAAATGGGAAAGAGACAAAATAGTGAGGGCAAAATGAGAATTTCGGCCGTTGGGACCGTTCAAACTACTGTTCCACTCATGCCTCATTTATACTATAGATATTTTTCAAAATGAATTTAGGCTGAAACTGATTTTTTATCAATAAAATTACTTTTTATTTATGTTTATATATTAGTATTTTTCTATTCGTGCCAATGGCATGCTGACAGTACAGGATAAATAAAGTGTGGTTGAGATTAAGATCCTAAAAATGTAGAATATCTATCATCACACTATAAATAAACAAACAACAAAAAAAAATGGCAAATCTACTAATAATATTGATTTGGTATGTTGGGATTGGAGTCCTAAACTATGAGGAAAAAGGAGTCTAAGTCGGAGGAGTTGCTGAGATCAAGAAGGAAAATCGGGGAGGACTTTCTGGGGTGATGGGCGACCGCCCAGGGGGTGTTGGGCGACCGCCCAGGAGAACAGAAGGTTGGGCTCGTGGAATTTTTGGCTTGGGCGACCGCCCACGCGTCGGGTGGAAAATTCTGCAACAGATTTTGTTTCCTATTTTGATTAGAACTCTTTCTTAATTTGATTTAGGTATTCCTTGTATAACTATATAAGCATAGATACGACCTAGAACTCATTGTAGCAACATATTAGAAGGAGACTAATAACATATTGGCTTGGCAATTGCCCCCGGACGTAGTTCACGAGTTGGTGAATGAACCGGGTAAACAACTCATGTGTTCTTGTGTGTGATTGTTTCTTTCTTGTACTTGTGGGTGTGTTGATTTCCTTATCTTGATTGCAACGGAGTATCACCAATTTCACAACAACTGGTATCAGAGCTTTGGTTCGGAGGATTCAAAATCTTTTCATTAGTTGATTATTTTTTGAATCGCGTTCTTGGGGTTTTTTGGTGAAGCAGTCAAGATGAAGAACTCAATCGAGAAATTCAACGGTGTGAATTTCACGTTTTGGAAGACAAGGATTGAAGACTACCTTTATTGTAAGGATCTTCATGGACCCTTGAAGGCGAAGCCCGAAGCCATGTCACAAGGGGATTGGGAGACGTTGGATCGGAAGGCGTTAGGAGCGGTAAGGAGTGCCCTAACTGACGACGTTGCACGGAACGCTATGGAGGCCAAGACAACGGTGGAGTTGCTACAAACGCTGTCAGACATGTATGAGAAGCCGTCGAATATCAATAAGGTGCATTTGATAAAGAGGTTTGCGAATGCGAAGATGTCAGAAGGGGCGATACGGCAAGTCATATCGGCAATTTCAAACGTATGGTGGACTAATTGAAAAGTGTTGATATTACTTTCTCCGATGAAGTGCTAGCTTGTTTTCTACTAAAGTCATTGCACGATAGTTGGGAGGTTCTTGCCACAACGATTAGTACGTCAGCGACGTTGGTGTATACGTAGGTTATAGATCTCATCCTTCAAGAGGAGTTGCGAAGGAAAGAGAAAAGGGGAGAATCTTTCGTAGATGGGGCTGCACTTAGGGTGGAGAGAAAAGGGGAGGACCGAAAAAGGGGAAAAAGGTCAAGTGCTACAATTGTGGTGAATTGGGGCATATCAGTTACGACTATCCGGGAAAAGATGGTGGTGCACACGTGGTGGATGATGGTGGGGATGTATTAATCCTAGGGGAGGAGCAGTCGGGTGAAGATTGGGTGTTGGATTCTGGAGCTTCTTGTCATGCTAGTGGGGATGCGAGAATCAATGAAGCGGACAAACTGGCGAAGATTTTGGGGTTCTCTATCTTGGTGATGGTCAACCATTGAAGATCAAAGGTAAGGGGGATGTAATGATGAAGACACCTAACGAGGTCATTTTACAACTACACGACGTGATGCATGTTCGGATTTGAGGAGAAGGGTGATTTACGTGGGACAACTTGACGGTGAAGGGTATGGTGTTTCTTTCATTGGTGGGTCTTGGAAAGTCACAAAAGGGGCTAAGGTGTTGGCTCGTGGGGTTAAGGGGAAGATGTTGTACTCTACCTACAATGTCGATGTTCGTTAGGTGGGAGCAAGAGGCTAAAGAACCGGCTGTTGGTGTGAAAAGGGAGACATCAAGAAACGATATGTTGGGGGACACAAAGTTGATCAACGTGGTGTGGAAGTCCAAGTGCGCCTAACAGAGAGCGGCTTTCGCATCCAAAAATGCATTTACGATGCAAGAAACAAGGTGTGTCCCGAGTTTCAAGGGAAGCATTGCGAGGAAGGGCGGATCTCGGAGGGAGAAGGCGAAGTTAGACTTGCGGGGAGAAATCAAGGTAGAAGCTGATTTGGGGAGGCAAGAACGATCTAACACGGAGAGGTTGAAACGTCGCTTGGTTTCAACTCGCCTTAGTACTTGAGGAGAGGTGCGGTAGTGTCAAGCCAATATGGGGAGGGGAAAATGTGTTCGAAGGTCTTTACTCCGTGGTGGGAGTTGATGGGTGTTCTATGCTTGTTAGTTTAGTCTCCGGTGGGAGATTGTTGGGATTGGAGTCCTAAACTATGAGGAAAAAGGAGTCTAAGTCGGAGGAGTTGCTGAGATCAAGAAGGAAAATCGGGGAGGACTTTCTGGGGTGATGGGCGACCGCCCAGGGGGTGTTGGGCGACCGCCCAGGAGAACAGAAGGTTGGGCTCGTGGAATTTTTGGCTTGGGCGACCGCCCATGGTGCCTTGGGCGACCGCCCACGCGTCGGGTGAAAAATTTTGCAGCAGATTTTGTTTCCTATTTTGATTAGAACTCTTTCTTAATTTGATTTAGGTCTTCCTTGTATAACTATATAAGCATAGATACGACCTAGAACTCATTGTAGCAACATATTAGAAGGAGACTAATAACATATTGGCTTGGCAATTGCCCCCGGACGTAGTTCACGAGTTGGTGAATGAACCGGGTAAACAACTCTTGTGTTCTTGTGTGTGATTGTTTCTTTCTTGTACGTGTGGGTGTGTTGATTTCCTTATCTTAATTGCAACGGAGTATCACCAATTTCACAACATGGTCCAATTTTTATTGGTACATAATTTAGAATGTTTAATTTTTTTTTTTGACCCGACCGGGGGTGGGTGGGTGGACGGGGTCGGGAGTGGGGCGGGGTTGGGTGGGGGTGTTAAAAAATATAAATTTATAAATTTATAATATTTTTTATAATTTTTTATTCATTTTGTTTTAAAATGTGATTATTTAATATTTAAAAAAAAAAATTATTTTTAGTCCTTTTATTTTATGAAATTACATTTAACTCCCTGAATATGAAACTTAACTTCAGTTTGGTCCAATCTGTTATGCATGTGCGAGGCACATGTGACTTTAACAAGTTTTTCATTGAATTCCGTCAAATAGCCCTTAACTTAACTGGCTAACTTTTTTAATGACAAGTCCTAAATTGACAGGAAACCACCACAGGCCCCCCACAAAGACTGCTATACGACCTTAAGCCCTAAATGGTAATTAACCAGGGAATCATATACTACTCCTTTTCTTATTATGTGTGGTTAAAAAAAATTACGGTGTAAATAGCAACTCTCTTTAGCAAAACCTTAGCCAAAACTGCAACTGCTCAACCTCAACGCTCAACCCATTTCCTTCCAAAAACCACCATTAACCCGTCCTCCGTCAACCACCTCCAATGGCGGCCGTCGCAGCCGCATTATCAGCGGCAACAACCACCTTATCCTCCCTCCACCTCACTAAATCCTCTTCTCTTAAAACCCTAACCCTAATCACCCACCACCGTTTCCGCACCATCACCTCCTTCTCTTCTTCCAGCACCGGATTCGCCCCATCCAAATCCAAATCCAAGTTCGAAGATAAACATGGAGAAGACCTCTTCTTCCCAAAGAAAAATAAGCAAAAGGAGAACCCAAATAGGCCGTTAACGTCGGAGCCCAAGTATTCTAAGGCTGCTCGGAGGTTCTACAATGATAATTTCCGACCGCCGCCGCAACGGCTCAGTAAGTTCCTTGCTGCTGCCGGAGGTGAGATTTCTGTTTTTCACTAGTTTTAATTAACGTATGTAGCTCTTACTTCTAGTTTGGTACTGACCATTGTTTGTTAAATTCCAATTCCTTTTGTTACAATTTTCATTTCATGTTAGTTTGAATAGTAACTTATTGAATCATAAATGTTACTTGCAAAACAAGCATTTTTAGGGGTGATTCTTGGTTGAGTATCGAGAATAATGTTCTTAAGAAATGCAGTTGGCTTAGGTCCACTGTCATGGTTCCAGTTAATCTAACAAAGGAGGTTCTGTACCAAAGATAGTGCTCCCGCCTTCTTTCTTCATTGTTTTCACTTGTCTTACGGCCTTGCTGCTGCAGGAGATGAGATTATTGTTTACACATGTCTTAATTAACGTTTGTAGTTCTTAATCCTAAATGTACTAAACCATGTTTGTTACATTGGCGGAGGGAGGATTTTTTTTGAAACGGCTCAAGATTATTTTTAATTTAGAATATTATGACTGTAATATCTAAATATTTTTGAGATGGGGAAATTTTACAATATACTGTTTTTTTTTTTTGATTAAAAGGGGGGCACAAAATACATTTTTAATGGTGAAATTCAAACTTTTCAAAATTTACTAGTACTAATTTGGTGCACTTTAAAAAGTAAATGGGGCAATTGCCCCTTAGCCCAAGGCTTGACTCCTCGATTGGTTTGTTAGATTTCATTTCATGTTAGTTTGAATAGCAGATCGACTTACAATTGTCACCTACCAAACAAGCATTTAGGAGTATTTCTTGGTGGATTATTGAGAGAACTGATCTTAAGAAATGCAGTTATCTTAGGTCGACTTTTGTGGTTCAGTTCATCAAACAAAGGTGGTTCCGAGACAGTGTTCCCCTCTCCCTCCTACCCCTTCTTTCTTTATTTTGACCTTCTTAGACACAAGAATAGTGGGTTCTGTCTGTTAATCAATTTTACTAGATAAAACTTATTATGGTTCTAGATTCATGTGAGCTATGTGTTCAGAGAAAGATTTGTTGCTGTTGTTGTCGTTATGCTGGATTCTAGGAAAAAGTTAGGAAAGGAAGATGAGAAGGAAATCAAAGAGATTTGACTCCCTCCTTCTCTCTCTCTTTTTAGTAATACGAAAGAATGGCACTTGATTATATATGAAGTAGTTTGTTTGTTTGTTTGTGGTAGTATGATGTGTTTATCCTCATTACTATCTTTATCTTGATTCTTTCACTTTCCAACACGTTTTCCTTTCACTTGTATCTTTCTAGAAACCAAACAGAGCATTAGGTTGACAGGGGCTTAAGAAATTGCTATAGTCTTTGCTGCTTAAAGCTTAATTTTCCTGAACTTTTATATGTCTTCTTTTAGTGGCATCCAGACGGAGCAGCGAAGAGCTCATCTTTGAGGGCCGTGTTACTGTCAATGGTTCTGTGTGCAAGATTCCACAGGTCAGCAGTTTGGCTTACTTGCCTTCTTAATGCAAAATGAGAAAGTGTTTGAGATTTTTCGTGGACTTGAGCTGTTCTAGTCTGTTGGAGAAGACGTATACCCTTTTTAAAGTTTATTCAAGTTTCTTATGGTTACATATTGAGGTTACACGTTATTCTGAGCATATGTGATTTTTAATATTGTGTTGTTGCTTTTGAGAATGGACAGACCAAAGTTGATCCTGGAAGGGATATGATTTATGTCAATGGAAATCGTCTTCATAAGAAATTGCCTCCAAAGGTCTATTTTGCTCTTAACAAGCCAAAAGGGTTTGTATTTACCCTGAGCTCAAGTGATTTTTTGTTCTAATTCAGAACTTTATTTGTATCTTTGCATTTACTGTAAATATTGGTCGCAGGTACATATGCTCATCAGGGGAGAAAGAGACAAAGTCAATTTTGTCTTTATTTGACGATTATTTGAAGAGTTGGGTAAGTGCTGTCCAAGCATCAAATGAGAATATTCTGCAAATATACTGCTCTTTGTTCTGATGCTTGAATTTGGATGATTGATAAGTGTGCCATTTCAGGGTAAAAGAAATCCGGGACAGCCGAAACCACGATTATTTACTGTTGGACGCCTTGATGTTGCCACAACTGGGCTAATAATTGTGACAAATGATGGTACTTACCAAGTTTTATTGCTAGATGATATATATGATGCATGTGATGTTACTATCACTCATTTAGAAAATTATTTGCGATTTTGAAATGGAGCCATTTGCTATATTCTTATGCTTTTCAGGGGAGCTGGCCCAGAAACTCTCTCATCCTTCATCTGGTTTATCAAAGGAGTAAGGTTCCAGTTTTCTTTTTCTTCAGTGTGTATTATTGAATAGTTATGATCAATTTATGTTGTTGTCATTAATTTTCTCTTTTAACTCTTCTGCGACATCTTTTACAATATCCTTATGCAATTATTGGTTTGGGTTCTATCTTAGATTTTGGGTTTAAATACTAAGCTTTTACCGTCCTTTTATATGCCTTAATGGATTTGACATTGATCTTTGTGATTGTAGATACATAGCAACTGTAGATGGACCAGTCCATAAACGACACTTGATAGCTATCAGTGAAGGAGCGGTCATTGATGGCATGCGGTGCATCCCTGATTCTGTGGAACTACTTCCACAACAGCCTGATAAATCAAGGCCTCGTCTTCGAATTGTGGTAATTTTAATTTTCTATAAAGGAGACAATTTTTTGATACTGTATTTAGCATACATTCGAAGGCGACTCTGAAGTTTCGTAATAATATGTAGTTGTTATCTTTATGTCACAGTTATGTTTGGATTTGCTTCCAAAGTTCACTTTGCAGTTGTAGAGCAAGAATCAAGAATGTAAAAGTAGGATAGATGATTAGATGTCCGATGCTCCACAATAGGTTTTGTAGACTGATTTTGCTTATGTGGTCAAACTTGTAGATATTTAGATGATGTTGCTACAAGTATGGTAGCTTTTAGCAGACATAAGCAATTTAGAGTTTATTTATTAGAATTAGATAAAATGGGAGACAGCCTTGCTGTAGAATGCTTTCAATTTTGTTCACTCTTCTTCAACTTAGTTTTTGAGTTCCATAGTAATTGGCAATCTTGAAATATCTATTGTTCAGATTGCTTTTTCAGTCTGCCCCCTTTGGACACTTCTTTTTTGCTTTTAATGACTAAATAGGCATCTTGTAACTGTAACTGTGGTAATAAACTATTCAGGGAGGAAAGAGGAAAATCACTATAAAGATTTTCCTTTCCAGAATGTGCAATTTATTATTTATATACCCAAAGTCCATATATTACAATCTGTATAACCAAAGGTCCACTGTTTGTAGGGTCCAGGCAATGTTACATATTTTTCATTTTGGAATAAAGTAAAAAAATGCATTTTCCCTTTGGTTCTCTGAGTTTTGAAAGTGTAAAATTATATACAATTGTTAGTTGATGTATGGACCAGCAAAAGATTGAGGGTTCTGTTTTTTATTGTGAGTTTTTGGATGGAGAATCATCCATACCCTTGCACTCCTTGCTCTTTTATTCTTGGAATGAAAACTCATTGGAACACTTTGATATTCTTTCCAACTATTTATGCCAGGCATAAAAGGAAACCTCGGTTTATTAGTCTACAAGCCTATAATTGTGCACATATTATTGATAAATGGTGCGGAATTTGATAATTTTGTTGGATGTCAGTGCAATATATTGTCTATATTTTGAGCTCCAGAGATCTGATGTAGATATTTTACTTGCTGGAAACTTATGGTGGCTTTTGGTTTTAATCCATAGTCGAGTCTTGTAAGTTTTTGGCTTTACGAGACTAGGAATTATTTGTCAAATAGATGAATAGGCGGCAGCTCCTGATTATTTTGATTTCTGTCTTAAAAGATTAATATAAATGGATCTAGAAATTTGGTCTGGAATGTTGCAACTGTCAATGTCTCAATGACGATCAAGATTCTGAAATTGTTTTTGAACTTGTGAAGGAAACTGAGGTTCATAATAAGTCATTTACTTGAATTAAGATAGTAAATCAACATTTATAGAGGTTGTAAATTTTCCTTGCAAAGGTTTTGGCTGGTGGGGGTTTGTTGATTGAGTGATGGTTCTTTAGTCGTTATGAGAAAGAAATAGTTGCTTTAAGACCTATAATCTTATACATGCACACACACACATGTATATATGCTAAAAGAAAATCTTGTTCGTACTTATTGCTGTTTCGGCTTCATTAGGCTGCATGACTACACTGGACTAACTCTTTAATCAATTATCTACGCAGGTCCATGAAGGGAGAAACCATGAAGTTCGAGAGCTTGTAAAAAAAGCTGAACTTCAGGTTAGTTTCTTAGTTGATTTGTCTATGTTTAAATGCAAGCTGTAATTCTCCTCACTATTCATGGTCGTCCTTGTTTTAGCACTCACTTGACAAGAAAAAGAACTTAAATTCATTAAATTTCTACTGGAAATAGTTTATGTTTCTATTATTGTATGATTATGAGGGAATGTCAATGGATTATTTATCTTAGATTGGGGGTTGTTAGGTAAAGACTAATGTCGAAAGTTTACTCTTTGTAAATTTTAAGTTTGC
This sequence comes from Adenophora triphylla var. japonica, assembly GCA_022495995.1. NCBI lineage: Eukaryota > Viridiplantae > Streptophyta > Magnoliopsida > Asterales > Campanulaceae > Adenophora > Adenophora triphylla. The sequence continues at coordinate 317,941 of JAFEMH010001408.1, read as the reverse complement.
TACTTTTTTTTTTTTTGTTGAATTTGCAGTCTTCTTATTTTATTCTAGCCACCCCACGGTCTTCATTCTTTTAAATTAGTCCTTCTTTATTCATTTATAGTATTTTGCAACTGAACTCCTTTGCTATGTCCTTACGCTTTATTGGATGAGTAAAAATGATGGGAGACTGAGGCACATGTAATGTTAGGCTATTTCACTGGGATTTTGTGCAGGAATCAGTGACGAGCATCTTTTCAGCTATATGGTTGTTTTTCAATCAGCTACTATTGGGTGGACATTAGGACTATAATCTTTTATGTAAAATGTGGTATTTCTTACTCTCTCCGTCCCAAAATGATATTCCTACTTATTTTTTTCTTGTCAACACGAAGGTACCTAAAGCAATAATTCTAGGTTAATTTAATTTTTCTAATGAACATCTAAAAATTGTTGTTGATAGTATTTATATGGATAAATAATAAATAAGGGTTTAATGTTTGGGGGCATTCGTAGAAAGGGGTCCGATTTTTCAAAACTTGCAAATAAGGGTATAAAGATGACAAATATTAGCAATTAAGGGCTTTCTGACGGAGCCGTTAGAAATTTTGTTAAATAAGGGTCCAAGTTACCGATTCTCAGCAAGGGTATGAAGTTACTATTTTTCATTAAATAAGGGTCTGATTAACGGAAATTTCCAACGGTTCTGCTAAAAAGCTATTAATTGCTAATATTTGTCATCGTTAGACCCTTATTTGCGAGTTTTGAAACATCGTACCTCTTTCTACGAACGACCCTCAAACTTTAGACCCTTATTTGTCATCTACCCTATTTATATTGGTGTATCAATAACAAGTTTTAAATTTTCATTAGGATGATAAAATTAGCCTAAATTTATTGCTCAAGAACAACAAAAAAAGTGGGAAGATCATTTCAGGACGGAGGGAGTATATGATAGGAGATTTAAGTTGCAGAAATTTTTGCACTTGTCTCTCTGTTTTCCCAATATTTGTGAAGTTGTGTATGTTCATACCCAGTTCTGATGTTTTGGTTCTTAGTTCTGATGTTTTGGTTCTTCGTATTGGGTCATGTAGGGTACCTGGGTACCTTAAAGCTGCAAAAGTCAATTTCTTTGATCTGATTACCATTTATATGCTGCATTTAAAATAGGGACTATGCCCGATAAGTTCTAAAAAAGTTTCATAATGCCCGATAAGTTCCTTCCCCATGTTGTATTATGATGTTGTATTATGTTTCGAAAATACAACATCAATTAAGGTCATAATACTGCATTCCGGCGGCCGCCGGTGACCGGAGTCCGAAGCCCATGGACCGGCGACCAGATTCCGACCTCCGGCAACAGGATTCCGGCGACCGGCGGCCGGATTCCGGCCAAAATTGCCGGATTCCGGCGAAAATTGACCGGAATCCGGCATGCGGCGATAGCAGACGGCGGCGGCGGAGCTGGGCTGTGGCGGAGGCGGTGGTGCGGATGCAGTATTATGATTTTAAACTACTGCATAACTAAATGTTGTATTATACATAATACAACATGAGAACTTATGGGGCATTTTAATACAATGATGAACTTAGTGGAAAGTGATTTGTTCCAAAAGGAACTTATGGGGCAAATTCCCTTTAAAATATTTATTTATCAGATTAGTTGGATTCCATTGCTTCCTAAAACACACAACTTAGCACTATTATAAAAGAACTTATATCGTTGTATCTGACAGCATTACCCAGGAATGCTCAGCTACTCAAACCAGGACTTTCACTATTTTATTTTTCATAATGAAACCCTCACCATAACTCCTCCATAACCCTACTGGTATTGTGTATATATCGTTCGACGTTCGAGTATTTAACCTGCATAACAGTGTTAGGCCTAATGTTAGATAGTTTTCTTTTATTTGTATCGGTGTTTCTTAAGATATGGTTTACCCGACTTTTTTGTTTCTTATCAATTCAGATTTATTCACTAAAGCGGATACGTATTGCTGCATACAGGCTTCCAGCAGACCTCGGGTAAGTGTTTTGATGATTATCTTTATGCCTCCTATTTGCTTGAAGATTCTTGTTTCTTGCCATAGGGTATCTTAAGCTTCTATGCCAGTAGGCATACACACAAAAATCATTTATGCCCTCTGTCCAAAAAAATATATATTGTGTATTCATATTTGGTTGGTCCCTAATAAATGTCACGTTTCTGAAAATGAAAATAGTTTTAGTGCAATTTCGAACTCTCTTTGTTGCTTTCTGTTGCTGCTAATTTTGGTTGTTTATTGATAGGCTGGGAAAGCACATTGAACTAAATCCTGCTAATCTTAGGGCACTGGGCTGGTTGAGTGAGAAAAAAGCTTCAACTAATGACTAGAAGTTGATTTGTTTGACCCTACGGCGTGAATCAAAAGCAACAGTCTGAATTTGAAATGGCTCTGCATTTGTAATATCCAGCCAGATTGTTTGCGCCATTACGTGTGCAAAGAAGAGATGAGAATGAATGCATGTTTCCGAACGCTTGCTCCGTTCTTTGGAGAAAGACAACAAGATTAAGATGACTCACCAAAATGCGACTATGACGCAGGCGACCTGATGTGTATATCATGTCAACTACTTACACACCATTACTACTCAAAAAATTCCTTGACTTTCCACAGTTGAATGCATTATTTGTTTCAAAGTTACATTGTAAATTGTAACAAGGCTAATGACACATTACTACCTCAAATTTTCACTTGAATTGCAATGTGAGTCTAACGTATCAACAAATTCATATGTTTGACAGTTTGTGGCAATGTAGGGCCATTTTTGACGGCCATGGATGGATGGATGGAAGCTAAGGGAATGGATGAAAAACCTAACGAACTTTCTTGATAATCGCATTTCCCATTCCTAAAGTTCAATAGTTGTTCTTTTACCCCGCCCCCTCCCCTTTTCGTTAATAAATTTACAACACACAAAAAGTTAGAAAAAAAAAAGTTAAATTTATAATTACCATTATTACAACACCAATTTTATATAAATCCCAAAAACTAAATAACATTCATCAACATTTAATCTCAAACGTTACAAAATCTGATTTTAATTCCATTTTTAATTCCTTTTTGAGAATTGTTATTTGCCTCCGCACAATTACTGAATACCCCCGCAATATTAAGTTCACCAAAAAAATTAAACATGCAGCACCAAATACACCATCAATATCCCTATTTTACCCTTTTAATCCCATAAATAAACATATGCCTAAATTAAGAAAACACACCCACACATTCATTTAATTCTCAAGAAAAAGAAAAAAAAAGGAAGGGAAGGGAGGAGGGTCTGGTGCAGGTTAGCAGGGGAGGGGGAGAAATAACAGTGCAACAAAAAGGGAATAATCTTTTTTCTTTTTTTATTTTGGAAAGGTCCTTTTTCTATCATATGGTGTAAAATGATTTTTTTTAAATGCGATTTTTTTTTTTAAATGCGATTATTATGATTCAGATTGTGATTATTTGAAAATTGGTTAATTATGTTTACCAATTTTTATACATTCAACACAATATAGTAAACTTGAATAGAGATTTTTGTAGAATTTTGTAAGGTTTATGGGAGGGAGGGAGGGAGAGAGCTTTTTTTTCCACCGATAATGGAGGTAGGAGGGAAGGTTAAAAAGGTAATTTTGTAGGGTTTAAGGGGTGAAACTTTAACAGATGTAAGAAAGATTTAATGTTGTGGGTGACTGGGTGTATTTATTAGATGAGTTGGTCTCCTGTGAGAACAAGGGGATCCGTCTGATGCATGAGACGGGTCGACCCATTTAAAACAGGTATTACGTTTTAAATGGCAGCTCATGCCTTTTAAAACAGGTATTACGTTTAGAAAAAGTAATAGTTACCATCTCTTAATGTAATGACTGTATACATATAAAGTAACATTGTTAATAAGTAAACGTAATACCTGTTTTAAAAAAACAAAAGCTCATTTTTTACCCATTTTTTCAAATGTAATACAAACTATATGTATTACATTTGAAATGTAATAACTTATTTTAGTTATAATAAGTATTACTTTTGCCAAACGAAGAAAACATAGGAAAAAACACTACTCCTCCGTCCCGTCCGAAAGGGCAATTTTTGAGTCTTGCACGGAAATTAAGAAAAATGTTGTAGAAAAGAGAAAAAGTGTATAGTGGAATAAATGTTGTGAGTGAAAGGTGATGTAGGAAAGAGAAAGTGGGGTAGGAATTAGTTAGTGGATATTTATTGTGAGAGTATGACAAGTGGGTCCCACAAATAAAGAAGTAATAAAAAACTTTCCATTTTTGGGTTGTGCCCTTTCAAATGGGACGCCCAAAAAGGAAATTTGTGCCCTTTCGGGCAGGACGGAGGGAGTATTACTTTTCTGTATATATGTATTATTTTTACCCATTTTTTCAAATGTAATACAAACTATATGTATTATAATACAAACTATATGTATTATATTTGAAATGTAATAACTTATTTTAGTTATAATAAGTATTACTTTTGCCAAACGAAGAAAACATAGGAAAAAACACTATTACTTTTCTGTATATATGTATTACTTTAATGTATACAAACTATTACTTTATATACATACAATTATTACATTATGCTATAGTAACTATTACTTTTCACAAACCGAAAAAAACAAGAAATTCAGGGACTAAATTGGAAATATGAAAATTTTGGACGAATTTGATTTATAAAAATTCATGGGCTAAAGTGAAAAATAAAATCTCAAAGAGCGAGGTGCAAAAGATTTTTTTATAGTGGCCAAAGTGCGAGGTACAATTGCGAGACGAAACGAATACCAAATTGGTCCAAACTAGGCCAAGGCATGGCTGGCCACTGCATGGCCATGGCCGAGACTGCTTGGGGCTGCTAGGGGCCAATTGGGGCCAAGGATGGAGCAATTTGGGGCCAAGACTGTTGGCTGAGCTGGACCAAGACATGGAATGACATGGGCGGGTGCTGTTTAGAACGGGTGTGGGTGTGGTCGAACCCATGGATCCGACCCGTCTCATGGATGAGACGGGTAATATTACTCTCACGCAAGTTTTTGTCTTATTAGATAGGTAAATAATGTTAAATAAATTCAATTGGGGGGTACACCATTAACATTAGGGATGTAACACTGAAGGGTAATACTGTAATTTCAATTGATAGCATTTTTATGAAAATTGCATTACGGGGTAATTTAGTGATTGTGCTGAATAACAATTCTCTTCCTTTTTATTCTCCTATCAGTCGTTCTAAAATTATGGCAATGAAAATCTAAACCCAATTCTATTTTTATGGTAATTAAACCCTAAATATATTCTCAAAAAAAAAAAAAAAAAAAAAAAAACAAAAAAAAAAAAAAAACAAAAAACCAACCTAAACTTAATTCACATTTGTATTTCATTATTTGAAAGAGTAAGTTTTGGGAGAAACCAGTTTCTCCATAAATTATAAAAAGTCCAATTTTTTTCAACTTGCAAATATTTGACGAATATAAGAGCAGTTTAAAAAAACAGGACTTTTTATAACTTAGGGAGAAACTAGTTTCCCCCAAAATATTGTGTATTTGAAATTGGCCCTCTTCATCTTCCGTAACACCCCCTACCCCCCACCACACCAATCACCATTCATCTCCTTCTGTACATACCTCCTGATTTAAAAAAACCTAATGATGCTGCCATCTCAAATTATGGTTGCACAGGACCTTTGAACTCCAAAAAAATCAGGATACAACGGCTAACTCCTTCGTTGGGTCACCTACACACATGCAAACACGTCAACTAGGTCGGGGTGACTCCGACAAAATCCCTCCGACGTGAGAGTAAGATTACTGGCTATAACTGGTGAACAACAATGGAGGCTTTCTAGAGAGAGAGAGAGAGCTTAGAGAGTAGAGAGAGAACGTACCCTTCGAATGATACTATTTCTTTAATTTTATACTCTCAAGCCCCCATGTGCATATGGGGGACACTTGTCAATCATCCACCAAGGATCCCCAGCCAACTCCAAAGTTAGTTGAATTATATTATTCACCTTGTCACATCACCCCACAATAGACATTCTATAGTGAGTCTAATTGACAGTTCAACCGTCACTCGGGATTACCTATCACATAAGCCGCCAGGCGACAATCAGAGGATAGGCGGCAATACTCAGAGTGCCGCCAGTTCCAACCTTCTCGATAGCAGGATTCTCGCCATCGGCCATATCACATTTGAATTGTAATTCCTCAAGGTATGTATCCCGATCTACCTTACTCTCACATGTCGGTCGGCGGAGGTCGCCTTATCCCCCATACCGCCTCATGACCCTGAGCCTACTTTGATACCCACTCTAAACATGCTTGGCCCATTTATGCCTGTTGGGCCTGATTTCCTGTTCAGACCCAACTCCATTTTTCATAATCACATCACCCAACCCCTCTCCCTTTCCTCGCCCATCTCCGTCCCCCTTCCCTCGTTATTTGTATAAAGTCCCCCTTCCCTCGTTATTTGTATAAAATATGTAATTATTGATTGGATTAGAAAGAAAAATAACTTACATTAAACAATTGTAAAATATATCAATAAATTAGATATTATTCAAAGAAAAAACGTCAAATTCCATTTTAGTCCATCATACTTTCAAGTGAATTTCACGTTTACCACTATATTATAAATATGACTTCCATTTTAGTCATTGTCGTTAACAACGTTATACAAAGTTAACGAAATTGATGACATAGTTATCCACATGGGATAATAAGTTGATCGGGTATGGCAATGGAGAGAGAGCAGGGGGAAATGAGAATAACAACATGGAAGGGGGAGGGGTATGGCAATGTAAAGTAATGGGGCCGCGACAAAGAAGGGAGGGAGGTGGAGTAACGGTGCTGCGACAAAGAAGAGAGGGAGGTAACAATTGGCAAAGACACTTGAGTTAATGTTTAGGTTCTTTGGGGTTTGATACCATCTAACTTGGGAACAACTTAGAGGATTGAACAAGGGGAAATCAGTAATTCCTGTGACAACACCTACGGAGCGACCGCGCCAGGCATGGAGCGAGATCGCGCGGAGTTTATGGAATTTTGGGGCGATCGCGCCCTAGGAAGGGGCGACTGCTCGGTGCCTGTTTTGGGCGGACGGGGCGATCGCGCCCTACACAGGGGTGATCGCGCCCTAGGCGATTTCGGGCCTGATCAGCGGCAGATTTGATACATGACTATAAAACCCTGTAGGGTTAGTAATATGCATTATAAATAAGTCTTATTCCCTAACAGTTTCAATGATGTAATTTCTATTATGATAGAGATCAATAATTCTATTGGTTACAAGGGTTATCTTGTCTCTCTGTTTCTCTAAATGTAGGGTTTGCACAGTTATAAATTCTTGTAATCAATAATTTCGTGTATTAGATTAGAGATTGTATTCGGTGATTTTGTGTGATTGATTTTTTTTCTGTATTCTAAATAAATAAATATGTTATAACATAGATTTTGGGAGGGAGGAAGAATGGGGGTATTTTGGAAAGTATAAATTGTTCACTTTACTTGAGACCCTATTTTTTATCAACCAATTGACTGCTCCCTCTTTCCCATTAGAAAATATATAAAAGCCTTATTTTGGTGTTCAATTACAAATTATTTTGGTGTTCAATTACAAAATGAAACTTTTTTTATAAGCCCGAAAATGAAACTTTTTTTATATTTGTTTATTTATGAGATCCAATTATTTACATCATTTATCCACTTACAATTTCCTATCCCCACTTTCTCTCTCATACCTTACTTTTCATATTCGTAACACTTAATTCAATATACAATTTTCTTAATTTTTATGCAAAACCCACATTATGCCTTTAACACTCAATTATATATTCCCTCCGTCCCACTAAAACTGATATTTATTTCTTTTTTGATCCGTTCCAGAGAAACTGATACTTTCCAAAATGGAAGGAAATCTTTACTATTTATCCCACTCATTCTCTCTCCTATTTCACTTTTACACTCACAACATTCTCTCTCCTAACTATTCCCCCCACTCATTCTCTCTCCTATTTAATTTTTCATACTCACAACATTTTCTTTCACTTTTTCTCTCTCTTACTTTTTCTTAATCCGCGTGCCCAAAAATTTGATATCAATTTTGATGAGACGGAGGGAGTATCCCTCATTAATGAATTTTATATCACCACAGAATTTCACATAATACCAAAAAAAAGTAAGTAATATATTGGTTTCAAAAAAAGTAAATAATATATTTAAACTTATTTCCCAAATACAATAATTAAAATAATTATTTTTAGTTATTGGTTATTTAATGTAAAACGGATTATAATTTTTTCAACAAAAAAAAATTCGATTCAAATGAGTATTGAGGAACATGCATATATTAATAATTTTTTATATTGATAAATCGTTAATAAGACATAAATTTTCTTTATAGTTAATTTATTCATTTATTTTAATTGGTTTAGTTAAATATAAAAGTCAAAACAACAGCTTTTCGGTTTATGTTATTCTTGCCACTCTCTAAATTGTTTACTTTTCAGTCAAGTCCACGTTAATCATCAGCCATTGTCTTTTGCATACTCCCTCCCGTCTATGTCGCGGGTAAAGCTTCACCATTTTGGTGAAATACGCAAATTAAGAAAGTAATATGCTTCCTCTGTCCCGTTTGAAGTTTCACCTTTTATTCAAATGAATGTTTCGATAGAAGCTTTACCTTTCCTAAAATGAAAAAGGTTTATTAATATTCTATTATATCCACTAACTTTTCTCTCTCACACATTTAAATTATGGGTCTCACTTGTCATATCCACTCACTTCTTCCCTCTCACAAACCTTCTCCCAATCCCATTATTTTTGAATATATATATTGCTTTCTTAATTTGCGTGCTTCATCAAAATGGTGAAGCATAAACCGGGACGGAGGGAGTATATATTAAAAAATAATGGGAGTGGGAGAAGGGTTGCGAGAGAGAAGAAGTGAGTGAATATGACAAGTGGGACCCATAATTTAAATGTGTGAGAGAGAAAAGTTAGTGGGTATAATAGAATATTAATAAACCTTTTCCATTTTAGAAAATGTGAAGCTTGTAACAAGACGCCCTTTTGGGTAATTGGTGAAGCTTAAGCTGGGACGGAGGGAGTATATTGCTACTCTATTGCTATTCTGATAGCTCATGCATGAACTGATGGGCAGGGCGGATCTAGTATGTAATTGACGTGGGCTCCGGCCCACCTCTGAATTTAATTTATTTTTTTTTACTTAAGTCACCGACTATATGTAACTTTTTTTTTTATATATGAAGTTATTTTTTACTGTTATTATTGTTTACAATACTAGTCAGTAACCCGTCGAGATTCGACGGGAGCATAGTAATGCTAAGAAAAAAAAAATACTAAAAGCTCCTCAGTCCTGTCCTCGAGATCAATATCTCCATGCATTCGAGCATAATTCAGTAAAGCCTCCCAAATTCTTGCAGTGGGTTCAAATGGTAGCGTTTCAATGTACTCCAAAGCCTCTATAACATGCCCAGACTTTCCAAGAACATCTATGAGCCCCAAATAGTGTTAAATCCCAGGAGAAATCCCATACTCAGTTTGCATCGATTCAAAATGTATAAATCCTTCTTCAATGGCATCAGCACCAGCAAATGCAGCTAAAACGATCGAAATGTTTCCTCGGTAAGTGCACTTGTTTCCTCATCTGTTCAAACAAAGCCAATCCATCATCAGCCAATCCATTTGCTGCATAACCATTTATTATCAAATGCCAAGTGTCCATACTCCTATCAGACATATGATCGAACACTCTCCTTGCATCTACCATACTCCCACATTTACTAAACATATCAATCACCTTGTTGACCAACTGAAGATCACCCCTCCATCAATGGTTTCTCCCAAGTCATCATGACCGCCTTGCAATCAGAATCCATTAGTTTATCCTCGCTAAAGGTGACTCTATCTTCCAAGTAGTCCCCATTGGTATCACCAGATGACTTTTCTCTTCTTGCAATTGTTCCAAGAATCAACTCAGCTTGGATCCCTATTAAAGATCCATCCGAAAACGTAACACGAAGGATTAATAACCATGTCGATCTAGCTAGAAGAATGAATGAGCGGACCAAATCCAACCATGTCGTAGAGGATACGAAATGGACGACAAAATGTGGCAATGGGAGTATAGTAATGCTAAGAAAAAAAAATACTACCTGAAACCAAGTTTCAAGACCGGCAATGTTGTCTCGGATAAAAAAGAAATTCATTAATCATTAACTCAACAAACATAGCCAAACAAATGAATATATGCCTTACAAGAAATGTAAATTAAAAAAAAAAAAAGTAGAAACACGGAAAACCGGCATAAAATGCCGCCATTACGCATTCAGTTGCCCTTTGTGAACCTGGTGCCAAAACCGTACCAACAACTATATCCCCAACCTCACTTGGACTAAGATTCGTCTTCTCTATCAATGCCTACATGTAATTATTACATAAGAATCGAACAAAGTTGGCTCAATTATTGAATAAATTGGCAAAGTCAAGATCACGTGGTTAATCTCATCTACTCCCTTCATCCCAAAATGAATGACCATTTTGAACTTAAGGGTCACTTTGAAAATGTCAATTTTTAATAGAATAGATCAAAAATATTCTTGCTACGCACTTTCAAAATTTTAGTTTTGCAAAAATATAATGATCTATGAAAAAAAAAAATCATTAAGGGACTGATATTTAATGGAAAATTTTCAAAAGGTCATTCAATCGGGGACAGAGGGAGTACGTTTTATTGGCCATAATCAGATATCTAACCTTAAGAACAGGAGCAAGTAAATCATCAGGAAGGGTATCCTTGAAACCACCACGCTTAAATTTGCAGATAGCAGTCCGATACGCACTGTTGACCCAAAACACAGACGAAGAACACTTAAAGATTAATGAATGTTTAACATTAAGAGTGAACTACAGTTGATAATTATCAAGAAAATTTGATTTTTTATGTTCAAAGTATATAATCTTACGCAACAATCACAATATCATCTCCAGAAGCAGCTATCTTTTGATGAGCAGTATCATTCCCAGCAGCGCAAATCGAAGCCTGAAAAAGTTAGACAATATTCAATCAATTTCCACTCAAGAAATTCTACTTTTCACCCAAAAGGTGTGGTCTTAAATCCCATTATCAAGAAGTAAACTCCCAAATATCCAATCAAGAAAAAATAAAATATGCCCATTACAGAATCAAAACACAAAAAACTTAGTAAAATTAAATTAATCAAGAAAAATAAAATGTGCCCATTTACAGAATCAAATCACAAAATACCCTGTAAAAAAATCAAGAAAACGACACTATTCTTGCCCTAGTATCAAGAAAGAAACTCCCAAATACGAAATTAATTAGAAGGAAGAGAGCATAAACTTACCGAGAGAGATGATTGATGGGTATGAAGGGATGTTGAAGAAAGCGAGTAGTAAGTGTTGCAACACAACTCTCTCGTACATTAATGGCTTTCTCCATCTCTCTCTAAATCTCTTTCTCTCTCCATCATCAACCTCTGGATGAGCCTCAACAATTGTGTGACTGACAGGTCCATACTGTTGTATTGCAGTATCCACAAGACCCATTCCAAATCCAATGTTCAGTATGTGACCTCCTTGCGAACAAATGGCTTTAGCATGAGCCTCCATCAATGGTTTCTCCCAAGTCATCATGACCGCCTTGCAATCAGAATCCATTAGTTTATCCTCGCTAAAGGTGACTCTATCTTCCAAGTAGTCCCCATTGGTATCACCAGATGACTTTTCTCTTCTTGCAATTGTTCCAAGAATCAACTCAGCTTGGATCCCTATTAAAGATCCATCCGAAAACGTAACACGAAGGATTAATAACCATGTCGATCTAGCTAGAAGAATGAATGAGCGGACCAAATCCAACCATGTCGTAGAGGATACGAAATGGACGACAAAATGTGGCAATGGGAGTATAGTAATGCTAAGAAAAAAAATATACTACCTGAAACCAAGTTTCAACTTAGGAACATGTAAGAGAGAGAGGGGGGGAGGGAGATAAGGGCCACATACCTTAGTGACAGTCGATCTAGGTACGTTTCATGCTCAATTGGGGATCATTTTGGAAATTGATCAAATATCCAAGATACAGCAAACCATATTTCACAAATTATAGACGTTAACCACAATCCATATGCATCATTGACAGGGTGGAAAATTCGATAGTGAAAAAAGAGTCCAAGAATTGCAAGACGAATCAAGATGACCATTCTGTATGGGTTTATCTTGCTTGAAGAAATCGGCAACTTCCTAGATAGTGGTTGCCTCCCTTCATCCATCCTACAAAAAAAAATGAAAAACATAAGTCATTACTAAACGAAAACAATAATAAGTGGCATTGCAGAACCAACAGAACCCCTAATAAAACTATTTCTTGTTAAATTGATCCAAGAAAGTATCATTAATTTACACAGAGTATATGGAAAAGGTCATTACTTGCAACCAATTGACCGTCTTCATTGTCAAACACAATGGCTGCTTTGAATCCTGCAGACTGTGCCCTTCGAACTTTTTCCGCAAAGCTACAATGATGATCAACACAAACGGAGAAGGAACTTCATCTTCGAGAAAGTTAATTGTATTATTCAAAGGCGAGCAAGCATCTAGCGGCTCAGCCACATATAACATCCTAGACTTTCCCGACCCTTTAACAGGCGGAGCTGAAAAACAATCAACCGGAAAAAAACACACACAAGAGACATCAAGATGTATTTCCTCACTTGCTCAAAAATAAAACTCATTTCTAACCAAATTCAACAACAACCACACATAAAACTCATTTTTTATCCCTGAATGAAGCATTCCCTGTTTTACATTGCTTTCATCATAACAATCCAATTCAACAGAATATGAAATACCAAAAATCTTCTTAGATAGGAGAAGCACCGTGAATAGTCTTCTTAAATAATCCGGTGACCCCCATTCACTTGCTTCTTTTATTCCATCCACATACTCTTTATCATCATCTAACAATCCTAGAGCATAACATGCTGCTTTGTAATCATCGTGCACTACGTTATTTACGGTTTTCAAATCATCATAACATGTAGCACCAGGAATATGATTTAACATCAGCCTCAGATAGTATATATCTCCAGTATTGATGGGGACATGATAAATCCGTCCTATTGATGTGCCTTTCTTTCTAGGACGCCATTCTCGCTTTGTCTTATCCCAAACAAAATGATTTGGAAACTCATGATACTTGTAACGTCGAGCCTCTGAATTTTCACGATTGATTTTCATCCACTGTAAAAGCGTGATTGACTAACGGTAGGTTTACCCACAACATCCGGAAGATAATCACCGTCTTTGAAAGGGATGACTGGTCTCCTTCTAAATGGAAGGATAAGCGCTCAACAGGGGGTGTCCTGTAATGGAGATCAAATCCAAATATTCTCCACATCGCCTCACATACGAAACATATCTCGCAATCCATGTAATGTTTCACTTCATCATCGACGCAAAACTTAACCCCTATTCTGTCACTTCCCTTGCTGATATACTTGAATAAGTACTTTATGGATTTGCTTTGATTACAATATTCCACGTTGATGTGAGCCTAATACTTCAACAACAACTCAGTATTATAAGGCACAATATACCTATTATCAAGCAAAACTCCACCTTTTTCTACATTGGCTCCGGTGTCTCTCCTCCGATAAACATGATATCCATTCTCATCAATGGATGTTCCTTCATTAAAGGTTTTAGGGAAGTTCTTTGAGCACCTTTTATTTTCCATGCAAGGGGACTTTGGGTTAGCAGCACCACAAGGACCATGTACCATATATTCTTTTACAGCCTCGTACAATTTAGGATTAGTTTCTTTATCGGGAATCTCAGCACATATCCACTTGTCGACATTTTCGGCTGTTCCTGCTCGGTCCTTACTTTTGAGAAAAAGAAGAATATGAGCATGGGGAAGACCTCGCTTTTGAAACTCCACAGTGTAAACAACTGTATCAAGTAAGCATGGGAAGAAATAAAATTATTTTCACATAAAAATTAAATAATTATACATATAATCCGACCTAGTACAACTGAAAATTTTGATAAGTTTGATTACACTTTGAATAATTGTTTAAATTTAAAATTTAAAATCTTAATAATAATTAAAAAAAAATCTAATTGTATCATGCTTGATGAATTAACAAAACTGTTTTTAATTTTTATTAGGACATTGTTTTTTAAATGTATTGATATAAGAGTAATCAAGTTGATGACAGTTAAAAACAGAAAAAAAACAAACAAAAAAAAACGGTGGACTTAAAGACTTACGTGCAGTAGGCTCGCCAAAAATCTTCTTTTCCTTCAAATCTTTTACTAATTCGTCAACCTTCATCTTAAAAACCCGACATATAATATCAGCCCTATCTTCTGGCCTTAGCCCCTCCTTCTGAACAAATCTCGTAATCTCTGGCCACTTTGGATTGCAGGTAAACGTGATAAAGAGTGACGGATATCCTGTCCACCTGCAAATAGCTAATGCATCCTGGAAATTTTGAGTCATCCAACGCTGTCCTCCGGTGTACGTTGATGGCAACACAACTCGCCTACCTGCAGATGATGGATCGGTATCTCCTCTCGAAACCGCTTCTGATAGTTTCCGGTAAGATTCAACACGAAGAGCGGGTTGATTGTGACGAATCCACTGAAGCCTCTGTGTATCCATCATTATGTACGAATCAACCATGAACTGCTGCAGTAGTCTTCCACTTCTCATAAGTTGGGGTCCCTCTGTAGACCTCTCCTGTAGTCGGAATGATAAGAACTCCTTCAAAGAAAGATTGGGTCGCTTTGACATAGGAGGCATATTCCTAGGAATATCAGTATAGTATCCATCTTCCCCATAAACAAACAGCAGCGGGTACTGAAGAGGAAGATAACACGGGTTGAACTCGTGTATTTGTTTTAAGTCACCAGACCTATTCTCAACCATGATGTCTCTCACATCAGGTGCATCTTCAATATCACCCTCGATAAGAGCTGCCACTTCTGAAGTAGTTGGCAAATTATACATGCGTCCATCCTTAGATCGCTTTCCTATCAGTCGAAGCCTTACCTCACTCGAATCTCTCAATGAAATACGCTCTGCAGCTATTCTGTAAATCTTTGCATACGGGTTGTTTTCATCAACCATTTTTCTTAAGTCCGCTACAATGGAGTTGTCAAAGTCTGACATCCTCTGTTTACTGTTCATTTTAAAGCAAGCAATTTAAATTAATAGATATTCTCACAATTTATATACGCAAACAAATGCCATGATATAATACATTACGAAAGAAACATACCTGATAGCTTTTATTCTGTTAGAAACTTCATTTTCAGTATCATAAATATATAGTTGAGCGAATTGTGGAGGAGCTCCTTCTTTAGGAATCAATGATCTGATTCGATGAAGATTCTGACCTCCCATCTTAAATGCATAAGGGCCTCTTCCTTGATTTACGCTCTTATCTATCGTCCCCCCCATTGATGTAAAAGCATACATCATGTTGTAAGCACGTATGTTATCCATAAAAGTTTTGCTTTTTTCGTGCCTTTTCTCGAGTAGATCACGGAGCAACTGAGGCGGATGTTTCAAGAGAGGAATTTGTACTTGACCATGCATGCAACACAATGAAAATTTTGGATTCTTCGATGGCCTGTTCTTTGGAGTCCTTTCTTCGTACCAAAATAGAGCATGGCAATGCTCACATTCATAATTTGGATCTCCAATATCCCAGTAATGAGAAGTAATGAGAAGATGGTCAATTCATCAAACAACTTGTATGCAATCAACCAAAGGCAATTCAAATAAAAGTTTAATTGCAAACAACCAAAGGCAATTCAAACCAACATGGACATTAATTCAAATCATCAGATGAAGTTTAACATGATAACTGATAACCAAAGATTTTTTTTTTCATTTTTGGCAAACATATAAATTAAGGATTCTAAAGTTGATGTCTATAGTCATCTTGAACATATACATAAACCCATCTGACTCATCTTGAACAATTGAAGAAGAAATCGACGAATGAGATGAAGAACTCACCTTAGAACGATCGTCTGAGCAGAGGAGAAGCAGGGAATGATTGGTTTCTCGTCTATTTAACACGCTGAAGCGGGGCATGATTGCGTCGAATATGGAATGGATACTCATAATCGGGGTAATTGAAGAAGAAATCGACAAATCAGATTAAATATACTGATGCCTAAAATAAAATTTCCCACATTATTGACTAAACCCATCAAGGAATTGAAAGTAAAATCAAATACCTGAGAGGCCTATGAATGTAAATGGTGGCTATTGCGATCAAAATCAGGAGCTGCGGCGAGCGTATGTCACGGGAAGAGGAGATTTGTGGGGCTTAAATTACGAATTGTGCGTTTCCGATTTTGATCGCCGGAAATGAGGAGCGGAGAATACAGGCTGGATTTCCACGTGGAATTCCAGCTCAGAATTACACGTGGATATGCTGAGGAAGCTAGAAATGATTTTGGTTTTAAATATTATATAGATTTCTTAAATACCAAGACCACGCGATTTCAAAATCCTGAATCCGCTCCTATTAATTATTAATGGGCGAGATTATTATATTGTTCATAAGGGGACATGGAGCAAATTGTCAATTAGATGCATTGTTCATCTTGCATAAATGCGAATTGTACCTAAAATTAACTCATATCATTTCTGTGTATTCTATCATGTATTTTGTATCAACTTCAGTTATAAATTCTAACATCACTCTATATACTTAAACTATTATTTTAGGTAACTAAGTAGACTTCTTTAAGTTTTAACCAGTAAAGCTCATTCATTAACCACATGTAGGCATACTTATTTTACTTTTAACTGATGTTTCTCATATTTGTATTTTAGGGTAAATTTAATTTCCCTTTAAACATGAGATATCAGAGAAAACTAATAACTTATAGATTGGGCAAAAATATTATTATATAGGTAAAATTTATGGGAGAGAGAAAGAGATTTTACCTTTCTGCCGGATGACAGGTAGCGATGGTGGAGGAGGAGCAATAGTGGAGTCGGAGCAATGGTGGAGGCGGAGCGATGGTGGAGGCGGAGTAGCCTTGTTAGAGAGAAAAAGAGAGAAGTCGATCGATTTGTGCGATTTGTGGGAGAAACAAAGAAGGCGCTGGAATAATATTTTTGGGAAATCGACTTGGTCCATAACGTTTTTCTGGAAAACGTTGTTGTACGATGTACTCATTGACAACGTTTCCTGGAAAACGTTGTTGTACGTTGAACTAAGTCACAACGTTTCTTTGGAAAACGTTGCCAAATCTCCATTACCACAACATTTTTTTACAAACGTTGTTATAATGAGAATTTTACAACGTTTGAGCTAAAGACGTTGTAAAAAACAATAAATAACAACGTTGTTAACAAAAACGTTGTAATTAACCTTTTTTTCTTGTAGTGCTAATCCTTGAAAACGAGATCAATGGTCAAGAAAAAATAAAGAATATACGAAGTTATTTGGGGGTTACATGTATATTAAGACTTGTCAGAATTAATTATACAAAAATATTTACTTACTCCGTGTTACAATGAGTGAGTTTTTATCATCATTTTTCATCTTAGTATGTTAAGTCACAGTGTGCATTCATGATTATCCATTTCTCATCTTTGAATTTTTGATAAGTAGATCAAAATTTCAAGAAAGTTATGCAGGTAATCTTTTAATTATATTAGCACAATTATATGGTTTCACCCAAAAGTACATATACTATTCTATCATGTTTGGTTGTTGGACAACCAGTAATAACAGAAACAGAAACTTAAGATTTTTTTTAGTTATTCTATTGTGTATGAACTGTATTATGCTATAACTGTACCTACTAACAAGTAGCAATGTTGTATATATATATGAAATATTTTACAAAATCAAAAGAAAACAAATGCAAAATTGAATGTTTTAATTATTCAAGTTGCAAAGACCCCTATTTTTATCAACCAATTGACTACTTCCTCTGTCCCATTAGAAAAGAAACAAAAGCCTCATTTTGGTTACAAAATGTATAAGACCGAAAATGAAACTTTTTTTATATTTGTTTATTCATGAGACCCACTTACTCGCATCATTTATACACTTACAATTTCCTACTCCCACTTTCTCTCTCATACCTCACTTTTCATACTCGTAACACTTATTCCAGCATACAATTTTCTTAATTTTTATGCAAAACCCACTTTATGCCTTTTTGTAATTGGACGGGGGAGTATTTTACACTCACTTAATTATATATCCCTCATTAATGAATTTTATATCACCACAGAATTTCACATAATACCAAAAAAAAAGTAAGTAATAAACTATTGGTTTCAAAAAAAGTACATAATATATTTAAACTATATTGCTATTCTGATAGCTCATGCATGAACTGATGGGTGAGATTATTATTTTGTTCATAAAGGGGACATGGAGCAAATTGTCAATTAGATGCATTGTTCATCTTGCATAAATGGGAATTGTACCTAAAATTAACTCATATCATTTCTGTGTATTTTAGCATGCATTTTGTATCAACTTCAGTTATAAATTCTAACATCATTCAATATACTTAAACTGTTATTTTAGGTAACTAAGTAGACTTCTTTAAGTTTTAACCAGTAAAGCTCATGCATTAACCACATGTAGGCATACTTGTTTTACTTTTAACTGATGTTTCTCATATTTGTATTTTAGGGTAAATTTAATTTCACATTAAACATGAGATATCGGAGAAAACTAATAACTTAAAATTGGGCAGAAATATTATTATATAGGTAAAATTTATGTTTCCACGTAATATGTGAAGTTCCAAAATTTCTATTGCGGGTTCCTATTCCTTGAAAGCGAGATCAATGGTCTAGACAACATAAAGAATAGTATCAAGTTTTTTGGGGGTTGCATGTATATTAAGACTTGTCAGAATTAATTCTACAAAAATATTTACTTCCTCCGTATCAAAATGAGTGAGTTTTTATCATCGTCTTTCATCTTAGTATGTTAAGTCACAGTGTGCATTCATGATTATCCATTTCTCATCTTTGAATTTTTGATAAGCAGATCAAAATTTCAAGAAAGTTATGCACTGTAATCTTTTAATTATATTAGCACAATTATATGGTTTCACCCAAAAGTACATATACTATTCTATCATCTTTGGTTGTTGCATTGCACAATCGTAACAGAAACGTAAGATTTTTTAAGTTATTCTATTGTGTATAAACTGTATTATGATATAACTGTACCTACAAATAAGTAACAATGTTGTATATATCATGAGTATCAATATGTTTTGGACAGTTATATTGAGATATTGTTGTTAATATAAATAACCGTATTAGTTGAGTTTCTAGTTTTTTTTTTCTTTATCATTGGAGTGTAATCGTGATTCCAATTTAAGTAATTTGGTTTATTTGTCAAATATTGAAGTCATCTATACTTATTACTCCCTCCGTCCCAAAATGTTTGTCCCATTTGACTTTTTTGTTAAACTTTGACCACAAATTTATGAGAGATTAATCATGTTCATGAAATTCTAAAAGTTGTTGTTGATAATATTATTAATGGTGAATCAATAGAAATTTTTAAATTTCATGAACATAATTAAATTGTCATATATTTGTGATCAAAATTCAATAAAAAAGTCAAATGGGACAAACATTTTGGGACGGAGGGAGTATTAGAATATGAAATGCTTCTAAAGAAAATTGTATATCTAACTCCTTCATTTTGTCTCTTAAGTAAAGTTATTTACAAAAGAAAATAAATAACAATTTTATATTTTTTTAGTTTGTCCCCAAAATAAATATCATAATTTTAAATTATTTAACAATTTTAAAGCTATTTATAGTAATTAAAATAGTGTAAAACAAGTAAAATATTATTTTTAAAAAGATTGACTAGTTAAATGAAATCCCTTCACAAAAAAGGAGTCGTATTTGACCTGGCAATATTTGTGCCTTGTTAATACTATCGTAAAATTGCACCAAAGTAATTTTTTTAAAAAATTGCTATATTTATTTTGAGACAAATCAAAAAGGTAAATTAGACATTGATTTTGGCCGTAAATAAAGAGTTGGTCTTATAAAAAACGCGTTTTTTTTTAAGATAAGAAAAAACGTGTTTTTCCAAAATCTTCGGCGACGACGCCGAGACGATGTCGACGACCTTCTGAGCGGCCATGGATCTTCTCTCTTCTTCTTCATCTACAAATCCGATGTCTCTTGAATCTGCCCCAACTACAAAAAACCTTTTCTCTTCCGACATCATTGTCATCGACGGCGACGGTATGTATTTCCGGCCATCGGAAATGCCTCCAGCAAACAGGGCCTTTCAATGAATCTGGAGTCCATGATTGACGCAATATTAGTATTTTTGGTGATTTATTATGAAATTAAACCTTAGATGCAAGCGTGTGAATCTTTTGGAAATTTGTGTGCAATTTTGTTTCGATTTGTGATTTAATAATTGAGTACCAGTGTTGTAGAAAAAGAGTGCCAACGTTGGACATAGAAAGTGCAGGTGCATGGGTGTAATTAGATGCCAGTGCATGTGTTTTGGAGTGCCAGTGCATGTGTTTTGGAGTGCTAGTGCATGTGTTCATGAGTGCCGGCAAAAAAGAGTACCAGTGTTAGTGTTTGATGACCAGTGATTTCATACTGGCGTTTTATAAACATGAAACTGGCACTTTTTTACATTGATACTGGCAATTATTAAAAGTGCCAGTGGTAGTGTTAATAATTGCCAGCCATTACACTGGCACTTTTTTACATTGATACTGGCACTTATAAAAGTGTCTGTTGTAGTATCAATAAGTGCCAGTGTAAAAACACAAAATCTGGGGAGAAACGCGTTTCTCCGTCGCTTATGGAGAAACGGGGCTTGTTATGTCGTGCGACATACCTAGCCACAAAAGCCCGGATATCACTTCCGTCGAGCTACGGATATCCGGAAGGCTTTGAAAAGGATATCAGGAAGCTGAAAAGGATAGCCAGGAAGCTTTGAAAAGGATATCCAGAAACCAAATATTTTTTCTGGATATCCTTTACAAAGCTTCTGGATATCCATTTCAAAGCTTCTGGATATCCAGAAGCTTTGTAAAGGATATCCAGAAAAAATACTTGGTTTCTGGATATCCTTTACAAAGCTTCTGGCTATCCATTTCAAAGCTTCTGGATATCCAGAAGCTTTGTAAAGGATATCCAGAAACTGGCTACTAACGTCGCGCGACATAATAAGCCCCGTTTCTCCATACGCGATGGAGAAACGCGTTTCTCCCCAGACGCACTCGTGTAAAAAAGTGCTAATGCATGTATATTGATTGTTTATAAACTAACACTGGCACTTGGTTACACTAACACTGTCACTTTGTTACACTAACACTGGCACTTTGTTGAACTAACACTGGCACTTGTTTTACACTAACACCAGCACTTTGATACACTAACACTATCACTTTATTACACTAACACTGGCACTTTTTTACACTGGCACTGGCACTTTGTTACACATGCACTGGCACTAAGTTTCTGGACAAAGAGAGCTTTTAACTGACACTTTTTTAGACGTGCACTGGTACATTTTTACTATAACCCTGGCAATTATTTATACAACTACTGGCAATTATTTAGAACAAATTCACATAATTCCCAAATTGAATTGACCCAAACTTCAGCAAATTAAACCCTTTATCCACACCATTGAAGGACATTCTGTTTATCCAATGAAAAAACGAAGAGCTATGGAATCAAATCACACAGTTATCTCCAATCAATTATGTACCAATCAATAAAGTACCAATCAATTATGTAACGAAGCAGAGTTGACAATGGACATTAATGGCGAAACTAAGGCATGAATTATAGGCTACAAAATACTCAAACTGAGTGAACGCCGGAGAACGATCGGAGCTTGGGATGGCCAGAGAAGACGATCGGAGCTTGGGACGGCCGGATTTCAGATGGGAACTGGTCGGCGACTCGGCAGTGCAAGAAGAAGGCGCAGTCGCGCAAAGAAAGTGGCAGAGCGCGACAGATTTTACGGTAATTTTAAAACACGTTTTTTATAAGCTTAACAAAAAACGCATTTTTTACAAGTTTTTTGCCTAAATTAATATTTCGTATAATTAATAGCATAGAATATATTTTTTTTCTCACTATGGAGTAGATCCGATCTTTAATCGATCTTGTTTTAGGGAACTATCAAAAAGAAATACTCCCTTCGTCCCACTTCAATGGATACCAAAAAAATGGGCACACATATTAAGGAAAGGTAAGAGAGAGAAAAAGTGAAGAGAGAATATTGTGAGTGTAAAAGTAAAATAGGAGAGAGAATGAGTGGGAGAAATAGTTAGGAGAGAGAATGTTGTGAGTGAAAAAGTAAAATAGGAGAGAGAATGAGTGGGATAAATAGTGAAGATTCCTTTCCATTTTGGGTAAGTATCAATTGATGTGGAACGGACCAAAAAGAAAATAAGTATCAATTGAAGTGAGACAGAGGGAGTATACTTCATTCTTTCAAAATTAAAGAATATTTTTGTTCTTAATCAATATTAAAATTGGATAATACTTTTGCAACTGAGGTAATACTATATAATTGTGCTTATATATTTCTATTTGTATTATAATGATTTTTAGAGGACCCAAAATTTTACCCAATTTATTAATGCCCAATCATTTCTATCAAATTAATTTAAGTTTTCTTCTCTCTCTAACCTTAATTTGTTAGACAAAATCTTACGAAAGCACAAAAAAGAGAAAAGATTACAACATATTAAATGATACAAATTGCAATAAAACATAGACAAAGAGAAAAAATCGTAGGAGAAAATTTGTATGTTAATCTTCTTGATGTTGCCCGAGTCGTGTATAATATACTCTCCTTAAGACAAATTCGCCCCCTCACCGAGTTGTGCTTGAGGTTGTTTTGGTCGTTCGTCTCCCAGGATAAAACGGACGGACTGGACTATTCTTGCACACTAGAATCTTCGGCGAATCTCACTATGCTTGGATAAAATCACCATGGATAAATTTCTAGGAGGCCAAAGAAAGAAGATGAACAAATTGCAAATGGGAGGAGAAAGATTGATGGAAAAAGTTGTTTTCATTTGTTGTGGGTTTCTCTAGTTATAGCTTCAACAACCATGTCATGTCTTCCCAATTAATCATTGTATTAATATTGGAGTCATTACCGTGTATTTATGGGATTTAATTCCACACTTTGTAACCCCTAATCCCAATGTAATGATCCCTATTAATCCCTCATTAATCTAGGAATCATGGGACATCAATAGTGGTGTTAAATTCTAAAATTTACACTTTAAATCCACCAACTTTGAGCTATCATATCCTACTCATCCAATCTCAAATTGGACATCTAGATATACCATTTCAATGTTCATATGGAGTGGTACATGAATCCACAATAATCTATGTCAAATGACAAACTATTCATGTAAGGAAAATACACAATTTCCTTCACACACAACATATTTTTCCAACAATCTCCCACATGAAGAAAATTGATGACGAGTTTGGTGATAGAGTCCAGCAGACGAAAACTTGCATACGATATGTATGGGAATGCCCACTGAACCTTCACTCGTACAAGCATATTTACTCTACTCGAAAGCCGATAGACGCGATGTCCTTGAATCGTTATGCTTTTTGTGTAGCCAATCATATTCTTGACACAAGTATCGTCGTAACATAGTTCAATTCTCATAGCTATGTTCATTTATGGCCCTGAACATTTTGTCTGGTTCTATGAGAGGCTCTAAGAATTGAGCCTCACACAATTCTCCTCAAAGCGGCCCCACTTCTCTCTCACATAGGTGATTTCTTAAAGGTAACCCGTATTACCCCGCTCGAATTTTCAACGCGTAAGAATTATTAAAAGCCATATGCTTATCCTTGTCCTTTCAGGATGTCACTAATAGGAATGGACTTGGGGTTAATTCCCCCACAGTGATGCTACAAGTCTTTTAACAGTTAGGTGGTCCTATTGAATCTAGTTCTTGGGATCTCCAGTCATCTAGATTGAGTTTTCCGCTGTGTTCAACTTTTAAGAGGCTCAAGTCCCATTCCCCTCCGAATTTAACCCTTTGGTTAACAGATCCGTTTATCATTTGACCTCACATAGTCAAATTAGTTGAGAGTAGTTGTCTTATGGTATTATGTATATGTCTAGACTACCATTACACGCATTGCTAATTGTCTTTTCAATCATAAATTGACTTTAGCAATATACCATCTTGCTAACACAAGCTTTATCCATTTGATAATTTTTAACTCAAATTCATTTAAATCTCAAATATTCCATATTGATCATTTCAAAAAATTTAAGAATATCCACCTAATGACTTGTTTAACAACGAGTCCATTAGTTTTCCTTGAATTTGAATCAACGGATCAAATTGATTAGAATTTTTCTTAGTTAACATATCGTATTTTGGATTTAATTGACAAAGTGATGTAGTTACTCTTGTTTAAATCCACACAATCAAACCTTTGATGTCCTCTTTATACTTGTCTCAAGTCATACAATGACTTTACAAACTAGCACATTTTTTACTAGGTTCCATTTCATGAACTATTTCAACACTTTGATCTATTTTATTCAAAGGATCGTTTATTCACTTTCATGAATTTGACATCAATACCTGATTTCCATTGATTTTATTTTCTTTTGATTTTTATATATATTCAAACTTATTGAATCATATATAACAAACCAATATGCACAATTGTTATAAACATAACTTTTGAAACGTAATTCACCATTTATTAACCAATTTCAATTTCTTTGGTAATTGGACTTTCTACTTTGCGAAGCACCCCCACATTCACAAGTGTACGTAGGCCTACGTTTCCATACTTCATATGGACATCTCATTATTTTCTTGGGAAAACCTTTTGAGAAGGTAATTATTTTTCAAAGTATACTCACCCCCACATTTTCGGGGTAGTCCTTAAATTAGTAATAATGCCAATTTTCATTATTAACACCATTTGATCATGGTGTATATTGTGGACACTTTATTTCATTGCTCATGTACAACAAACCCCCCGGGTTGTTCTATGTAAATTTCTCTTCTAAATCTACATTTAGAAAGGTTGTTTACATCCATTTGATGTATTTCAAGTTTTGCTATGCAACAATTGCAAATATAAATCTTTATTCTCGTGATGAGAGAATAAGTATAAACAATCAAGGTCTTCATTTTTCTTGTAATCCTCAATTACAAGTCTAGCCTTGTACTCATTGGTTGTTCCATTGGTCTTCATTTCCTTTTTGAAAATTCACTTATATGCTAGTGATTTACTACTCGGAGGTAAATCCACTAGTTTCCAAGTGTAATTTTTCAAGATGGAATTAATCTCACTTTTGATGGCCACTTTCCACAAAGATCCTTCCAAAGAGCTCAATGTCTTTATAACTTTGTGATTCACTTTCTAGCATGGAGGTTAGAAAATCCAGGCCATATAATTTTCTTATCCTACCTCATTTGCTATGTCGAGGTCATGCCTCTTCTTCATCATTTCTCATTATAAGTTTCTTCTTCTTCTATTGAATCATGAATCCGTTTAAATGAGTTTGCCTCATCTCTTAATTTATACGGAAACATATTTTTAAAGAAAGAAGCGCTTCATGATTCCATTATAGTATTCTTGTATATACATTGACTCTTTGATTTATAAACAAGAATTCTATAAGCACTACTATTATATGCATGCCCAATACATATGCAATCAATAGTATTTATTCTAACTTATGCACAAAGATCCTTCCAAAGATCCTTTTAATGGCCTATTTCCACAAAGATCCTTCCAAAGAGCTCAATGTCTTTATAACTTTGTGATTCACTTTCTAGCACGGAGGTTAGAAAATCCAGGCCATAGAATTTTCTTATCCTACCTCATTTGCTATGTCGAGGTCATGCCTCTTCTTTATCATTTCTCATTATAAGTTTCTTCTTCTTCTATTGAATCATGAATCCGTTTAAATGAGTTTGCCTCATCTCTTAATTTATACGGAAACATATTTTTAAAGAAAGAAGCGCTTCATGATTCCATTATAGTATTCTTGTATATACATTGACTCTTTGATTTATAAACAAGAATTCTATAAGCACTACTATTATATGCATGCCCAATACATATGCAATCAATAGTATTTATTCTAACTTATGCACAAAGATCCTTCCAAAGATCCTTTTAATGGTCTATTTCCACAAAGATCCTTCCAAAGAGCTCAATGTCTTTATAACTTTGTGATTCACTTTCTAGCACGGAGGTTAGAAAATCCAGGCCATAGAATTTTCTTATCCTACCTCATTTGCTATGTCGAGGTCATGCCTCTTCTTCATCATTTCTCATTATAAGTTTCTTCTTCTTCTATTGAATCATGAATCCGTTTAAATGAGTTTGCCTCATCTCTTAATTTATACGGAAACATATTTTTAAAGAAAGAAGCGCTTCATGATTCCATTATAGTATTCTTGTATATACATTGACTCTTTGATTTATAAATAAGAATTCTATAAGCACTACTATTATATGCATGCCCAATACATATATAATCAATAGTATTTATTCTAACTTATGCACAAACTACACTTAGTTGTGTTTTATCACTATCTCTTTATTAACTCGATTTCCAACTTTTCCTTTAAAGAGACAAGATTCAACATTTTTCTTTTTAACAAGCAACGGTAAATGAAAAAACTTACATTTTATCATCATGTGTGTGAATTATATTCACACCTCAAGCATCAATATGCCTTGATTATAACTTCAAACACATATTTGATAAGTCTTGTTTGAATCTATTTTGACCATATAAATATATTCATTCTCATTATTGATCACTTAAATACCCTTCCGTTTCATTCCTTCAAACATCATGAATAACATTCTTGATGACATCACATTTGTATCTCAATAAACAAGGTATATGCTTGACTATTTCAAACAAGTTTGGCTTTTTAAACATGTTTGACTTTTCAAACGATTTTTATGTTTCACACAAGTTTGATATTTCAAACAAGTTTGACCAACTTTGTCTTTGTATTAAGCATTTCGGCATTTTTCATCCCATTTGCTTTCGCCACAAGAAATGTTAGACAACTTCTTCTACAAAGTTCTATTCTCTTTTCCAACACAAATACGAATAGCACACACCTTAACATTCATTTCTATTCATTTATGTTTGAGGTAATTTTAAAATATCTTCAAGTGGGAAGCAATTTCTAAATTATTGTCATCACTTGAGAATTCAACTCAACACCATCCATTCGACATGGTTTTCATGGAAGACTATTTTCACTTCTTTCATATGATTTTTTTATGGAACCCACGATTTTAAAATCAAGGAAGCAGCTTACGATGATTTTCATTGCACCCATATTCTCGATTGTATATTTATTGTCCAACGACTCTCACAAATATTTTGTAATTTTCTTGGTACTATATACGTTTTATAATGAATTCGACAATTTATTAAGTATATAGTTTCGATAAAGAAAATTTGCATGCATCAAACGCACTCGCGGCTTGAACATCTATCACATTTCCACCCAACTTTGTAGGATCTTCCATAAGAAACCTCTCTAAGTTCAAGGTGGTCAAGTAGAACATCTTTTATTGCCATCACTTAAAGTCAAGGCCAACAAAAATTTTTAACTTCTCACTATGGTGATCCGAAATACTTGGAACAACCACATTCCATTAGAGAGTTGTCTCAACACAAACCAACCATTGACTTTAATTTTCAACAATTATTACTTTGTTGTTTCAAATATAACTCTCTAACTTAATTAGAGAATTAACTCCAAGAATAAATTGCTAATTCAATAGGAGAATTAACACAATTTATTTCTTATAACAACTCATATTCATAAACCTCCAAATTCCTTAATGGAATTATAGTTGAAGGTAATTATTTCAAAACTTTAAAGGCTCATCTTGAAGTACCTTTAAATTAGAGAAAGTCACATTCTCATTTACATAATAAACAATTTCTTTTAGAAGTCCTCCTTCTAAATATTTGTGTCATTTGTCATCATCAACAACAGTAAGATTTAACAACTTCCTTCAAGAAGTCCTATTATTTTTATCGTTATGACATTAGTCACATATTTCTCCAATAGGTTTTGACAACTTCTCCCAAGAAGCCCTATGATTTTAGTTCTTATAACATTTGTCAATGTTTATAACAATAGAATTCAACAACTTCTTTCAAGAAGCTCTATTGTTTTTATCTTTGTGAATTTGTCACTAGTGACAATAATAGGATTTAAAAACTCCTTTCAAGAAGCCCTATCATCTTTGTCAATACATCATTGATAAAATGCAACGTTAAAGACTATATATTTTAACGTTCATCTTCTCAATATAGTTTCAGCGAACTATTCAATTTTTCTCACTATAATTCTCATGAACCATGTGAGATAAATCACTCATTGTATAAACACTAGAAGTAGCGTCGCCACAACTATTTTACACAATCGTCGCAACATCCTTGATGTTCATCCATTAGTTGATTATATGTTCAAAAATAATTTTTTTTCTTTCATAAACTGTCCTGTTCTGAAAATTTTTATCTTCATCTCCACATAAAATATTTTGATCTCCACCGTTAAGATTGTTCTTCTATGAGATTAGAACTTGCTCACCAAATTTGAGCTCGATCCAATGGTTAACGAATCGAAAATTACAATTTTACCACAGCTGGTCATTGCAAAAAACTTGCTGGAATTTTCTTACATTCGTCTCTTTCATCGTTTTCTATCTTTTCTCCCGTGGCCGCCGCTCCACCGGATTCTCAAATCTATAATTCTTTCTCAAATAGGGAATTTGTCTTAAGATTGTTAGATAAAATCTTACAAAAGCACAAAAAAGAGAAAATATTACAATATATTAAATAATACAAATTGCAATAAAACATAGACAAAGAGAAAAAAATCGTAGGAGAAAATTTATATGTTAATCTTCTTGATGTTGCCCGAGTCGTGTGTAATACACTCTCCTTAAGACAAATTCGTCCCCTCACCGAGTTGTAGGGGTGAGCAAAAAAAACCGTTAACACCGTTAACACCATTAACACCGAAAAACCGAATCCGATAAAATCGAAACCGAGCCATTTGGTTTGGTTTAGGTTTTAAAAGTTTAGAAACCGAAATTTTCGGTTTGATTTAGGTTTTAAAAGTTTAAAAACCGATAAGAAACCGAACCGAACCGATAAGCCAAAACTACGTCGTTTTATTTATACTATATATATTTCTTTTCTTCCTTTTATTTTCTTTGGTGTCAGGTAATTATAAGTAATTTGGGCTTCATAGGATGTGCATAATGATAAACAATCAGTATCCATCTCTCATGCGAGTTTCTGGAAATTTCTTTCACAAATATTTCATTCTTATTTCTGTCATATTCAGTACAAGGTTGGTAATGGCCATCACAAATACTTTCGGAGGATATGAGGGAAGGAGACAGACCTCTTGCGGATAGAATCCCTATTTTTTTTCCAGTTGTGAGTCCCCTATAGCCGGTTGCATTAACTTTTTATGATTTCCAACTTTCTAAAAGCCCCAACGATAAGGAGCTTGCTGAACTCCTCTCCTTTACCCATATTTTGGACAAGGTCCTGTCTAGTAATACAGCTAATACAAGAAGCTAGAGTCTGAAAGCGCCGGGTGTTTTTAGTAGTCGTTCTTTATATGATTTTTTGTGGTGGCCAACTGAACCCATTCCTATTTCTCTCCCCCCCCCTCTCTCTCTCTCTCTCTCTCTCTCTCTCTCTCTCTCTCTCTCTCTCCGACTTTATTTGGAAAATAAGAATACCATTTATGAGGTCCATGGGAAGATTAATACTTATGATAGCAAGCAAAGAAGACACCCAACAAACAGTAAATCCATATTTAGGTGTTCATTGCATGGGGCCCAGCTAAACACATGTGCACTTATTACTTCATCTCAAAACCGATAACTCAACAAAAGAACTTGATGTCCAAACAAGGCCCATTAAAGCCCAACAATCCATTAAGACACCGAACCAAATCGATATCACACCGAAACCGAATACACCGAAAACCGATCCAAACCGATCCGTGCTCACCCCTACCGAGTTGTGCTTGAGGTTGTTTTGAACGTTCGTCTCCCAAGATAAAACGAACGGACCGGACTATTCTTGCACACTAGAATCTCCGGCGAACCTCACTATGCTTGGACAAAATCACCATGGATAAATTTCTAGGAGGCCAAAGAAAGAAGATGAACAAATTGCAAAGGGGAGGAGAAAGATGGATGAAAAAAGTTGTTTTCATTTGTTGTGGGTTTCTCTAGTTATAGCTTCAACAACCATGTCATGTCTTCCCAATTAATCATTGTATTAATATTAGAGTCATTACCGTGTATTCATGGGATTTAATTACACACTTTGTAACCCCTAATTCCAAGGTAATGATCCCTATTAATTTCTCATTAATCTAGGAATCATGGGACATCAATTGTGGTGTTAAATTCTTAAATTTACACTTTAAACCCACCAACTTTGAGCTATCATATCTTTCTCATTCAATCTCAAATTGGACATCTAGATATACCATTTCAATGTTCACATGG
Organism: Adenophora triphylla var. japonica; assembly: GCA_022495995.1. Taxonomy (NCBI): domain Eukaryota; kingdom Viridiplantae; phylum Streptophyta; class Magnoliopsida; order Asterales; family Campanulaceae; genus Adenophora; species Adenophora triphylla. The sequence continues at coordinate 287,283 of JAFEMH010001408.1, read as the reverse complement.
AGTGGACCATGAACCCACAATAATCTATGTCAAATGACAAACTATTCATGTAAGAAAAATACACAATTTTCTTCATACACAACATATTTTTCCATTATAATCTACAATAAGACACAAGACAATTTTCTTTTATTAAATTAGTGTTTTCTAAAGAGTTGGTCTTATAAAAAATTAATTTTTTTCTAAGCTTAATAAAATACTATTTTTACATTGTCACTTAATAATACATGTACTGACACTCTTTTTTACTGACACTTTTTATACGAACACTGACACTTTTTTACCCTACACTGACACTATTTTATACTGGCACTTAATAATACATGTACACACTGAAACTTTTCACACTGTCATTTTTTTACACTAACACTGACACTTTTACAATAACAATGACACTTTTTTACACCGACACTTAATAATATACATGCACTGACAATCTTTACACTGACATTTTTTTACACTAACACTGACATTTTTTTACACTAATACTGACACTTTTTTTTACACTGATACTTAATATATACTCACAACACCATTATAATTACTATTCCCTCCACTCATTCTCTCTCCTATTTAATTTTTCACACTCACAACACTTTTTCCACTCATTCTCTCTCCTAATACTATAATAATATTCCTTAATTCCCGTGCCATTTCAAAATTTCCTAAGTGGGCTGGGACGGAGGGAGTATACACTATCACTATTTATACTGGCATTTTGTTATACTAATGCCGATATTTTTTTACACTTTTACTTAATAATACATGTACTGATACTTTTTACACCGGCATTTTTTTACACTAACACTGGCAATAGCGGGGATACAAAACATGTTTTTTTTAGCTTACAAAAAAATGCGTTTTTTGTAAGATTTTTGCTTTTCTAAATGAACGACATTTTTTTTTTCAAATTTGCAATTGATCGAGAGTATTTTTTTAAAAAAAAAATTCGAGATTCTTTTAGGGAAGGAGGAAATATTTAATATCAATTATTTCATAGGGTCCGCTAAAAAATTAGTTTAGAACCCAAAATTTCATAGAATCGGCTCTGATTTCCTTCATCCATAAGGATAGTCTTATTAAATATTTTACATTTCCATAGTTATCCTTAATTAGTGCAATTATTACCGAAATATAAATGCTTTATATTCTTTCGTTTTAAAAAAAAATGCCTTTACACATCATCACTTAATAATATCAAATGCAATTTTATCTGTCCCCGGGGCATAACCGAGTGGTAAAAGAAAGGGGACATAAGATTTTGGAGGCATGCAACGTGGGTTCAATTCTTGGTGGAAGCAATTTGCTTTCTTCTGAGGTTGGATCTTGTATGTGATATTAGTTGACATGTTCTCAAACCCTGTGTCATTCGGGCCGATAGCTGGTGATCCAGGACTTAGTCCGACAAAGCTGAAAACCTGGTAAAAAAAAATGCAATTTTATCTCAACTCCATCATTTTCGGCAATCACATCTCCATTTCTTCAACTACACAGGCAAGTCCTCTCTCCCTCACATACAATTACATCCGTGCAGTTAAGGAAGCAGCACTGCTGGGCTTGCAACCTCAGTGTGGGGAGTTCAAATCTTGGCAGGAGCACTGGAGCAGCCATTTGGTGTTGTGAAAGTGATGTAATTGCCTCGGCAGGAGCAGCTGGAGCAGTCATTTGGTGTTGTAAGAGTGTAAATGTCTTGTAGGAGGGCTCCCTTGGGGCCAGGAGTATAAGGGGTGCTGCCACCCTGGCTGCATAGGGCACATCCCGCGATTTACCTCCGCAAGCATACTGAGAGGCCGGTACCTGGTGGTCCAGGATTGATCCGGCGAAGCTGGGAAACCTGGGTAATAAATAAAAAAAAGTGCTACTTTCATCAGAAAATGAGATTAGTATACTTTAATTACAGTATAATGGTAGTTTTGGAATATCATGGGGGGGGGTTGTTCATGGTCCGAATTGATCTGATTTTTGTTAAAATTTTAGAAAATTAGAACCGGATCGACCATACTTCAGTTCTATATAAATTTAGAATCATGACCAGATCAATGCAGTATAGGACCGATCCCATTGGTACAGTTCCAATGGTCCGATTTGGTCGGTTCTAGGGGTGTAAGTGGTTCGGTTCATACCGCTGTTTGAGATCGAACCAAACCAAATCATGTGGTTTGGTTTGGTTTGATTTTCAAGTATTAATGGTTCGGTTTGATCTCAAATTTTGGCAAATCACATGGTTAAGTTTGGTTTGTGGTCTCCCAGACCAAACCGAACCAAATCAAATCGCGGTTTGAAACCGAACCACTAAATCGAACCGAAACGTTTTGTATCTTATTTAATATTTTCGTATATTTATTAAAATTTACTGTTAGATCAATAAAAAAACCTATATTACAAAGACTAATCATAACCCTCGTTGTGTATCTTATTTAATATTAATTTTATTATTTGTTATCGTCATTGCGACATAAATAACTAAGTTCTCTCCACGATTGAAGATTATTGTAAAGTGTTTTTCTTGCTTCGGCCTCTTTCTTCCTTCAGTCTCTCTGTTCCTCCGACTTTCCTTTTAACGCCCACATCTTTCGCTTTTCCTCCGAGATCACAGAAAATTTAAACAATATAAAAATGAGTTTCGGTATGAATCGTGGTTTGAACCGTAGTCCAAATCATGGTTTGATACACGGTTTGTACCGCGGTTTGAACCACATTATTGAACCGTTGTTTGAACCAAACCATAACGGTTTGGTTTGGTTCAGTTTGAATTTTTTCATTGTTCATTTCAGTTTGGAATTTTCCCGAACTGATAACTTGTGGTTTGATCCGTAAATTCCCTCAAATCGAACCAAACCGAACCATTTACACCCCTCGTCGGTTCTACTAAATACAGTATAATATTCTTTTTTTACAAAAACATACAAAAATTAAATATTATCACCAGTAACGACAACCAAAAAAAAATACTAAACAAAATTGTCACAAATATTCAATATTCAAACCACAACGTAGATCATTAAACATATTATTCACCTTCAAAATTAACCATAATATAGAAAGAAATTTAAAAATTAAAAGCTACAGAAAAAAAATAAAAATTTATATTCATATATATATATATATATATATATATGTAGGTGCTCAAATGAGAACCATAACAAAATGAGAACCGTGAGAACCACTTGTATACACTTGTTTAAAGTAGCTAAATATCTACTGTATACAAGTGTATACAAGTGGTTCTCACGGTTCTCATTGAAGCGTGACCATATATATATATATATATATATATACTTCCTCCGGCCCATGATAATATATAAACTTTTCTTTTTGAGCATCCCACAATAATATATAACTTTCCTAAAATGGAAAGGAATCTTTACTATTTCCTCCACTCATTCTCTCTCCTACATTATTTTAATACTCACATCACCATTATAATTTACTATTCTCTCCACTCATTCTCTCTCCTATTTTATTTTCACACTCACAACACTTTCAATATAATACTTCCTTCTTAATTTTCGTGCAAAACCCAAAAGTCTTTAAAATGTTGGGACGGAGGGAGTGTATATATATATATATATATATATATATATATATATATATATATATATATATATATATATATATGCCAAAAACTTGTAAAAAACGCGTTTTTTTTAAGCTTAACAAAAAACGTGTTTTTAAGAACAACCCAATCCCTCTCTCTCTACTCGCAGGGCTCTCTCTCTCACTACTCTCTCTCTAAACGCAAAACTCACCATTGCTCTCTCCCTTTGCGAATTTCTTCTTCAGGCCTTTGTTCGCCGACGACTGGTTCGATGGGCGGCGGCCGGTGGTGTTTCCACCTCGACGTTTATTGCTTCCGGTGGAGTTTGGATCTTTAGTTCTTGTTGCTGTTTTGATTTTTGGTGTTAGGTTGAAGGAATTGTGAAGGAATTGTGAGGAAGGCGACATCAAAAATCTAATTCCAACTTACCGTTTCCAATCCGCCGCTCCGACGATCAACATTTGAACGACAACGCGTCAACCGATACCATCCCGGCTGTCCGGTTATACTTGCCGAAATTTGGGTCGTTTTCGAGCAATCGTAGACAATATTCAATCAATTTCGAGTCGACTGGATAATCCACCGAGTGCCAGTGCATTTTAAATCGAGTACTAGTGTAATAGTTTTGGAATGCCAGGACAACTCGTGGTGCAGAACAAAACAGATGGAAATTTGAGTGCCAGTGTATGTATTTTTGAGTGCCAGTTTATGTGTTTTCAAATGCCAGTCCATGTGTTTTTGAATGCCAGTGCTTGTATTTTTGAGAGCCAGCAAAAATGATTACCAGTGTTTTTGAGTGCCAGTGTATGTGTTTTTGAGTGACAGTGCATGTGTTTTTGAATGCCAGTGCTTGTGTTTTTGAGAGCCAGCAAAAATGTTAGTGTAACAAAGTGCCGGTGTTAGTGTAACAGAGTGCCAGTGTGAAGAGTGCCAGTTCATGTATATAAAAGTGCCCGTGTAAAAAGCGCCAATGCCAGTGCCAGTTTACACTGACACTTTGTTAAACTGGTACTGACACTTTTTTCACTGGCACTTTGTTACACATGTACTGGTACTTTGTCACACTGACACTTTGTTTAACTGGCACTGACACAAACGAGGAAACACAAAACACGTTTTTTCTAAGAGTCAGAAAAAACGCATTTTTTATAAGACCAAATATATATATATATATATATATATATATATATATATATAATCGGTTTGTTTACGGTTCAGGATCGTGTATGTTTATTTTAAAATCAGAATCAGACTAAATAGCCGATTACATAGAAATTTGGAATCAGGATGGGGTCAATACTATTGATTCGATCCGATTTTTATTGGTACAGTCCGATTTTATCGGTACGATCTGGTTAGAAGGTTTTTTTTATTTTTTTTTTGCAACCCTATTGTACACTTTAAAAACCCAATAAGAAAAATGAGATAACTTTTGGGACAAACTAAAATAATGACAGAAGGAGTATCAAATATAGTTACTTGGACTGTGCTTTTAGAGAGAAATACTCCCTCCGTCTCAATTTAAATGTTCAAACTTTTCTTTTTGAGCATTCCATTGAAAATGTCTCATTTTCAAAAAAGGAAACTTTTTTTCACTATTCCACCCACTCATTCTCTCTCCTACTTTACTTTTACACTCACAACATTCTCTCTCCTAACTATTCCTCCCACCCATTCTCTCTGCTATTTAATTTTTCATACTCACAACATTTAAATTTTTTCTCTTTCCTACCTTACTTTCTCTTTCTTACCTTACTTTCCTTAATTCCCGCACCGGACCCATTTTTGAACATTTAGATTGGGACGGAGTGAGTAGATTAAGTTAGAAGTGAAAATTTAAAACTTCATATTTACGTTTCTTTTGGTGGAGAGTTGTATTTATAGCTTTCGAGAAATATACGTCATCATGATTTCATTAACCCATATGGCAATCTTCATGTTTAAGATAGGCGAGATAAACTTTACTAGTGTGAGAGATTAATATTGCTTCTGATTACTGTAATTGATTTTTTTTTTTAAATGATTATAGCAAAAGTGATTTTTTTTAAAATTTTTTTTAGCAATTATGAATATGTTTATATATACGAAATGCCTACAATTGATTCTGAAAGATAAATTTCAAAAATGTCTCTTATTATGTGTATACTTCAGTATAATAAACGCACATATAAAATAAAGGTTAATGGTGTAAAAATTACACACAAAAAAAACAGCTTTACATTGGCAAAAGCTGAATTATAGCTGCTTATGTCAAAATGCAATTTTATGCGTTTTGATAGTTTAAAATTAGGGTTAATTACAATTTAGGGCCTGAAGTCTTGTATGAGGTCCCCAAAAGGGGTCTGACTTTTTTTTTTTTTGGCGATTTAGGGCTTATATTTACAATTTCTTATCAAATAAGGGCTTATTGACGATTTCCGTTAACACTTAACGTCAATAAGCCCTTATTTGATAAGAAATTGTAAGTATAGGCCCTAAATCGCTAAAAAAAAAAAAAAGTCAGGCCCCATTTGGGAACCTCATACAAGACTTCAGGCCCTAAATTGTAATTAACCCATAAATTTAACTTTCTACCTTTTTTAAATTTTCATTAAATTCCTTAAAAGAAATATTAAATTCAATAAAATAAATAAAAATATTTTTACTCAATAATAATAAAAAGAAATTAACATCCCAATTTAACTATATTTAAAAAGGCATATGTAAATTATTTTTTACCTAATTTAACTAAATATATAATTTTTTTGTTAAACACTATTGTTCATCGCAGTTTACAGTTTTTTGTGAATCTTCAAACATCCCAACTAAAATTATTGTATTATTTTCCCTTTTTTTTTAATATAAATGAAAAAAATATGGTGCATGAATTAAATGCACAATATTATTTTGGTGATGTGTTAAATCTGGTGGCGGGTATATGTTGGTGGGGTAGTGACTTTCAGGGCCGGCTCAGACATGAAACATTAGGTTCCTTTGCACAGGGCCCCAAATTTTGAAGGGCCCCAAATTTATCTATGCCCATTAAATATATATAGGAGTATATAAAAAAAACAGATTATTGTGTTATTTTTTTAAAGGGCAAATTGCAATTTAGAACCCTTTTTTAAATAAAATATTGAAGTTATATACTCCCTCCGTCCCACGTTAGTTGAGACTAACTTTTTGGGCACACCAATTAAGGAAAAGTAACTGAGAGAAAAAGTGAAAGAAAATGTTGTGAGTATGAAGAATTAAATAGGAGAGAGAATGAGTGGGAGGAATAGTTAGGAGAGAGAATGTTGTGAGTGTAAAAGTGAAATAGGAGAGAGAATGAGTGGGGTAAATAGTGAAGATTCCTTTGCCATTTTGGGCAGTCTCAACTAACGTGGGACGGCCCAAAAGGGAAAGAAGTCTCAACTAACGTGGAACGGAGGGAGTATAATTTTATGTTTTTATTTATTTTATTGAATTTAATATTTCTTTTAAGGGATTTAATGAAAATTTAAAAAAGGTAGAAAGTTAAATTTATGGGTTAATTACAATTTAGGGCCTGAAGTCTTGTAGGAGGTTCCCAAATGGGGCCTGACTTTTATTTTAGCGATTTAGGGCCTATACTTACAATTTCTTATCAAATAAGTGCTTATTGACGTTAAGTGTTAACGGAAATCGTCAATAAGCCCTTATTTGATAAGAAATTGTAAGTATAGGCCCTAAATCACTAAAAAAAAAAAGTCAGGCATCTTTTGGGGACCTCATACAAGACTTCAGGCACTAAATTGTAATTAACCCTTAAAATTATTACAAGTTTTGACATCCAAACTCTTACAAAAGTGATTTTGAGCTTAAAAAATTATTATAAGCCTCCAAAACGCACTTCCATACTCACACTTAACGACGAGGCGAGACGAGACGGGTGGGGCACCATCATAGAGCCAAAAAACCATCCATTTGATGATTCTTGAACCCCCGAGACTGGGAATCAAAGCACCTCTTCATAACCACAAGAAGATTCCTCGAAAAACATCAGTCTAGAGACTACAACAAATTAATTTTCCCCACATAAATAGTTACCGGAATACAATTGCTTCCCAACACTATGATGGAATATGTAGCGATTCTTCACATTTCTCATTAAATTCAGGTCAGAAACAATGCTCATAAATTATGCACTAATGCTTCTCAGGAAAGCAATACTTCACACTTGAACCTATACATCAAAAAGCACCTTCCTAAGCAGGAGCGGATCCGGGATTTTGAAACCGCGTGGGCTTGGTATTTAAAAAATATTGTAAACAATAAAACAGTGAAAAATAACTTCATATATAAAAAAAAGTTACATATAGTCGATGACTTAGGTAAAAAAAAAAAAAAATTCAAAATTCTGAGGTGGGCTGGAGCCCACGTCAAATAGGGCTGGATCCGCCCTGTTCCCAAGTGTGATGGAATAACAAAGTTCTATTATCAATTGACCAGTTAGTACACATAATCTTGTGTGAATGCTTTAAGCTTATTTGCATTGACAAAAGTACATTTTGGAAAGTGGGTAAATAAATTACTAAGTTACATATAACCTGCTTGAACATCAGTAACAAATTCTGCATACACTCTCCCATGTAAACAAACGGGAGGTGCATGGTAAAAGAAAGTAACTTTATTCTCGATGATGAAAATACTTGGCTCGACCTAAAAAACTCGAGTTCTATTTCAAAAGATTATATGCTACACCGTATAAAATGTCATTGGGTCAAATAACTTACCAAAAGGATGAAGATGAGCAACATTGCTTTACCTTTACCATCTGGGTAAAAGGACTAAATAAATGTTGTTGTATACTTTGGGGAAGAAGAACCCGCTCAATCAGGTCATGAATCAAAACCCTAGAACAACATCAACAAAGCCTTAGTCCCAAAATGATTTGGAGTTAGCTAACATGAATCATTATACGTAATCGACACAGAAAAGATGCATGGAAAAAAAAGTGAATTAAGTAAATTAAAGGAAAAATAGGTGGGAAGAAAATTTTGGAAAAATAAAAAAATACATAAAAATGAACAAAAAAAAGGAGAGAAAACAAAAGTACGATAAATAATTAAGACCCTAGAAAAAAAAAAGAGAGAATATTGACAAAACTTACTATTTGTGCTTTCCGTCATGGAACTGAGCATTCTTTGATGACTTGAAGGTTTCGAGAAATTCTTTTGCCTTCAGGACCTCTTGATTCTGCCTTGACTTGTCCCATTTGTGTTCGGCAGCCAGTATCTCGACTACACGTGGCAATGCTCGGCCGGCTGCATCAGTGTCGAGGAAAGCAAGCCTAGATCTCCTTGCAATGAAATCTACTGCAGATTCACAGTACTCGTTCCTAGCACAATATGCAACCTCTGCTTCTAAGAATGGGTATCCGTGGGCAAGCCGCTTTCCCAGATTTTCATTCTGAAATCAGACCCAAAAAGGCTAGCAATTGAAGTTGGGAGTGTAATAGCTGGAAAATTTTGTTGCCAGAATAGAAATGCATGGTAAAATGACTACGGGGTTAGAAGAATCATATACTCCTTCTGACCCTAAATGAATATCCAAATTTTATTTTAAGGGACACTACTAAATAAATACCAAAACCTGTTTAACTAGATGTGAACGGAAGGCTGAAAGAAATAAAGTCCATCTCTTGATGTTTCTCTAATCCTTTTCAGATTGTTTCTAGAAAAGCGCTAATCTGATAAGAAGTCCCCATTCAGGGGTTTGGCTTCAATTAAGGACCAGGCCAGCCACAAACAAACCTGGACTGCCAAAGAGCTCTAGCTCAAGCCATATAGTATTCCTTTCTATATAAAAGGTCAGGGGTTCAAACCTCACAAAAAACACTTCAAATGTCAATCTCGTAATAGCTCAAGGCATTCATTAATAAATTAAAAAAAAAAAAAACCAATCTGTTTTTTAAGATATGTGGCCATGCCAATTATTACCTCTGTTCAAAACCAGAGACGGGTTAAAGAACATGGGATCTTTTATCTTGAACCATGGTGCATCCAGGTTATGGTTCCAATGAAAACAAGAGACAGCATACAGGCAGGGAGGTCATAATTGAGGTTTGGAATAAGTGCGACTCAGTATGAAATCCATGGCGAGGTGTACTATGGTTGCAACCATAATTATCAAGAAAGGCAATTCAAGTGAGAAAAAACATAGAAAACATATAGAAAAGAAAGTAGAAAAGATTCAATTGAAAGAAAATGGAGCTTATATGTCTTATTCAACATGTTGCTAAAATCAATAATTAAATACTTCAAAACCTAGCAAGATAAATCAAATATCAATTTATAAAACAAATTATCGAATTTGATGAAAAAGTTGATTTTTAAGGTCATGTACAAATTTCAAAAAAAAAAGATGTTCTTGTTAGGAAATATAATTTCAAATGTTTCTAGGTACACTCATCAAAACTTCCCAACATGGAGATTTCTTAAAACCAGTTAACCTCCCCAAAAGTTTTTGAGGCAGTCTCGTCCCACATAATCATAAGCATTCCCCCCCCCCCTACAATCTAATATCCTCCGTTTCCACTTTAAAAATATTATTTATAAGCAAGTGAATGACAGGAAATCACGGTTATCTGAAGGAATGCAAAATGCCAAAATGACACAAGACAAATACAGGCCCTTTTTTATATTTATATGTTACATATATGCTCATATTGAGGTGACAATGTCCCAAAAACTGTGTCAAGTACAGTATAGAGAAAAAGGGAAACCTGAGCAATGGTGGCCACTCTTTCAGCCAAAGTACCATATGCATGCGATAAATGCTTAGCTGCAGCCGTGTCCATTATTCCTGGGACAACTTTACCACTGTATGTCTTCTTCATGCGCTTATATTGTTGAGCAAGCACAGTGAAATATGCAGGATCCCATCCATCTCCACCCATAAGCCGTAAGTTGTACGTTAAACAGTTATTCTTTGGGCTCAGCTTTCCAGATTTTATAGCTGCATTTACTGCATCTTCAGCCATGCTGAAATTGAAACTTGTGAGCACGATACTCATCACTACAGAAGCCTACTAGCGACGAGGAGTGATCAACAATATGCAAGCATAAACAATCAGTTTGCAGCGATTTGCTCATTAGCTATGTTCAAGAAACAACCATGCAGAACTCATACCCACCAGGCATATAATATACTCCCTCCTTCCCTAAATGAATGTCCAAATTTCATTTCAAGGGACGCTCTGAAAATGTGTGCTTTTTATACATTTTAATGGTAAAGATGCATAAATATTCTTGTTATCCACTTTCTAAACATTTAGTTTTACGATAATAAAATCAAAAGCAAAAAAAAATTGGTAAAAAAGCGTCTAGGGGCAAAGTTTTTTACAAATAAGACATTCATTTTGGGACAATTTTTTTCTGAATTTGGACATTCATTTAGGGTCAGAGGGAGTAACAAGAAAATAATTGGCACCATTTAAATTTTAACTATGCTATTTTCAAAACAGAAATACCATTTTTTGGTAGAAACAAATTCGCCACAACATAAAAAAAGAATGAAAAAGGAAGGGAAGCAAATCGAGCGCGAAATAAAGAAAGGCAGAAACACAAACTACGGCATCCACCTTATACTAAACAAAGAATAACAAATAGCGTTGAAAAGTTTGTTTAGGAAATCATTAACAGTGAGAATCAAACTGTGACAACATAGTAGAAACTCACTGGCGCCAGCAGAAATTTACCTTCTGTATGTGGTCCACTTTCCACCAGTAATTGTGACCAAACCAGGGAAATCTTCACACACAACATGATCTCTTGAAATGCTCTCAGTGTTCTTTGCTCTAGGATCAGTTGCCAATGGACGTATACCACTCCAAGCAGAGAGAACGTCTGTGCGTCGTACCTATTTTGTCCTGACACACTTTAGTCTTAACAAGCAACTTTAAAGAGGAGAAGAAACAGGAGTCAATATGCATGGCTTCAAAATAATACAACAACAACAAAGCCTTAGTCCCAAAATGTAATGGGATCGGCTAACATGAAGGTCATATGGGCTCGTCAATGAAGAGGTGAGAAAACGATGAAAAAGTGGAGTAGCTAAAAAAATGTTGTGAAAGATACGAAGACATTTAAAAGAAGAAGTATGAAGAAAATCAAGAGAAACATGAATACAAAAACATTTGATAAAAAATCTGTTGAGCTAATTAATAACATCAACCATATAGTAACCCACAAAACTGGCCTGGTGATGTAACTGTTAAGCTTTTCCAAACACGAATTCAAGGTTGATTACAAATGAAAAGACTAAAATGATTCTTTAGAGAATAGCTAAATAAAGTAACCCCTCAAACTGTCAGAGAAGATCTCCTTCTTAATTGCATAGTTACCTAAGGAACTGTTCTTCTCAACACCGGATACTTATTTAGCATAATATAGCAGATACCACCTTCAGCCTTGACCTTTTCTCAAGAATTATTGGAACCAAAGATGATTTTTCACATGAACAACACTTCAGTATAAAATACAATAAAAACTTGGAGTGAATATGTGACCAGAACGTTAAATGTCGACATGGCACTTCTATCTCAGTCTCCCCTATCCCCATATTCATAGATTTTGATGGATAGTTATCCTCAGCCACACAAAACACTTCTAAGAAAGTTAAAGCAGTGGTAGCCTCGGGCACGACCATGGTTGTTCCATCTTAAAAATCCACATTCACCAACTTACAAGTTTCTAAGGACCTGCCTGAAAATAACTGGCAAGTATTCATATGAAAATCCCAAGACCCAACCTTTTCGGTTTTTTCAAAATGATGAACTTTATTCAATCTTAACATAAGGGGACATACGAGGACATTCATGTTCCTACGCAAAAGAGATTAGTCCAATAAGTTCTTAATAGAAGTTTCATATCGACAGCTATGAAGAAATCTCAGCTATTCTATCAATAAACATCATCCCCCTTTGTAAGAATTCCACCATTTCGTGTTCGGATGTCCCAATTAAAGTGTTCAATTCCAAACTTTTCAACTTTAACCTCCAAATGTGATAAAAGAATTGCATGCACTCAAGCATTACTTTAATCATATGACCAACTTCAAGTATATCCCTCAACTATTAAAATTTTCAAATGTTGACTTCATGACGAGAACAAAGGAAAGCCCATTTTAGAATAGACTCAGGTATACAATAAACAGCTAATTAATCACTAAACCCTAAATAGTCCACAAACAACTAGCTTGTTCAGCAAAAGGAACATGAAAGCAGACAGTGCAAATAAAGTTAAACCATCAAATAAGAAACATGATGTCTGCCTGGAACAATTATACGAGCTGACAGGATTATACAAAATGTCTCCAGGCTTTAAATCTTTCATTAAATTTTCAGATAGAAAAATAATTGGAAGGGAAGAAGCTAAAGGAAACATGTCCACATACAAATAAACATAGTATAAAGTTAATGCTGCACAGACATAAAATAGACACAATTGAGTAAATAAGTGTACAAACCTTAACATTAAGATAATCAGAGATGGCATCCAGTATAAATTCAATCTCATCTTCATGAGGTTCTGGTAGCAAGGTAATGCTTGTGTTGGAATCTGTAGTACCGGCCACGGTTCTTCCCAACCATGGCAGCATGAATACGACTCGTCCATCCTTAGTTTTGGGAACAATCAAGCCCATTCCCTCAGGAGAGTAGTAATCAGGCAACACAATGTGTACACCACTGCTGGGACAGATCATTGGCTTTGCATCTTCATCAGCCATTTTCCTAACAGAATCACAAAATGGCCCACCCGCATTTACAACTACTTTTGCATATGTATCAAATTCCACTCCTGCATACTTCAACATGGAGTAAGGATCACTGAAAATGAATCAATAACATGATAAAGCTATACAACCAGATTCTATTTAACAAAAGTAACTGATGGATTAAGGAAGAGAAATCTGAGAGGCATAATATGTGGAGGCACAGAGTGCTTTCCTCTTCCTTTTCCTACTTTCCAATCTATACCCTGTTCAGAAGCCTTTAAATAAAAGTCATGTATACCACCAAAAACAATACAAACACATTCAAAGACCAAAATATATCATAGCTATACAGCAATTGTACTTTGAAAAGCTAACATAAAAAATTGAGAGGAAATGGGTGGCAAACAGAAACCTCTCTCTCTCTCTCTCTCCTAGTGAGGAAGCATAAGTACTAAACAAAAACATACCGAGTAAAGAAGTGACATAAATCCCTCAATTCCAAAATGTTTGAAGGCTCCCTTTGACGAAGTGTCCCCTAGTGACTTTACATGGGATTTAAGAAAGCATTTCACTTCAAATGTTATTCCATTGATGCATGAGTGGTGTCAAATCAATGGACTAATTGCTTTTCCTCTCTCGCAGTAATAACAGCAGGATAGACACTCAGTTTCAAGAACTTACCAAAAAAGGAAATGAAACTCTTATTTTGTGATATCCCCAAGTGGAATAAGGATCACTTGTTCTAGGATAGAGAGAACACAAACAACAACAAAGCCTTAGCCCCAACATGATTTTGGATAGATGGCGCACAAAATATTAGAAAAATCATAAAAACCTGATGAGACAACAGAGATTCTAAGATTTGAAGTCTGATTGTAAAATTGTTAAGGCTCGAGACATAGAGTTGAGTCCGTATCTAACACCATAAGCTTTTAGATTTGTTGGTAATATAGCATGGTTATCATAGCTTTGGTTTAGCAAGGTCATGGGTTCAAATCAACCGGTTGTATTTGTTACCCAAAGAGTTGTGATGCAACCTCTTTTATTTGTGATGCACCGTAGTGGCAAGTTTGTTTAACTCCTCACGCATGGACGGGTCAGATGTGAGAGGTCGTGCTACAACATGATACACATATACATGTAAAGCCCAAAGGCAGGAAGTAATGAAAAGAACAAAGAGTGAAAACCCATCAATATATCATCACCTTGTTACATGAGAAGCAAATAATGGTTAACTTACCTGATAAGTTATCCCGGATACGTGCACCAATTATCCTGTCACCAGCCTCCTCTTTAAGAAAGGATACTACTTCTGCATGATTAAGTACAGCAGCACCAGCTATTGCCGCAGTGCAAGCTAATCCAACGTTTACTCGCGAGTCATTCATTTGTCCATCATAGTAGACCACTGTTCCTGCTAAGCTTTTATCTTTTCCCTTTGTTGCAAGGGTGGGAAAGAGTTCGACAGACTCTTGTGCAGAATAATATCTGGACAAATGTAGTAGACGTGGCCCTGCCACTAAATCATACAATTTCAATCCCATCCAATAGTATACTGCCTCAAACCAGCTAAAGCATGGTGTCATGCATGGTAAAGCATGGCAAAGGTGTGGAGCATTTTCTATAACTTGTTTACGCTCCTCAAGTGCATGAAAAACTAACTTCAGCTGCCCATAATCCAAATTAAAGACGGCTTTCTCCAAGTAGCGTACTCCTAGAAATGATGAATAGAATGAGTACGGAGAGATAGTAACAATAAGAGAATCAGTTGAGTTACTAACTGCCTGGAAGGAGAGTGAAAGAATATTTCAGTAAAAACATGCACCAATGATAAAGATAAAGAGAATTTGTTGATGCTCGTGTTATAAGATTCATTCCAAACTCCATGTAGTCGTTGTAAAGCCACCCACCCGATTGAATAAAACATATTCCCCAAACAGAGAAGCACCAATAGTAACTTCTATCTCAATAGTATATAAAGATACACATACACAGACCTAAACATATTTATACATGAGTGTATCTGTGCACGTAAGGGGGTTTCTTAACACGGACTTTATGAAAAATGAAAAAGTAACAAAGAGACACCATCCAATTACGTCTGGCATAAGCAAGCAAATTTAATTCCCACAGGAAAGCAAAAGAGTTAAAAAGGTAGCTACAAACTCCGCGACAAGACAATCTCCACAAGCACAAGTAGATGACACACAATGCAATAGAAGGCAAACTTTACATAAACAACAATCAGAAGAAGAAAATGAAAATGAAAAGAACAACAAAAATTATATTTGATAGGACACAGTCATCCCTTTACAAAATATCAATTTCATCGTTTTTAATTTTCACAACTTATAAATTTGAACTCCATGATAAAATAATGTGAAATACAGAGTAGAAAACATATGAAATCGATTAATGCACTTACCGAAAAGAAAATTCAATTATTTCTCTGGGATCTCCAAGGAACTTGACCAAATTCACTATCTGCTTGTCTTATCTATAAATGTTTACTGGAATAAGCTAAACCGAGAAGAGCTCAACTGTTCAACTTTTTGCCTTGCAAATAATCATCAAGGTCGTACTTTTGTCAAACTCCGATAAGCATACATAGCTTAAACCAATATATTCCAACTTAACCTATTCCAGTGTAATACCCTTTGACTTACCCCACAGGATTCAAATTTTATAAAATTATAAAAACCTTAACAGAATAAAAATCAATAGTAGAAAGCACAACTTCTTGAAGTTGTCTGCATAAATGATGTGTTCATCATTAATAGCAAGATGTAACAGGCAGCGATATATTGTACACTTTTTAATCTTATATCTCCTCATTTTTTATATCCTAGAAAAGGAAGAACATAACATCTGTATTGCATGGAGAGAACTCGATAATGAAAACAAGCTCAATGCTCCTTTGTGGCTAGGGATAGGGTTGTCGTTTGGCTTCTTAGTGAAGCGAGGGCAGGAAGCTTGTTGCATGATGCAGTATCGGTAATTTGTAAAAATGTAGTTGGTCCTTGCTGATGCTTAGTTTGGGCTGTTCTCAATTGTGTTTTCAGTGGACTCCTTGTCCACATTCTATATCTTTTCTCTATTGACCCGAAGCTTTTTTAACTTGAAATCTTCATTCCTGGCAGGACAAGCTCCTTCTTCAACAACCACCAAAACAGGTTAAGTGTCCTTTATCCACCTTATTTAGACAACCATCTCAAGACACTTTTATATATTCAATCTTCTATATTCCATGAATATAGTTATTAATCTCTACCTAACCAAAACCGTTGCCTTTTTCCTTGAAAATTTTCGGCATTGTCTCTTGTATTCCCTAGGAGAACAAAATGTCAATGCCATCTCACAATTAGTGTGTATCAGAGTTTCACAAGTTTAATTCTAGAAGGCTGTATTCCAGAAGACAAAAATCCTTAGCAAGTAATACTACCCACTGTCTGTTTCAGCAGGAGGTATAACTCTTTCAGCTCAATAGGTCAAACATAAAAGACTCTACGCTGAGGCAGAAAGAAACTAACAGGACTAAACATTGCCATTTGACGATTCTGTCATTTGTTTCAAAGCTGAAAATAGCAATTTATGCAATTGTCTTGTGCTTATTATACAGACAATCCACCACATTTTGTTTTGTCAAAACAGAACAGCACATGAGACACCAGTTAAGTCCAACCACTTCATTTCTACAATTTCCTTGTGTTTGTCCTTTACGTTTATCCTTGATATTCTCAACTATCACTCTGTCCTCTCTTTAGGACAAACATTGAAGTCCTCTAGGCTGAAGCAGAAAGAAACTACGAGAGGAGAAAAATGCATTGTCATATCATGATTCCGAAATCCTTGTAATCATGAAATATATTTTTAGCTGTAAATAGCCAAGTCATGTAATTCTCTTTGGTTTTGTATCCAGTCCATCAGCAATCCATCGCATCTGCGTATCTAAACATGGACATACACGGAGAAGTCTAACCACATTATTGCTAGTATCCTCCTTTATTTTCTCCTTAATTTATAATTTTGTCAGTTTCCACTTCAATACTGTCATGTCATATAGATGCTTTTGTGTGTGGCTCGGTTGTTTGCTTTCTGTTTATGCTTCTCCCCATCTTATCCACAAAGTTTTTTCCATAGAAGGTTATGATGATACACAGAGTGCTAGACACCACATCTTCCATATCTAAGACTCAGCACATTTATCTACATAACCCTGTCGGGATGTACAACAATGACTTAAATAGTTACTTCTTTGGTGAATTATCACTATCTAGTATCTACTAATACTCCTGTTGCAGATAAATAATTCTGCTCGACTCTCCAAAGGAAACTTGGTCCAACTTATCAGGAGTGCAGATAGTTCCAATTCACAGAATAAATGTGAATTGCTATAGCCTATGCAGTCTAAAACATAGAAGATTGGGGATAGCTTCGTGTACATTCTATGTTTAAGAAGTTTATCCATAGTCTGAACAATGTTGTAGAATAGTAGTGTACTCCTCAAGAAAAGTAATAAAATCTGCAAGCTTGTTAGTCTTAAATGTTAAATTAATCTTAGCTATTAGAAAGTAAAAAAAAAAAAAAATCTCTAATTTAATTAGCAATTGACTGAATCAAAGGAGTGATTTTCTCCCCTTTTTTTCGTTGCATCCAAATCTGATTCAGCTTGATTAGATTTGATTGTGTTCAATTGATAAAATCAAACAAAACACCCAAAAAAGCACGGGGAATATAGATCAACTAGCACATGCCCGTGTCCAAGGCCACGTATTTTTTTTTTAAAATTTTTTTTTTTAATTTTTTTTTAAAATTAAAAAAAAAAATTTAAGGGCAAAATGGGAAAGGGACAAATGTATGAGGGCAAAATGGGAAATTCCCCGCGTGGAACTGTTCATTCCACTGTTCAAAAGGGGGTTCTTATTTATACTATAGATTGGTAGAGCTCCGCTCTTGCAATTGGGTCGTTGCGATTACGGGCTGGATGTCTAATTGTCCAGGCGGTAAGGATAGTATCTTGTACCTGAACTGGTAGCTCAATGTGAGAAAAGATGCGAAAACAACAAATCTTTCTCGGGTTCAACCCTCAAAAGGAATCAGACTTATAGAAAAACATTCAATTTGTGAAATCTTCTCTTGTTTCCTCTTCCTCTATCCCAAGGGAGTTAGGAAGGTGTTGCCGGAGCACAATTTGGTCAGAAACTAAGGTTAATTTTAATTTGGTTGCTCAGATGACTTATTGGAATGTTCCTAAACATGGTACTCTACTGATTTTAACTAAACACAAATCAATAACAGCAATAAATTTGATAAAAAAAAAATAAAAATAACCCAGGTTTAAGCTTTCATGAAATAGTAGGCATTAGAAAAGCACCAATGTATCTGCAGGACCATATCAATTATTTATTTTGGGAATTTTGCCAAATTACCTCTAACAAGTAAAGAGTTAGGCTTTGCATAGGAAGCTGGAAGTAACAATTATACAACTAATACAAACATCAAATATTAAAAGCATCATAAACACGCCTTAAAGTTCAAAATTGAATCTAAACAAGTATAATTGAAAAGCTAAAACCTCAAATTCACAACTTTTATTGAGCTTATCTTCAAAATCGAAAGCTTAACTATCACATAAAAACACTCCATTACTGAAATTCAGAATTTCGAACCCGCAAACATACCTCCATGGATGAGTTTCGTCGACCGCGATGAAGTGCCAGAAGAAAAATCATCCCGTTCAACCAGACCGACGCGCAGTCCTCTAGTAGCAGCATCAAGCGCGACGCCGCATCCAGTGGCGCCACCACCAACGACTAAAATGTCGAGCGGATTGACGGCACTGGAACCGATCAGGGCAGCCTCCTGGACGGTTCGGTTCGGGACGGTTACGAACGGGTCGGATATCTTGGTTCGGAAAGCGTCGAATGCGGGACTACCACCACGGTCGCTGGAGACGAAGGAAGGGTCCCGGAGAGTGACGTACGCGCCACATGCCGCGACGGCGAGTGTGGCGGTGGTGGCGCGTATGCGGCGGGAACGAAAGAAGGTGGCCATGCTCTCGTGACGCAGGAGAGAGAAAGGTAAAAATGTTCTTAAAAGGGATCACGAAATCGGTTGTTCTGTATTTTTATTTTTTTATTAATAAAATAAAATAAAATAAAGATAAAATAAAAGAAATAGGTTGCGTTGGGAATCGGATTGCGAACTTTCTTGCACTTGCATTTACCAATGTAACCACAGAGTTTGGAGCTAGTGTTGACTTTTGAATATAGATCTTCGACATTTAGATGTCGCCGGTTCGATTAATCAGAGGTTTACAGTTATCGAATCAGCGATTTAAAACTTTTTTAGTAAAGATCTTCAACAGTTAGGCGTCGTCGATTTGGTTAATCGGCGGTTTACGGTTACCGAACCAGCGATTTAAACCTTAGGGGAGGATCAATCGAAAACAAACCGGTTAATCGGCTAATCCGATTACGATTTTTTGGTTTTTCGGTTTATTCGGTTAACCCTTTTTTTTTTCAAATTAGATTTTTAAAATAAAATTTTAACAGAATTAAAAACAATTACGAAAAAAGTTAATTTTCTAATAGTTTTTAATAAAAAAATTAATTTTTTAACAGATTCTGTTAAGTTCTATACTAATATTGCCGGTTTTGCCGGTTCAATCGGCGGTTTAACCGTCGATTTTAACCGGCGGTTGACCGGTTTCCTTAACCTCCCAATCGTAACTGAACTGCCCCAAATCAGGTTTCGGATAAATCGATCCAGTTCAACCGCGTTGACCGATTTTTTACAATTTTGACCGGTTCAAAACTGGCTGGTTAGCCAGTCCGGTTCGATTTTTGGCCACCTCTTCTTCAACTAAGATCTTGTGAAAAGAAAATCGGGTAAATGAGTCGAGTAAAAATATTTAAAATTGTGTTAAATAATTTTTAAATATAAATTGTCGAAATAAAAACAAACAAATAAAATTGGGCGTGAATCAAATTTTTGTGTAGTTCGAGCATTTGCTTTCAATCTGTATTATATGATTGTGTCGTTTTGATGAACTAAAAAACTAGATCAATAGTCATGATTTGCGGAAGGTGATTATAGAAGAATTGAATTTGGGCAATCAAACAACTAGGGCAACGTACTTTCGTTTTTTTTTTCAAATAAGGTAACGTACTAATTAGTTACTAACTTAGATATCGTACTTTCAAAATTAATTTCAAATAAGATATCCCACCAAATTTTTAACTAACGTCGTTAAAAAATCTAACGGGCTTGTCAACCTCGTTTAGGGGTGGAGGGCGGGGTGGGGGTGAGGGGGGGCAGGGAGAGGGGGTGGGTGGGTGGGTAGGGCAGGGGGTGGGGGGTAGGGCAAGATGGGTGGGGGGGTAGGGGGTTTAGGGGTGGGGGTGGGGGGGTGGTGGGTGGGTAGGGGGTAAGGCGGGGGGGGGGTGGGGGGTGGGTAGGGGTAGGGCGGGGGTGGGGGTGGGTAGGGTGGGTGGGTGGATAGGGGTAGGGCGGGGGAGGGGTGGGTAGGGGGTAGGGGTGGGGGGTGGTGGGTGGGTAGGGGGTGGCAGGGGGTGGGTAGGGGTGGGTAGGGGGTAGGGCAGGGGGTGGGGGGTGGGTAGGGTGGGTGTGTGGATAGGGGGTAGGGCGGGGGGTGGGGGTGGGTGGGTAGGGGGTAGGGCGGGGGGGTGGGTAAGGGGTAGGGCGGGGGGTAGGCAGGGATGGCAAAAAATCCGAACCCGCCCCGAACCCAAAATGACCAGCTCCTAATAGGCCGGGTTTGGGATCCAAAATTGAAAACCCGCCGGGTTTTTATAGGGTTCGGGTTTACCCCCGCCCCGCCCCGAACCCGCCCCGATTAACTAGGAATTTACTAAAATACCCCTATTGGAGCAGGATGGCAGTCGGCTGTAGCGTATTTAAACTTAGGGTGTTGCTTCATGTTTGTTGCCAAGGTTTATTTTCTTCCTGGATTTTTTTTTATATTTTTCTGTTATGCTCTCTTACAATACTTCCATTTTTTTCTTGCAATTGTTGTAAATACGCTTGAATGTTTTTTGCAGCAGAATGTTTTTTGCTAAATGTTTGAAATGCAGCTGAATGCTGAATGTTTCTTAAATTTTTGTTGAGCTGATAATCGGGGCGGGGCGGGGCGGGTTCGGGTAGTGCAAAATTCGGGGCGGGGCGGGTTCGGATAAGGGCAGATCACTATAGGGGCGGGTTTGGGAAATGAAAAACCCGTCCCGAACCCGCCCCGTTGCCATCCCTAGGGGTAGGGGTAGGGCGGGGTGGGTGGGTGGGTAGGGGGTAGGGCGGGTGGGTGGGGGTAGGGCGGGTGGGTGGGGGGTGGTAGGGGGTGGGTGTGTAGGGGGGAGGGCGGGGTGGGTGGGTGGGTAGGGGGTAGGGCGGGGGTGGGGCAGGGGGGTAGGGGGCAGGGGGTGGGTAGGGGGTAACGATGTTGACAAGCCCGTTAAATTTTTTAACGACGTTAGTTAAAAATTTGGTGAAATACCTTATTTGAAATTACTTTTAAAAGTACGATACCTAAGTTAGTAACTAGTTAGTATGTTAACTTATTTGAATATTGACCTTAAGTACATTACCCTCCTCGATAATTATTCCGAATTTTTTTACGGTGTACTCCATTTAAGTTAAGCATCGATTTACTTTGTCAATAATTGAATTCTGACATCAAATGCAGCCGACTATTATACTTTCACAATTTTATTAAACACATGGTTAAATCAATGAAGGCTCGAGTTAGAACGACCGACTTCATTGAGTTTAAAAAAAATCATAAAAAATAAATTTAATTGTTAAAGATGAATTTGTATTCTTAGTTTGTCAAACTTGGTGAAGCGTGTTTCATCCGATCCGACCTGCACTTTTCTAGTTCGAATCTCATTTCATCTATTGCCTCTCGAGATTTAAACTAAATTTAGAAAACAATATTTGGATAATTTCTCATACACACCTTGGTAAGACAAAGACATAAATGCCCTTATGATAGGACGTATTTTTACTATGTAATTCCTATGTTCTTCGTCCTTTTATTTCCATATTTTCATGTATTTAGTATAGGTTTGATGTATTTTGAGTGATTTTATGTATTGTGAGGATTGTGAGAGGAACCATGTGATTTGAGAGAAATTTAGAGAGTTTATTTTGTAATCGTGTTTGGTTCTCAAAGAAGCTCAAGATCATCAGTTATGTACCCATGAAAGTCAATAAAGTTAAGACAAAGTCAACCAATAATGAAGACCCGAAGCGAGTCAAAATTTCAGCCGAAAAAGTCAAGATTACGAAGTTGATGATTGTTTTGCAAATATGGAAAGTTCCAGGGACCAAACCGCAAGAAGTTGAAACTTCAGGGACTTTAGTGAAAAATTTGAACTCAAGCCGTGGAAGAAGCAAGTACTGTTGACGTTTTTTTCTCTCTCTGCATAGTTGACCATTTTGGTTAGGGGTGTAAGTGGTGGGGTTTAGCTCAATTTTTTTATTTAGGTGGTTTAGCTCGGTTTATAAAAATTACAAACCACGTGGTTCGGTTTAGCTTGCGGTTTGAGGGTGCCGAGCCAAATCGAGCTAAATCGAACCGCCAAACCGAGCTATGGAACCAAACCGCCAAACCGAGCTATGAAGCCGAGCTATGGAACCGAGCTATGGTCCCAGCTCTTGTAGGAGGCTATATTTTGTTATCTTTTCGAGAAGCCACAAAATAAAATAGGGATTAAATTAAGAGTTTTCCTTAAATATTACTCCTTCCTTCCCCTAAATGAATAACCTAATTTTATTTTACTACAGCCCCGCCTCCTTTCTTCTCTCTCTCTCTAAAATTTCTCTCATCAAACCACGAAATCATTCCTTCTTCCTCACTAAATATTGATTCCCATCCCATATACTTCCTTTTATCCAAGATTATCAAGCTCGAATCATCAATTTTGAGCAAATATTTGAAGAAATCTGAAGTTTGAAGAGTAAATGGGTTTTGCGATTTGTTTCAGTTGAGCTCAAAATTGAAGGAGATTTTTGTGGAGTTAGCTTCGCAAGGAAGGTCTCCATCTTCTCCGGTGATATTTTCACTTTTCGGTGACAAATTTCGGCCACTTTCCGGTCACTCTCCGGCGAATTCTCTGCCAGCAAATTCAAATTGCTCGCACTTTCTTGGAAGCGAAATGAGGTACTAAACATCTAATCCATCTTTAATCTTGCATCATCTCTAAAGATTGTTTTAAGATTGTTGTTTGGTATTTTGATAATGCTGTGTTTATTTTAGTTACTTACTGTTTTATATTGATTAGTCATAAAATCAAAATGATTAAACCGCGGTTTAGACCGAGCTAAACCGAACCTTGGCGGTTTAGCTTAGCTTGGTTTGAATTTTTTTGTGGTTTAGCTCGGTTTGAAATTTCTCCAAACCGATACTAGCGGTTTAGCTCTAAAATTTCCCCAAACCGAGCTAAACCGAACCGTTTACACCCCTAATTTTGGTTTTTATTTATTTTAATTTCCTTTTTCAATTTTTGGTATCTTAGTATAAATAGAATTCTGAAGAGAATATTAGGTTTTTATGTTATTTTTCCATTAGAACTGAGGCAAGAAAGTTTGGATGCTTTGAAATCTCCATGGAAGGCTAAATCCATTGCTTTGGATTGTAAATTTTGAACCATCTTGAATATCAATTGAGGTTTGATTCCTTCCTATTATTTTTCCCTAATTGCAATTTTACTTGTTCTTAATTCAAATCAATTTCTAGGGTTTTGAGAAATTGATCAATCTCTTGATCCTTTTAATTGATTATTGCTAGATCTCCCTTTTATCATGTCGGACTAGGGTTGTCATTGTAGCACCTTCGCAATTCTTGTATGTGTCATCTTGAATGGTGATTAAAGTAAAATTGGCTTTAATTCTATTTGAAATAGTAATAGATTAATTCCTTGATCTTAATCTCTTAGAATTTTATCAATTAATAATTAGAATCTTGACCGTGTCGGCTAGGTTTTATTTATCAATTAGGATATTTTAGTTGAGCGTGTCGCCGCTATTAACTACTATCAAAGAAGAGATAGAGATTTTATATCTCGTGATCAAGTAATCAGAGAGAAGTAAGAAAGAATCATTCCGATGATATTGATTGATAGACTGGAATAATTTTGCATGTCCAAAGTGTTCTTTTACTTAATTGTTTACATCTTAGATTTTAATTCCCGCCTTAGAATTTTAATTCATAAACAAACAAAACCCCCCAATTGTGTGTGACTAGTTCGGTTGCAATACCGTTCTTCAGTGGTTCGACCCTGGACTTACCTTTGCTACATTCTTGTGGCCGAGTCCCGGTTTAATTTAGTAGGTGTGCGACTAAGCCTACCAAATTTTGGCGCCGTTGCCGGAGACGGTGTAATTGTTTACGATCTTATTCTTTTCTTAATCCATTTCTTTTTCTTTTTATTTATTTTTATTTTAGTGTTTGTGTTATCTGCTAAGTGTATTACCCTGCTCTCTTGTGGTGCGTAACCGTGCATGGTTCACACCCGTTCTACTAACAATTTACTTGTGCCTCTTGATACAAAAATTGAACGTTCTTTCAGGAAAGGACATAAAGTAAACAGGAGTATGAACGAAAATTGTTGGGAAGAAGAGATGGGTGATAGAGCAGCTCAGACACTTAGGGAGAAAAATGCTCCAAACTGGACGGAGCAACCACAGGCAGTTACTTTTCCTGCATTGCCGACGGGAGTCACGTTTGAGTTGAAACCGGGGCTGCTAAATCAATTGCCTAGCTTCAGTGGGCTACCCGGTGAAAACCCGAATCAGCACGTTTCCCAGTTCGTGCAAGTTTGCAGCAGTATGAAGTCTTCAGATCTCCCACTTGAGCAGCTTTTGCTCCGAGCTTTCTCTTTCATATTGAAGGACAGGGCCAATGTGTGGTGTTATCACCTGGCCCCGAACAGTATTACCACCTGGCAGATGTTGAAGGAGGCCTTCTTGGATGAATTTTTCCCGGTGAACCAGATCAATGTTATGAAAAGGGACATAATTAATATGGAGCAGAAGGGGGATGAGTCATATTATGATTACTATAATAAATTTCACACACTCACCCGGAGTTGCCCTTATCACGGGTATGATGCGGATCAGCTGATAATGTACTTCCACGGAGGACTTACTGATCAAGACAAGAGGATGGTTGACTCTTCGTGTGAGGGTAGCATACTGAACAAAACTACCGCAGAAGCTCAGAAATTATTGGAGGAGCTAGCAAAGAGTACTCGGACACATGGTATGAGGTCAAGTGTCAGACAGGTCAATGCAGCTGGGTCCAGTAGTGGGGTGGCGGATCAACTTAAAAATGATGTAGAGGACATCAAAAGTATGATGAAGGCAATGATGTTGGGCCAACCGCCAAAACAGTGTGGTATTTGTTATGAGGTGACTCATCCGACGGATTCGTGTCCAACGTTACAAACGGGTGAATATGAAGATGTGAATGCAGTAGGATTCGGAGGCCAGAGACAGAACACTTACAACCCGAACCGGAAGAATCACCCGTGGTTCAGTTGGTCTAATCCGAATGGGGCACAGCAGCCGCAGTTCGGTAATCAGTTCAATAATCAGCGGGGTTTTCAGCCGGTTTAGCAGTCCATGCAGTTTAGGGCACCTATGTAACCACAACAGTTTCCGCAGCAGCAGTCATAGCAGGGACAATCTACAGATGATATGTTCCGTACACTGGCTCAGAGCATGACCACCTTATCTAGCGGTTTTCAGCAGTATCAGCAGAAGACTGATACTAGTATCAGTGGTTTAGAGAGACAGATGGGCCAGATTGCAGATGCTGTGGGGAGGTTGGAGGCTCAAAATTCGGGAAAGTTGCCATCAAGGACGAAATCGAATCCAAACCAGAAAAACGTGAGTGCTATAACACTGAGGAGTGGTAAGGAGTTGATGGACACAGTGATCAATGAGGAACTAGAATTGGAGGTTGATAAGACTGAACCGACAGAAAAAGTCTTGGAAGAGAAGGGTACTACATCTGAGTCAGTGCCACCAGTAGTCGAGCTGGAGGTGCCATTCCCTCATGCCTTGAGAGAGTCGAGGAAGCCTAAGCCTGACAAGGCCATTTTTGATACTTTCAAGAGGCTTGAGGTGAATATCCCGTTCCTGGAACTTCGTCAGACTGTCCCGAGATATGCTAAGTTTCTGAAGGAGCTGTGTACCACCAAGAGAGAGCGAAGGCGAGGAGTCGAAAAGGTCAAGGTTAGTGAGCATATGTCAGCAGTCTATCAGAGGAAGATGCCCTAGAAGTGCAGTGACCCGGGGATGTTTGTGATCCCTATTTCTCTAGGGGATTCTTCGGAGCATAAGGCTATTCTAGGCTTGGGGGCCTCAATCAACGTTATGCCCTATGCGTTGTTTGAGAAACTAAAGTTGGGACCTCTACAGGATACTCGGGTGATTATTCAGCTTGCCGATAGATCTAATGCGTACCCTAAGGGGTTGGTTGAGGATGTTCTAGTTTGGGTTGGTAAGCTCATATTTCCTACAGATTTCTATGTATTGGAGATGGATACGGATCCTAAGGTTCCCATTCTGTTAGGGAGGCCATTCATGTCGACTTCTCGTACCAAATTGGATGTTTCTAATGGGTCGTTGTCTATGGAGTTTGATGGGCAATGAATGGAATTCAATATTTTTGATGCCATGAAATACCCTAAGGATGTTCATTCGGTGAATTTCATTGATGTAGTTGAGCCCATAACTCAAGAGGTGTTCGATGTGTGTGGGGGAGATGATGACCTGAAATCTGTATTGGAGAATGCTTTGGAATGTGTTGGGTTAGAATTTGATTTTTCCGATGAGTTGAAGGAGGCAGTGATGAGCCTTTCTGAGGATGCCATCTATGCCTCGTCACCGGGTTACGATCGTGTACAGTTGGAGGTGCCACCGGAGAAACCAGTGCCATCTATTGAGAAGGCGCCTGTGCTTGAATTGAAACCCCTACCTAAGAGTTTGAAATATGCTTTCTTGGGTGAAGGGAAGACACTTCCTGTGGTGATTTCTAGTGTTCTGACGGAGGAGCAGGAGAAGAAATTAGTTGATGTGATTCGGGGACGGAAAGAGGCGATTGGTTGGACAATTGCCGACATCAAGGGCATAAGTCCTTCTTTATGTACTCACCGGATCTTGCTAGAGGAGGGTGCCAAGCCGGTAAGGCAACCACAGAGGAGGTTAAACCCACCCATGATGGAGGTGGTGAAAAAGGAGGTTTTGAAGTTGCTACAGATGGGGATCATTTATGCCATATCCGATAGCAAGTGGGTTAGTCCTACTCAATGTGTAGCCAAGAGGGGCGGGATCACCGTCGTCATCAATCATAAGGGCGAGTTGGTGCCAACCTGGGAGCAAACGGGATGGTGTGTTTGCATTGATCTTCGTAGGCTTAATGAGGTACTAGAAAAGATCACTTTCCCCTACCCTTTATTGATCAAATGTTGGAAAGGTTAGCCGGAAGGGCGTACTATTGTTTTCTTGATGGTTATTCCGGGTATTTTCAAACACCAATTGCACCGGAAGACCAAGAGAAGACTACTTTTACTTGCCCCTTCGGCACCTTTGCCTATCGGAGGATGCCGTTTGGTTTATGCAATGCACCTGCGACTTTTCAAAGGTGCATGATGAGCATCTTCTCCGATTTTGTGGAGAATTTTATGGAAGTCTTCATGGATGACTTCACCGTCCATGGAGACTCTTTCGACCAATGCCTTGCTCACCTTGCTTTAGTTCTAGACCGATGTGTTGAAACTAATTTGGTGTTAAATTTTGAAAAGTGTCACTTTATGGTGGAGCAAGGCATTGTGTTGGGACATGTGGTTTCTAAAAAGGGTATTGAAGTGGACAAAGCGAAAATTGATGTTATTTCCACACTTCCTTACCCTACCAATGTGTGTGAAGTGCGGTCTTTCCTTGGTCATGCGGGGTTTTACCGTCGCTTCATAAAAGATTTTTTAAAGATCGTCTCCCCCTTATGCACTTTGTTACAAAAAGAGGTGGATTTTCATTTTGATGAGAGGTGTAAGGGGGCCTTTGATGAGTTGAAGTCTGGGTTGACCACCACCCCCATAATCCAAGCACCCGATTAGTCTCGTCCCTTCGAGATCATGTGTGATGCTAGTGATTATGCGGTAGGGGCTGTTTTGGGCCAAAAGGTGGAGAGGGCATACCATGTCATTTACTATGCTTCTATGACCCTTAATGATGCCCAAAGTAATTATACCACAACTGAGAAGGTGATGTTGGCGGTTGTGTTTGCTCTTGAGAAGTTTCGGTCTTATCTTTTAGGCACCAAAGTCATTGTTTACACCGACCATGCTGCTCTTAAGTATCTGATGACCAAGAAAGAGGCGAAACCTAGACTTAGTAGGTGGATCATTTTATTGAGTGAATTTGACATTGAGGTGAAAGATAAGAAAGGGGCCGAGAATCTTGTGGCCGACCATTTGAGTCACCTTGTGCTGAAAGAGGATGAGCCCTCTAATCACTTTTCTATTCGGGGTGAGTTTTCCGATGAGTCTCTTTGGGTGGTTCAGTCGTCCGCACCATGGTATGCAGATTTGGTCAATTTTTTTGTACCTCAAAAGTTCCCTCCGGGACTTACTAAGTCTAAGAAGGATAAAATACGGAGTGAGGCCAAATATTATGTGTGGGATAAGCCTTATTTGTGGAGGCATTGTGCGGACCAAATGATCCGTAAGTGTGTAGCCGATAGTGAGATTCATTCTATCCTTAGATTCTGTCATGAGTATGCATGTGGTGGTCATTTCGGTGCTAGAAACACGGTGAGGAAAGTGCTTGAGAGTGATTTTTATTGGCCTACTTTATTCGGTGATGCCTATAATTTTTGCAAATCCTGTGATAGGTGTCAAAGGGTTGGTAACATTGGTCGACGTGATGAGATGCCACAACATTTCGTCTTAAATTGTGAGATTTTTGACGTATGGGGAATCGACTTTATGGGTACTTTTCCCAATTCATTTAGCTTCTTGTACATCTTGTTAGCGGTCAACTATGTTTCCAAGTGGGTTGAAGCAATCCCCACACACACCGATGATTCACGAGTAGTGGTCAATTTCCTTAGGACTAACATCGTGAGTAGGTTTGGTATACCTAGGGCCATCATTAGTGAGAGGGGGACACATTTTTGTAATAGGACGGTCGAAGCTTTGGTTAAGAAATATCATATTACTCATAAGATTTCGACCGCCTATCATCCCCAAACTAATTGCCAGGCCGAGGTGTCCAACAGGGAGATCAAATCCATTCTTGATAAAACTGTGAATCCATCTAGGAAGGATTGGAGTCTTAGGCTTGATGATGCTTTGTGGGCCTACCGGATGACTTACAAAGCACCTATCGGTATGTCCCCATACTGGTTTGTGTTTGGGAAGCCATGTCATTTACTGGTGGAGTTGGAACATAGATCATTTTGGGCCATTAAGAGATTTAATATGAACATAGATGGGTCCGGTGAGGAGAGAAAGTTGCAATTAAACGAGTTGGATGAGATTAGTAGAGAAGCTTACGAAAACAACCAACTCTATAAGGAGCGGGCAAAGGCTTGGCATGATAAAATGATCAATAGGAAGGACATTAAGGTTGGTCAAAAAGTCCTCCTATTTGATTCCCATCTCCGGTTGTTTCCCGGAAAGCTAAGGTCTCGGTGGACCGGACCTTTTATTGTGAGGGAGGTATATCCGCATGGTGCGGTTGAGATTGGTAGTCTCTCCGGAGACAAAGTTTTTAAGGTAAATGGTCAACGCCTAAAATTGTATCATGATGGAGTGGTAATAAATGAGGATATGGAGGTGCATTACCTCCAAAATCCTAATTATGATTAGACCTTCTTTCTGAGTCTTGTCAAAGACTTACAATTTGATGCTTGCCGGGGGCTTACCCGGCGTTTGGTCTAGCTAAAGACGGTAAAGAAGAGCGGCTATCCGGGAGGCAACCCGGGAATTTCTTTGTTTAATTCTTTATTAAATTTTTATTTTTATTTTTTTGTATTTTTTTTATTTTGTGTTGAAATGGTGCTACTGAGGTATGTGTGTTGTGGTGTTGTGCAGGAAAAAGCATGGAGAAGGGAGAAAACGTCATGGGGCCTGTTGTTAAAAAAAAAAAATCAAATCAGGCGCCCGCCTCTAAGTCAGTAGGTAAACCAAAATTCAGTAAAAGGCGAGGCGCAAGCCTCACTTAAACCAAGCGGCTGCCTCAAAATGGAAATTCGGAGGAGCGAGTTACTGTGGTTCAGGCGCCCGCCCCAGACTAATTCAGGCGTCCGCCTCATTATGCCAACGACATGACCAAGTTTCTGTTCTTGAGGCGCTCGCCTCGTACTTCCCATGCGGCCGCCTCGATTTGTCCAGAAATTGAGCCCATGTTTCTGTAACCCATGCGGCCGCCCCACACACTTCCAGGCGCCCGCCTCGCGTGCCCAATGCTTGGAGATCCGGCCCATCGATGGATGAAACGGGTCGGGTGAGTTGAATCGGGTCAAGATATAAAACGAAATTGGCTCATTGTTTACCCATAATCAAATACCCAGCCACCGGAATCCTCTCCTCTCTCTCTACCCTCTCTTAAAATCCGGCCAAACCCCGCCCCATTAAATCCGGCAAGTTCCCACCTTTACACCCTATATATCACAAACCTCCTCCACAAAACACTTTCCCCTCACCCTAAGCTTTAAGATCACCAAGTTTTGTTCAAATCCAGGCGATTTCTTCTCCAACCTTTGAATTTTCCGGCGAGTGCTTGAAGATTCTGGCGACCTTTGAATTTTCCGGCGAAGTTTTTTAATTATCCGGTGACTTTTTCCAGAAATTCCAAAGAGGTTCAAATCTACCTTCTCTCTCTAATCTCTTTGTGATTTCAATTTTGATTGAGAAGTTGGGTGTTTTTTTTTTTGGTTATAGTTTTTTGAATATGGGTAAATCAAAGGAACAACTTAAAAGGGGGGGGGGGGGTAAACCAAAAGAATCCCGTAAGAAACAAAGGCATGATGATGTGGGTACTTCTAATGTGCCTCTCCCTCCCCCCGAAACCCTTCTTCGTCGTGAGGATCCCTATGATGCCTCGAGGTTCAACTACTTTAAATCCCACAACTATTTTTATTTTCATATGGATAGGCCCATTCATGCGGAGAGAATATTTTCATACGAAACTTTTGGGCTTGCTTTGATTTTTGGGGTAAGAAGGTGACAACGGTTTTGTTCCGAGCCAACGGAGGAGGGAAATAGTTTGGTTGTAAAAGAGTTTTATGTGAATATGCAGAAAATCCCCATGGACCGGGGGTATACTTATGTGCGGGGGAAGACTATAAAATTCAATAGTGATGATATCAACAGATTTTATGGGCTACCAAGGGTCAAAGAAGAGGAATGTGAGTTTGTGAAAGCTTTGAATGGTGATTGGCAGATTTATTTTGATGATGTGGTGAGGACATTGGAGGGTAACCAACTTCGATGGATTAACAAGCCGGATGGGTCGCCTAAGTATGTGTGCGAGACTCAGTTTAATATCGTGGCGAAGGGGGTCAACAAGTTTATGTGTTCTACGGTCTTTCCTACGTCTCAGCATTTGAAAGTTCCTTGGAGTCATGCGTTGTTAATTCATTTGATTATTTCCGGAGGAAAAATTTCATTGGGACATATTATCTCCAATCATATGCAAGAAGCGGGGGAGAATAAAAGGATTGGATTTCCGTATCCGGCGCTTATTCTTGCTTTTGTCAAAGCTGCGGGGTTCAATGGATTTTGGGGGCGAAAAGGTGAAAGTTATTAGGCCCATTTCACGAGCTTCACTTGAGAACAATAAGAGAGAAGTGAGGGGGATGAATGCTAGAGTTGTTGAGGAAGAAATTGAGGAGGAAGTGGAATATGAAGACGAAGACCAAGATGAGGACGAGGATGATGATGATGACTACATGGAGGGTGTTGAGGGTGATAGATCTGTGTCGGCGAGCCAGGGTGGTTGGGAAATGTACCCTATCAAAATTTAGGACCAATAGACCCTTTTGCACCATAATGATCAAATTATGTTTGATCTAATTAATCAATCCTCGAACCCAATCAACACCCCTCCATTTCCCGGCTATACTCCGAATTCGATCCCAGATTGGATGAATGAGCCCAACACAAAATATACATCTAGAACCTATCATCACATGGAAGACATAGATGAGGGTGGGGAGGGGGATGACAATGACGATGACGATATACAAGTCACCCACGTAACCCGCACAATTTCAAATACACATACTACCGATGTTGTCTCGGGTAGTTCACCTAGTAGGGTGAGGGGTAAGAGTAAGGTAAGGCAAAGGCACAACCTAGAGTATCCAAATATGCCCTTTTATATGATTTAGTAATTATTGATGGTGAAACAAAGGCCAAATGCAAGAGGTGCTCAAAATTTTTAAACCCGATGGGTGTTAATGGTACCTCCCATGTAAAGAGGCACTTGGATAAACATGATAAGGAAGCCGCTAAATGGATAAATGGTACCGTGCAAACGCAACTAAATATACCATGTGTCACTTACCCAAAAGTGGACATCGATTTGATAACGATGTTACTAGTGAGTTGTCGATTGCCTCTTTCACTTTCGGATGATGATAGACTCACTCGCTATTCTTGAGGCCTCAACCCGTCATACCAACCAATGAGCCGCCAAACCGTTACTAGGCATATAAAGAGGCTCTTCCAAACTCGTCAACTTCAACTAGCGAGCGACCTCCAAAATTTCAAGGGTAGTGTTTGCTTGACCACCGATGCTTGGAAGGTCACTCTAAGTTCTAGTTCTGAAACCTTTACTTGTATAACCGCTCATTGGATTGATGAGGAGTGAATGTTGCAAAAGATGGTGCTTTCCTTTAGAATAATGCCCTATCCCCCGTACGGCTTTGCAATGTACAAGTCACATTAATGATGTCTTGAGTGAGTATGTTATCACCAACAAAATTTTAACAATATCCTTTGATAATGCGACTTACAATACCCTCACCGCCATAATGTTGATCCAAGCTCTTAATCCCCCCTAGATGACACTTTGTTTCATGTTAGGTGTGCATGCCACATTATTAATCTATGTGTCCAAGATTTGATACACTCACTAAAGCATGTCACCAATAGCATCAACATGGCCTCCCATGTTATCAAAAATTCCGGCCCAAGGTTGAAAATTTAGGCCGATTTATGCGCCGCTTATAACATGAAATACAAGAAATCTCAAGTGGCCGAGGATATTAAGTGGAACTCAACATATAAAATGTTGAAGAGAGTTGTCGAATATAGGTTTGGTCCTCACGGAATACTTTTCTAGCCATCAAATGGACTACCAAATTAGTGAGTATGATTGGTCGATAGCTACCGAGATTTTAGATTTACTTAAACCTTGGTGGAGGGCAACCAAGATTTTCGGAAAGTTATTATCCCACCTCCCATCTTTTGTGTCGTTAAATAAATGTCCTAAGTGAAGTTATTAGGCAATTTAGATCACATGCCTTGTTTGTAGTTGCCGTTATGCAAATGGAAAGTAAATTCACAAAATATTATGAACATTTCCTCTAGTTTCCCAATTAGCGACCATAATGGATCATAGGATTAATTTATCCTCATTAGGTGGCTTGTTTGATGAATTTTATGAAAACACGAGGCCCGACCTTAACCCAGATGTCGTAAACACTTTGACCAAGAGCAAACTTAGGGAAATTCACACAATTCTATATCGTTTGTTTGACCACTATTGTAGAACAATAAAGGGACCAAACACAACATCTGAAAGAAAAGGGAGTGGAGCAACAAAAATGTTAAAAAAAAGATGGAGTTTCATAACAAAAGGAAAAACTTCATCGTCATCTAGTAGTGGTTCTCAAAGTGGTGTAGATGAATTACACCAATACATTGAAAATTCATATTACCCCTTAGATGGTGAAAGTTTTGAAAACTTGAATGTCCTACAATGGTGGAAATCGCATGCTAATATTTATCCTATTCTTTCGGTGATGGCACGTGATCTACTTACCCATCTGGTGTCCATGGTAGCATCGGGGGCTGCTTTTAGTCTTTGCGGGAAGAGTGGTGACGTCAAAGCGAAACCAACTCAAACCCGCTCTTATCGAGAGATTGATTTGTCTTGCAGATTGGGATGGCCTTGATTTGAAAAAATAAGGCACATTCGGGATCCTGAAGACGATGATTATGAAAGCCTCGAAGAAGACAATCTCAACGAGGAGTTTTTGCGAGAAGGATACTAACAAATTCAAATACTTTGAAGCAATAACAATATTAAAGACCTAAAGCTTTTTGAAGATTTGAAGACCATAATTAGTTTGAAGATTTGAAGACTCATTTATTTTCAAGACTTTGTTAAATTTGAATACTTAGTTGAATTTGAAACTTTTTTAAATTTGAATACTTTGTTAAATTTGAAGACCATAATTAATTTGAAGATTTGAAGACTAATTCGAAGATTTGAAGACTTTTTATTTTAAGACTATGTAATTTTAAATTGTATCATTTGAAGACAATGGAAATTTTTCCCAAAAATTATGAAATAAATATTCATAGAGTTTTTATTATTAAATTGATTACATTATATACTTTCATTTGTTTAGTTTTTTTTTTTTTTTATCTTTTTTTATATACCTTTTTTTGTAAAAACATATCAATAATAAAAAATTTTAAAATATTATTTCATAGTCAATAAAAAACTAATAAAAAATAAAAATAAATAAAGGGTAGTCCGTCCCTC
The DNA here is from genome assembly GCA_022495995.1 of Adenophora triphylla var. japonica. Classification (NCBI taxonomy): domain Eukaryota; kingdom Viridiplantae; phylum Streptophyta; class Magnoliopsida; order Asterales; family Campanulaceae; genus Adenophora; species Adenophora triphylla. The sequence continues at coordinate 252,218 of JAFEMH010001408.1, read as the reverse complement.
TTTTCTTTTGTATACTTTCATTTATTTAGATTTTTTTTTATCTTTTTTATATACATTTTTGTAAAAAATATCAGTAATAAAAAGAGTCTAAAATAGTATTTCCTAGTCAATAAAAAATTTTAAAAATAAAATTAAAATAAAGGGTATCTGTCCCTCTTTTATTTTATATACTTTCATTTGTTTAGTTTTTTTTTAATATTTTTTTATATACCTTTTTGTAAAAAATATCAGTAATAAAAAAAGTCTAAAATATTATTTCCTGGTCAATAAAAATTTAAAAAATAAAATAAAAATAAAGGATAGTCCGTCCCTCTTTTATTTTATATACTTTTATTTTTTTTAGTTTTTTTTAAATCTTTTTTATATATAAAACAACTAATTTTCTTATGTCTAAGTGATTTTATATTTTTTAAAAATAGCTTATTAAATACTAAATTACTTATTATTTTTTCCATATTTTTTTTGAATTTTTTCTGATTTAAAAAAATAAATAGGAAAACCGTTTTGGCCCGTGAATCTTCAGATCCGGACCAAACGGACGGGTTTGGACTTCTGGAAAGGGACGGGACGGACCGAATTTTGGCCCGTTTCATCACACGGTCTCACGTGCTTCTACCTGTTTCTGCCCACGGACTCGTCCGTACCCGGCCGCCCGTTTGGCCATCTCCAGCATATCTTTCCTTCGTCACCCTGTGTTCACTTTTGTCAGCATGGGAATCAAAGAAAATACTGAAAAACTTCGCCAAGTGTATCGATTAGGCTGCAAAAACGCGGTGGACTTGGGGAAGCTGGCGGCTAAGCTTACGAGGGATCCCCGCCTCCGGAGTTGTGGAATTAATCTACTCAAGGAGGAGATTAGGCTCAGGCCCAATTTTGAGGGTGTGCAAGGAGCCCAATTGCATAGGGCCCATAATTTTATGGGGCCTCATATTTCCTCTTTTCCTTAAACCTAGCCCAAAGATGCTAGTACAAAGTATATAAATTTTGATGTGATACCATGGCAAGGATTGTTATTGTTAGCTTGGTTGGATAACTTTCATTATATACATACTGGTATCAGGATTTATTCCCCACAAAGGTGTTCAACATATTGTTTTTTTTTACTATGTAGTGTATTTATATATATATATATATATATGAAATTCCAGGACCTTCTTCTTCAGTTGTGATTAAGCTTGATAGGGACAAAGTGTGTGAAGCTGCTGCTAATACTTGTGCTTATTGGCAAGAAATTGTTTGAGAGTTGTTAATTAGAACTTTTTAACTTCAGTTTCTATTTCGTTGTTTGTTGGTTTTCCGAAACTGAAACAAGAATCTACAAGCATCATCAAAACACTCTTACGCAAGCTCTGCTAAACGCCTGTCAGCAGCAAAAAATATCAGCTTTGATGAATAAATCTGAAGTGATAAGAAAACAAAAAAAATCAGGTAATTGGAAAACAAGTCTATATCTGAAAAGATACTTGTCGATCTTTGATTATTGGCTGAATATTCCCTCCGTCCCATTTAAAGGTTCACTTTTCCTAAAATGGAAAATGGGACCCACTTATCATACTTACAGCAATAGATCGTTTATCACTAGACAATGTTTGGCTTAGTTCTTTATAAGTAGCCATCTCTAATAGGGTTATTGTAGTTTTTTCACATCAACAATGGAGTTGTTACTAAGGTTAGAGGAGGATACTAACCTGCAACTAGGTTTTTCTGATACATGTTTTGTTATTATTTACAAAGCAGCAAGTTCCATGGCCTACCCATGGAACTCACTGCCATTCCATGGCCTGCCCATGGAACTCTCAGCATTACCCATGAAACTTGATGTTCTCCTTTTAGAATAAGTCATGGATAATTCTGTGAGTGAAATTGTAAATGTATAGCTTTGTAAATATTAGAAGAGAATGAATTTCACATTGGTTAGAAATAAAACTTGGATAAATATTCAATGACCAAGATTTTTTAATCTCAAGTTTTATTTCATTTCCATTTGTTATTTTCTGTAGCAGTTTTATTTTGAAATAAAACTGATTAGTCAGTTTAAATGGAAAGGTATGTTTTTTAGAATTCAAATTTCGAAGGCTTTGAATTCAAAAGTCATATTTTTTGAATAGTAACTGAAAGGATGCCTTTATATCTATATATATGCAGGCTTATTACAGGAAATAAAACACAGGAAAACTCTCTTATACTCTCATTTCTCATTAACCATTCTTTCAAAGTTCTAGAGGAAGAATCTTCAGGTTTTGCTGCCTGAAAATTCTTGTATATCTCATTTGTATCCTAGAGGTGATTCGCCTTAATCCCTGCAGCAAATTAGTGGGGGCAAATTACACCTTAAGGACAGTGTTTAATCTCACGCAGCGAGACATAAATCTGATTTCTATTCTCTGTCTAAAGTCACTTTGGCCTAACAATCTTAAGGTGTAATTATCAAAAGTGAAGATGGAGTCAGAATTCGAGACCGCTTTCAAAGTACTTAACCAAGATTTCGTCAAACTGGATCGGTTTGATGGAACCAACTTCAATCGCTGGAAGGACTAGATGATGTTCGTGTTGACAACGCTGAAGATCGCTTATGTTCTTGACCCTAATTTGCCAAACATTCCAGAACCAACGGACAAAGACAATGATGAAGTCAAGGCGGCAAGGAAGAAAAGAAAGGAAGACGAAGTGCTCTGCAGAGGGCATATACTCAACACATTGTCAGATCGTTTATACGATCTATTTGTTTCGGTGGCGTCTCCAAGAGAAATATGGCAGAATCTCGAATTCAAGTACAACAATGAAAAACAAGGCTCAGATAAGTTTTTAATAATGAAGTACTTTGAATTTGCTATGAATGATAAATTTTCAATTATGGATCAAGTTGATGATCTACAAGTTATCGTCTCCAAATTAAAAGATTTGAAAGTGGAAATTTCTGAATCATTGCAAGTAGGGGCGATTATTGCTAAATTGCCTTCTAGTTGGAATGATTACAGAAAGAAGTTGTTGCACCGAACTGAAGATTTTTCCCTAGAACAGATTCAAAAGCATGTTAGGATCAAAGAGGAATCTCGAAATATGCATAAGAAACATGCTTTTAAATCTACTTCTAAAATAAATCTTGTGGATGGCGGGAACTTTCGAAATCAGAGTAAGGGGGGAGGAAACAAGAGAAAGCAACCAGAAGCAAACACCAACAATTCTGGGCAAAATTACAGTGACAACAAAAAGGGCAAGAAATGTTATTTCTGTCAAAAAATTGGTCATTTCAAGCGTGATTGTAGATTGCGGAAGAGGCAAAGAACGGATAATGCTAATAGTGCAAATCTGGTGGAAAATGATGTTTCAGCAATTGTTGCAATGATCTCAGATTTTCACATTGGCATGATAACTGAAGTACACATGACTGCCGTTACCAAATCAACAGATTGGTGGATTGACTCCGGAGCCACTGTTCATGTATGCCATGACAAATCTCTATTCAAGGACTATGAAGAGATCATGGATGGACAGAAAGTGCTTATGGGGAACAATGCTACTGCTGAAGTTCTTGGAAAAGGAACTGTTACTATGCAGTTTACCTCCGGAAAGACTTTGGTGCTGCAGAACGTACTTCATGTTCCAAAAATAAGGAAGAATCTTGTGTCTGCTAGTATGTTGAACAAGAAAGGCCTGAAAATTGTAATAGAATCTGATAAGATTGTGTTGTCTAAGAATGGGGTGTTTGTGGGAAAAGGGTATGCTTGTGACGGGATATTCAAACTAAGTATTAATAAGAATAAAGATGTTTCTGCTTATATCGTTGAGTCCTCTTTATCTTTATGGCATAATAGACTTGCACATGTGAATTATCGCTCTTTAAGATATATGTCAAAACATGGCCTTATTTCTTGTCACAATGATATAAACACAAATGATAAGTGTGAAGTATGTATACAAGCAAAAATAACAAAGAAACCTTTTCCTTCTGTCGTTAGAAATTCTGAAATGCTAGAATTAATTCATTCAGATATATGTGAATTAAATGGCATGCTTACTAGAGGAGGAAATATATATTTCATTACTTTCATTGAGGATTGTTCTAGATTTACTTATGTTTATTTAATGAAATCAAAAGATCAAGCTTTTGAAAAATTTATGTGTTATAAGTCTCTTGTTGAAAATCAGAAGGAAAAGAAAATTAAGGAATTAAGAAGTGATAGGGGAGGTGAATACTTTCCTTCTGAGTTTGACATATTCTGTGAAGAAAATGGTATATAACATAAACGTACTGCACCTTATACCCCACAACAGAATGGTGTGGCTGAAAGGAAAAACAGAACATTAGTCGACATGACCAATGCTATGTTGATAAATGCAAATTTGCCAAATAATTTGTGGGGTGAAGCATTGCTTACTGTTTGTCATATTAATAATAGGATTCCTTCAAAGAAATTAAAGGTATCTCCATATGAATTATGGAAAGGAAGAGCGCCAAACCTAAGTTATCTTAGAGTTTGGGGATGTATTGCATTTTATAGAGTCCCAGATCCTAAACGGACTAAGTTAGGACCTAGAGCTCTAAAGAGTGTATTTGTTGGATATGCTAAAAACTCTAAAGCATATAGATTGTTGGATTTAGATTCTAATGTAATAATAGAATCTAGGGATGTTGAATTTATTGAAAATAAATTCATTAATGACTCCAATAATGCTACCAATAATGAACAAATACAAAGTAATAATAATACATCTTCTAGTACAAAAAGAAAGGTGTACGAAACCTCAAGTGAACCAAGACGAAGTCTAAGAGCTAGAAAGGATAAGAACTTAGATCCAGATTTTATATCATCTCAGGCAATTATTTTCCTAGTTGAGGGAAATAATTATGGTGTTCTTGCCAAAATCCCCATTATATTTAACTTGGAAGATACAGATCCTAAAACATATAAAGAAGCTATGATATCAAGAGATGTAGCTTTTTGGAAGGAGGCGATCCAAGATGAAATGGGCTCAATTATGTCCAATAATACTTGGATCTTAGTTGATTTACCTCCTGGATCAAAACCTATAGGATGTAAATGGGTATTTAGGAAGAAATACAACACAGATGGATCTATTCAAACCTTTAAAGCAAGGTTGGTTGCTAAAGGTTTTCGACAAAAGGAAGGAATCGACTATTTTGATACTTATGCACCTGTAGCAAGAATAACTTCCATTAGGGTGCTATTAGCTTTAGCTTCAATTTATAAGCTATGTGTACATCAAATGGATGTCAAGTCAGCATTTTTAAATGGTGAACTTGAAGAAGAGGTGTATATGGAACAACCAGAAGGTTTCGTAATGCCTGGAAATGAAAGAAAGGTTTGTAAGCTTATAAGATCACTATATGGCTTGAAACGGACTCCTAAGCAATGGAATGAGAAATTCGACTCCATTATATTGTCCCATGGTTTTAAGCATAATGATGCTGACAAGTGCATCTACTCAAAATTCACTAATCATTATGGAGTAATTATATGTCTCTATGTTGATGACATGTTAATTATCGGGACTAACATGGAAGGAGTGAATGAAACTAAGAATTATCTTTCCTCACAATTCAAAATGAAAGATCTTGGTGAGGTAGATACTATCTTAGGCATTAAAATTAAAAGACATGGTGGGGGATTTGCTTTATCTCAATCACATTATATTGAGAAAGTAATAAATAAATTTAAATATTTAGGTTTTAATGAAGCAAGTACTCCATATGATGTTGCACACAAGCTTTCTGAAAATACAGGAAGAGCAGTTGCTCAAATTGAATATGCAAGTGCTATTGGGTGTCTTATGTACATCATGCATTGCACTAGGCCTGATATTTCATTTGCAGTTTGTAAACTTTCAAGATACACAAGTAGTCCAGTGCGATCCTTTGGAAAGGAATTGGAAGAGTTCTTGGATATCTCAAAAGAACAATGAGTGCAGGGATTATTTTATAATTCTTATCCTGCAGTACTAGAAGGATATACTGATGCTAGTTGGATTACTAGTGCTACTGATAACAAGTCAACATCAGGTTGGATTTATACTATTGGTGGAGGTGCTGTTTCTTGGGCATCTAAGAAGCAAACTTGTATTACGCACTCCACTATGGAATCTGAATTTGTTGCTTTGGCAGCTGCAGGCAAAGAAGCAGAATGGCTGAGGAATTTATTATTAGATATAGAGTTGTGGCCACAATCGATGCCAGCCATATCTTTGCACTGTGATAGTGAAGCTACTTTGTCGAGAGCGTTAAGCAAAATATATAACGGAAAATCTCGACATATTAGTTTAAGACATGAATACGTTAGACAATTACTAACAGAAGGAATAATCACAATTTTATATGTGAGGACAAGTGAAAACTTGGCGGATCCATTTACTAAAGGTCTCTCCAAGGATTTGGTGAGAAGAACCTCAACTGGAATGGGGTTGAAGCCACTAAATTAGAGTCACCAAAAATGGGAACCCAACATTTTAACTAGTATTACCCCTAGTATAAATGTTCAATGGGTAATAACAAGTTTCTGATTCGTGACTGGTAAAATTTAATATGAGGGTGAGTTATATACTCTTAATGGAGAGGTTGTTATCATATAACAATCTAGGATCTCCACCTATATGAACATTAAGAAGTGGTGCCGCTTCTATATCAAAAGTAAGGCTTGACTTTTGGACATATTCATGAAATTCTAGGATGTAGCACATGGCCATAAACGTGCTGGAATATCTCTATGAACTTTGTTTGAAACATGGCATAACTATGTGTGTAGTATTTCCGGGTTTTACATAGAAATCTTGGTTCAAGCATATAGCCACCATTGATTTCGTTTAATCTTTGAAATATATATACTATGTAAAGGTTCAATTCAAAGAAACACCTTTACTTAAGCATAGAGTTGCTCTTATGAGGATTACATATTTACAAAGCTAAGTGGGGGATTGTTAGTATTTACAAAGCAGCAAGTTCCATGGAACTCACTGCCATTCCATGGCCTGCCCATGGAACTCTCAGCATTACCCATGGAACTTGATGTTCTCCTTTTAGAATAAATCATGGATAATTCTGTGAGTGAAATTGTAAATGCATATATATAGATATAAAGGCATGCTTTCAGTTACTATTCAAAAGATATGACTTTTGAATTCAAAGCCTTTGAAATTTGAATTCTAAAAAACATACCTTTTCATTTAAACTGACTAATCAGTTTTATTTCAAAATAAAACTGCTACAGAAAATAACAAATGGAAATGAAATAAAACTTGAGATTAAAAAATCTTGGTCATTGAATATTTATCCAAGTTTTATTTCTAACCAATGTGAAATTCATTCTCTTCTAATATTTACAAAGCAGCAAGTTCCATGGCCTACCCATGGAACTCACTGCCATTCCATGGCCTGCCCATGGAACTCTAAGCATTACCCATGGAACTTGATGTTCTCCTTTTAGAATAAGTCATGGATAATTCTGTGAGTGAAATTGTAAATGTATAGCTTTGTAAATATTAGAAGAGAATGAATTTCACATTGGTTAGAAATAAAACTTGGATAAATATTCAATGACCAAGATTTTTTAATCTCAAGTTTTATTTCATTTCCATTTGTTATTTTCTGTAGCAGTTTTATTTTGAAATAAAACTGATTAGTCAGTTTAAATGGAAAGGTATGTTTTTTAGAATTCAAATTTCAAAGGCTTTGAATTCAAAAGTCATATCTTTTGAATAGTAACTGAAAGGATGCCTTTATATCTATATATATGCAGGCTTATTACAGGAAATAAAACACAGGAAAACTCTCTTATACTCTCATTTCTCATTTCTCATTAACCATTCTTTCAAAGTTCTAGAGGAAGAATCTTCAGGTTTTGCTGCCTGAAAATTCTTGTATATCTCGCTGTATCCTAGAGGTGATTTGCCTTAATCCCTGCAGCAAATTAGTGGGGGCAAATTACACCTTAAGGACAGTGTTTAATCTCACGCAGCGAGACATAAATCTGATTTCTATTCTCTGTCTAAAGTCACTTTGGCCTAACATGTTTAGCATGATCATCTTTACGCCTAATCTGCTGACTATTTTTTTTTCCCTTTTCAGTGATATAAACGTTTAGCATGGTGTATTTACGATTCAAATTTCTTCCAGCATGCTATTTCAGACTATTTGTATGACTTGCACGTAAATGATATAGCGCTGGTCTTCAATTCCAGAACAAAATATAAGGACTATAACGACAATATAAATTATCAAAATAAAGGGAATTGCCTCTAATCATCATGTTAAGACAATCTAAGAGTACCTAAACTCAGAGCAAAAGCTGGATGCAATCTGAAACACCATATATACATGAATCAATAAAACTCGGACTAACAAAGCCACACAGTTGCCTGAAGGCATACACGAATTACAGTAGGCAAGTATAGAAATTGACAAGTTTTATGTTGCAACAAGGACATAAAAAGAAAAAAAAACTACAGGAGCATGCTGCAGCAGGCCTTACGAAAAAATTCCAAAAAAAAAAAAAAAAAAAAAACAGACCTTATGGAACTTTGGTGTGAGTTCAACTTAGAATTAAATCTTTCATCCAGGAAACACTTTTGTCGGCCTTGAGTAGAATTTGATGTCAGATAGAAGTGAAAGGACCACGAGGAGTAGACGTGTATGTCAACTTTAACTGAGACGAGGCTCTTTCACACGACAACAGCATTTTCATGAACCATATATCATCTCTCTCCAAGTAGCTGTAGTGTATATGCATATTCTCAAGTACAGGTGAATTCAAAAGAAGTATTCTGATAAGTTCTGGAAAGGAGTTAACTTGGGCATAGGATCCATCAATGTTACTGACATTTGTTCCCAAGATTGTTATCCTTACAAGGTGAAGTTTATTAAAGCAACTCTTTTGAGCTTCTGCAAAGCTATAGAAGCAAGAACCTTCATCATATGTCTCTTGACCCTAACAAAATTCAATTAAACACTCATAAAACTTATATTCTGGTTATCAAAACTGAAAACTGGAACACGCAATTATAGAACAGATAATGGGTGAGAGTTTAGGGGAACTTACATTGATAAGTAAAATCTTTAAAGTGGAGGAGCTTGCGAGAATGGAAAATGCTGTTGTCTTCTCATCAGAATCATCAAAGTGGACGGCATCTAGCTCAAGAACCTCCAGATTATGACAATCAATGCTAGCTCCGTGCCAGTTATATCTTTCTGCCAAAAACTATGAACAAACATACCCAATTACACATAAAAGTCATAGAAACACCATCATAAGCAGAGTACAACGTATTCTCACCCAACATTTAAAAACCGGCCTGATTTTAGAAATGTCATAGCTATTTTTGCAATAGAATATACATGCCTCCTTCCCCCTAAAAGAATCCACTGTTCTATCTTTTGGGAGGTTCACCCAATTTTAGCCTAGAATAAAAATTGTCTTTGAATAAAAAAGTGCTGTGTCTTGATAAAGTCGTTCGATTAGGGTAAAATTCTATTCCTTAGGAACCGTACAGGCGCCTTTTGACGCATACGGTTCCAAAATTTTGCGAAAAAAATCAATGTATAGATTCCAATCCCCTTTCGGATTTCATAGAATGCTCTTTCGGACTTCTCATTTGGATTGGATTTTCAATAAAGACGAGTCAATAATTACTGAAACTTATCGAATTCACTTTTCATTGATGTAGTCTTTCATCGAGATCCAATTCAAATCACGATGTCAATGTTCCTTAAAAGTTCATTTTCCAAAATTATGTATCAATCTCCATAATTGTAACACGTGATATAAGCATCTACATTATTTTCAAGTTTTTTTTTTTTCTAAATCATAACAAACCCCATGGATAGTAGGAATGTAGGATACTACATTATCCTTAATCAATGGAACTTCCAAACGTGGACGCTTTAGTCAAAATGGACCGAGTATTATAAGAGAACAAGTGAAACTGCAATCAAAACGAGATCTTAAAAGTTAGGGGATGGGGGATGGAGATGTTAGAGATAAAGAAGGAGATTCACCAATTATTTAGTTATCTAAGTGGGTATTGAGTCAACTTAGGAAAGTTACCTTAGTTAGAAGTATTTCCAATTAAAATTATATTTACTATTAGAATAAGGAGAGATTTGTTAGAATCCAATAAGAATTAGGACTCATATGTTTTGAGTATAAATATGAGTCTCTAACTTATGTAAGCTTTGAGACAATAATACATAATATATTTTGCCCTCCACAACCTCTCCATAACCTTTTCACATATCTTTTGATATATCTTCTATATGGTATCCGAGCTATACGATCCTGCCGGTCTTATTCATGGCATCAAACGATGCCATCTCAATTCCCAACAACTCTCGGCCACCACCCTGTCCTAAACCGAATCCGTCCCCCACTCTCTATGCTGCCACCACCTCTTCTTCCGCTGCCCCACCCATATCTTGGTTACTTGAAAGTGGCGCCACCCATCATGCCACTAATGACCTAAATAATTTGTCCCTCCACTGTCCCTATGATGGCACTAAAGAGTTATTTATTAGTGATGGATCCGGTCTCAACATATATAACATTGGTTCCACTTCTTTCCTTACTCAAAATTCTACTTTTCAGCTTAATTATGTTCCCGCCTTGTCTCGTAACATTATTTCTATTACCAAATTCTGACTCGATAATAATGCTTCTATCACATTCTTGCTCTCTTCCTTCGTTGGGAAGGATATTCAAACGGGAGCGGTTCTTCTGTTGGGATTGGAGTCAAAACCAAAGGAGAAGATCAAAACCATGGAGGAAGAAAATCGTCGGAGGAGCTTCTGTCGTGGAGGGCGGCCGCGCTGAGGTGAGGGCGACCACGCTTGGAGAACAGATGAGGGGCAAGAGTTTCTGCCAAGGAGGGCGGTCGCGCAGCCAAGGAGGGCGGCCGCGCTTGACCCGTTTCTTCAGCAGCAGTCAGATTTTGTTTCCTATTTGAGTTATACTCCTTCCTTTTCAAGGACTCCGGGTAAGGTAGGTTTTGATTAGGTGTAGGTTTTGTATCCCTATAAATATATTGTGACTACCACCATATTATTTGTACCAAAAGAGGGGAAAAGTTAGGATATCAAGGAGAGCCACAAAATAGTATCTAGGAGGGGGCCGGGGGCCTAGGAGAGCCATGGGGGCGATCCTACAACCCGGCTATGACTGTGTTATTTTGTGCGTTCTTGGGGAGGTGAGATAATGTATATGAGAGATTGCTCATGGAGAGTTACTATGCTAGATCTGTGTGAGTGCATATGTAAAGTTGTAATCCTTCATATATTATTATAGTGATGTCCTGGCTTGGTGCCTCCGGATGTAGTTCACGAGTTGGTGAATGAACCGGGTTAACAAATTATCGGTGTTCTTGTTCTTGTTCTTTCATATTATCATGTGTTGATTTATTTTCTCCATGTTGATGACTGCTAGTATGGGCTAGTGGATGTGGTGATCCCCCCAATTTCACAACAATTGGTATCAGAGCCTGGTTCGAGATCTAGGAGAGATCCAAGGTGAAGAAAAGAGACAACAGATTTTTTTTCGTGCAAGATTCTTCGTGTGGAAGACGTGCAGGGATCTGAGAGCTTCTAGGGTTTATGGTTGAAGCATGACACGTGCCAAATAGGTCTACGATCGTGCGGAAGATCGGTAAGTCTGAAGAGTTCGTTTGTTTCTTGTTGAGATCTGCAGAAATTCGAGGTGGAATTTTGGAGATGCAGAGATCAAGAGATGTTCAAGGGTTTTTGGGACAGTCAGGGTGGTTGGAGAAAAAATATGAAAGAAAAGAAGTCTAAGTCGGAAGAGTTGGTGAGATCAAGTAGGAAAAATCGTCGGAACAGTTTCTGGGGTTGAGGGCGGCCGCGCAGGTGGTGGTGCGCGACCGCGCACTTGGACAGAACTTGAGGCTCGGAGGATTCCATTCGAGGGCGGCCGCGCTCGGGGGCTAGGGCGACCGCGCTGGCGACGGGGAAGGGATTTCTGCAGCTGATTTGCTTCCTATTTTGATACAATCTTTCGTGCAAAGGTGAGTGGTATAAGCCGGTTAGACCACGTGGGAAGAGGAGGACTTCTCGCAAAACGACGGATGAGGGGTAAGGAGGATGTTGTACTCTACCGACAACATCAATTTCGTTCCGGTGGGAGCGAAGGCTTGGGGACCGGCACATTGGGTGTAAAGGAGAGACATCAATAAACGGTGTGTTAGGGTGGAGAGGTGACAACGTGTAGCCGGCCAAAGGGAGACAGTCACAAGTACCTAACAAGAGAGCGAGAAAAGGTTCACGAGGAGACAATGCAAGAAGCAAGGTGTGTCCAGAGTTTCGTAGGGAGCATTGCAAGGGGAGTGGATCTAGGAGGGAGAAGGCGAAGTTAGTCTTGCAAATAAATCAAGGTAGAAGTTGATTTGGGGAGGCAAGAAGGACCTAACACGGGGAGGTTGAAGCGTCGCTTGGTTTCAACTCGCCTTATTGCTTGGGCGTGGTGGCTCATGATGGTGGAGCGTGGTGGCTTATGGTAGAGGAGCGTGGAGGCTCAACATGGTGGTGTAAAATATTTGGTGGATCATTCTCAGGTGGGAGTATGATGGGAGCATGTCACAATGATGGTTTATGTCTCCAGGTGGGAGATTGTTGGGATTGGAGTCAAAACCAAAGGAGAAGATCAAAACCATGGAGGAAGAAAATCGTCGGAGGAGCTTCTGTCGTGGAGGGCGGCCGCGCTGAGGTGAGGGCGACCGCGCTTGGAGAACAGATGAGGGGCAAGAGTTTCTGCCAAGGAGGGCGGTCGCGCAGCCAAGGAGGGCGGCCGCGCTTGACCCGTTTCTTCAGCAGCAGTCAGATTTTGTTTCCTATTTGAGTTATACTCCTTCCGTTTCAAGGACTCCGGGTAAGGTAGGTTTTGATTAGGTGTAGGTTTTGTATCCCTATAAATATATTGTGACTACCACCATATTATTTGTACCAAAAGAGGGGAAAAGTTAGGATATCAAGGAGAGCCACAAAATAGTATCTAGGAGGGGGCCGGGGGCCTAGGAGAGCCATGGGGGCGATCCTACAACCCGGCCATGACTGTGTTATTTTGTGCGTTCTTGGGGAGGTGAGATAATGTATATGAGAGATTGCTCATGGAGAGTTACTATGCTAGATCTGTGTGAGTGCATATGTAAAGTTGTAATCCTTCATATATTATTATAGTGATGTCCTGGCTTGGTGCCTCCGGATGTAGTTCACGAGTTGGTGAATGAACCGGGTTAACAAATTATCGGTGTTCTTGTTCTTGTTCTTTCATATTATCATGTGTTGATTTATTTTCTCCATGTTGATGACTGCTAGTATGGGCTAGTGGATGTGGTGATCCCCCCAATTTCACAACATCTTCTTCGTGGTCAAAATAAATCTGACATCTATGAATGACTTCTTTCTCGTTCTGCTGTTCACTCTGCTTCAATTTCTTCTACGTCAAATTGGCATCATAGGTTAGGACATCCTTCTTATTCTATTTTACGTCACATTAGTAATAGTTTCAAGTTAAAAATTCCTTGTTCTTCTTCTTTTCATTGTAACTCATGTGATTGTAATAAAAGTCACAAGTTACCCTTTTCTACCAATACAATTCAATCTTTTGGTCCTCTTGATGTGCTTTATAGTGATGTATGGACGTCCCCTATTTTTTCTTTTGATGCTTATAAATACTACATCATATTTGTTGATCATTTTTCAAAATACATTTGGTTTTATCCTCTTAAGCATAAGAATGATGCTCTCCCAATTTTTTCTCACTTCAAAAACCTAGTCGAAAAATATTTCAATCGGTCCATTAAAACAATCTATAGTGACAATGGGGGGGGGGAATATATTGGGCTTCGTCCTCTTCTCGCCTCCTATGGTATTCAGCACCTCACCTCTCCTCCTCATACTCCTGAACACAATGGATACTCTGAGCGTCGCCATCGTCATATTGTTGAGACTGGACTCTCCTTACTTGCCCACTCTTCTATGCCTAAAACTCACTGGCCTCTCGCCTTTATAACTGCTTGCTATCTCATAAACCGCATTCCAACACCTACCCTCAACTTACATTCACTTTTCTTTCTTCTTCACATACATCACCTTAATTACCTTAAATTATGTAGCTTTGGTTGCTTGTGTTATCCTTGGTTACGTCCATATACATCTCACAAACTTGATTCCCGCTCTTCACCTCGTGTCTTTGTTGGTTACTCCGCCATACAAAGCGCATATTACTGCCTTGATCTTACTTCAAACAAAATCTATACTTCCCGGCATGTCAAGTTTATCGAAGACAAGTTTTTCTTTGCTTCGCAATCTCAATCTTCTTCTTACCCTACTAGTGATGAATGGGGTACCTTTGTTCTTCCACTTCTTAACATTTCCCACACTTTATCGACTGCCTCTACCCACCCTCTTACTCCTTCGCCTCCAGCTTCTCCCCATACCGAGCCCAACCAACCCACTGCCGAACCAAACCACCCAACTGCCGAGCCAGCCTCACCTTCATCTGTCGAGCCCTCTTTAGTTTCCCCTATTTCTCCAACACCTCTTCCTTCTGCCACCAACACTACCCCATTCCCATCACCTTCCCTACCCACTCCCCCACCCCCTCCCCTTCCGCGCAAACCTATCACAAAATAATATACACAAACCTGTGACTAAATTAAACCTTCAAGCTTCTCTCTGACCCCTCGATCGAACCATTTACCGTTGCCCAGGCTCTCAAAAGTCCTATACGGCGTAATGCCATGCAACATGAATTTGATGCTCTTCTCCATAATAAAACATGAGATCTTGTTCCACCTTCTCTGTCCCAAAATCTTGTTGGTTGTAAGTGGGTATTTCGCACAAAGTACAAACCTAATGATTCTGTTGATCGTTATAAAGCTCGTCTTGTTGTTAAGGGCTTTCATCAACGTCTTGGTATTGATTATTCAGAAACGTTCAGTCCAGTTGTTAAACCTGCTATTGTTCGAACGATTCTCACTATTGCTACCGTTCGAGGTTGGTCTCTTCGTCAAGTGGATATTAACTATGCTTTCCTTCGGGGTTCTCTCACCGAGGACGTATTTATGGTTCAACCTCCCGGTTTTTCTGACCCATCTCATCCATCTTTTGTTTGTAAATCGAAGAAAGCTCTTTATGGTTTAAAACAAGCTCCACATGCGTCGTATAATGAGCTTCGCTCCTATTTTTTATCTCTTGGATTTACAAACTCAGTTTCTGATTCGTCCCTTTTTACATTACATCATTTTCTTGGTCTTATTTATCTTCTGGCATATGTTGATGATATTATCATTACAAGGTCTCATATTGGTCTACTTAATTTTTTCATACATCAACTTTCCTCCCGCTTTTCTCTCAAAGATCTTGGCTCTCTTTCTTATTTTTCGGGTGTTGAAGTTCTCCTCACCCAAATGGCATTCTGCTAAGTCAACAAAAATATATATTCAGGATATTTTGATTTGTTCACACATATCTTTTGATATATTTTCTATAGGAGATGCATACAAAGTGAAGTCTAACAAAAGTATATATTGGATACAAGAACAGCTTTCAAAACGAGTTCCCATTTTCAAAATAATTTGTCCCGAAATGAGTGCACATTAAAGTAATCTTAGGATCTATCTTGTGCTATTTTGCACTTGAAATGACTTACTGTGCTCATTAACAATATCTACGTATACTATGTGTTACTAGAAGTGTTTAAAAGTCAACTTCGTTTAATTTCTTAAGAAATAAAAAGGACACACATTTAGGGACCAAGAGAGTATAGATTGTATACCTTGAGAAAAAAACCACTCATGACCAATCTCCTAATACGAGAAAGCCAATGTGGAGGTTGGATCAAGTCGTCCGAGATTTCTTCTACTTTTGCAGTCATCTTAAAGGAGGCATCAGTAAGGAGTGGACATGTTTCCAGATAAACGCCTTTGAAGTCACCTTCCAAAGATAAGTACCTAAGACTTGGTGCACATATAGTAAGTCTCTTGAAGTTAGTATTTTCAAGTACCAATTTCTCGAGATTAGGCGAGCTATTGATTATTTTCTCGAGAATTGGATCCATACACAACCGTCTTACGAATCTACTTCGCCGAAAGCAACGTGTCAGATGTAGGCTAACCAGAGTTCTGAAGAGCAGAACATTCTCAGGCATCGAGATGTCACAGTTAGTGAGACACAAGTGTCTGAACTGTTCACAGGAGGAGATCAATTTGGAAATCCACGCACGCGTTGAAGAAAGGTAAAGAGTTAGCTCCTTGATATGACATCTACTTAGAAAAGATATCCAATTGTTGATATCTGAGTTAAAGGATTCCGAGCCATGATAGACAAGTGTGAACTTCTCTATTGTGCCACGATGAGATAACAAGACATGATAAACAAGCCTCGAGAACAACTTTGAATCCATGATGTCAGCTTCATTCGAGTAATCATCTAATACAATCTTAGAAACATCAGCCCATTTATCTTTCCATTTTCTTGACAATATTGTTGTAGCCACTGCATTTTTGATTGGGAGGCGTCCTAGGATGTTGTCTAGTATCTCCCATGGAAGTTCACTAATTCGATCCTTCACCACTATGTGATCCACTAAGGGCTCAACTGAAATCAGTTCCGCTGTCTTGGTTCCTGACATCTCCGCCATCGTCACTTACTCGGTGATGCCTAAAAATAACAATTTTAAAGATTAGTTTTTGTTTTGTTACACATGCCTAGTTTTGCACACACTTTGAGCATCTATATATGATCTTCATGGAATACTATGTGACAATTATGAAACTAAGATTTATAGATATAGAAATATTACTCCATCCTTCCCATAATAAATGTTGCATTTTTCTTTTTGTCTACGTCAAAATAAATAACGCGTTTCAAATAAGAAAATAGTTTGAGTGCAATTTTAGCATTGTACAAGCAAGCAATGCACAATGATATAAAACACATTTTTTTGAAACTTTGACAAGTCAAATGTAAAATTTATTCTTGTTAGACTATATGTTTCACATCTCCTAAAGAACTAAACATAAACCATATATAGAGACTTAGGGGGCTATTTCCCTTGTCACCGATTGGTTTTAAGGTGGTTGAAACTCCGATCACTACTGAAAAAACATAGTAATTGAGACGGAAAGTGGTCTCATTTTTTTTTCCTTAAAATGTTCAACCTAGTTATATTATGGAAGGTTCGAACTCTGAACCTCCCGGAGAAAGCCACATACTCTTACCGTATAATCTAACAATAAGTGAGTGTCATAATTATTTTAGAGACAGACTATTGTCCGAAAATAAAGACTATTAAAGAAATACTGTCCTAAAAATGTTTAAATAGGGACTACTATTAAAGATTGATGTTCTCACACACAAGCATACCGTTAGCGTAAACTGAATTTATAGCCAAAATAGCACTTGCAAATAACTAAGGTAATCAAACTTTCAGAGAAACATACCAAATTACTTCTGAAAAAGCAAAAAGTTATAAGCCGGAGCAGCGCCTTGTGGTGAGAGGAAACGGCGGCAGGGGCAGAAGATAATCGAATCGAGCAATCGCAGTGGAGGGGGAAGGAAATTCAGGTTTCATGATTTTCAAGGAGAAGCAACATAAATGACTCCATTGTAAAAGCAAAAAGTAGTCTATTTCATAAAGTAACATCATCATCTGTCTTGCTTTTTTACTTTTTTGAATTCAGTGGAGCTTTTTGCATTTGAACAGATTCATGGTCTCCGACTTTACAGTTGCACTCAACCTTACTTACTAACTAAGTACTTCCTCCGTCTCACTTCAAAAATCAGAAAATTGATTTTGCACGAAAACTAAGAAAGTTAGATAGTGGAGTAAGTGTTGTGAGTATTAAAAAGTTTCTATTTTTGGAATATGTTTTTTTTAAATGAGAGACCCAAAATAAAAATTTATGTCTTTTCGAATAGTACAGAGAGAGTATTAATCATGTCTAAATTGGTTACCGTTGGTTGGAGCGGGCATATCAAAAACAATAATATCCTTAAGTAATAATGATTGTGCAATTTGATTACGCCATCCGTAGAGGGGTGACAACGATTGCAGAAAGAGCATCGAACCTTGGCTTAGATCTGCAAAATAGCACCGTTAGGATTGTGGGAGGTTGTCCCGCTATAACCCTCGGGTGAAAAATCAGTATATGTCTTTAAATAATTGTATGAAGAGTATCTCTAAAGAGAGAATATGTAGAGAGAGAGAGAGAGCGCATTACTTGTGGACATACTTTTCACCAAGTGAGGAGGGTTATATATATAGGGGAGTAAGCGTGTATGATACTTTGGAGGTCCCACTGTGTGTATTTGATATAAGTATATATGTGGTATATTTTTGTGTTTTATACGGTGTATATGTGAATGTACAAAATATATCAAAAAGTCAGGACTCATCAGTAGCCCCCCTACTCCGAGTGATGATTATTTATGGTCAGAGTGAGGAGTATAATTTTGGTAGAACCTAGCTTGAGTATATATTTATGCTCGGAGCTCATAAGATCGGATTGAAGCTGGAGTTTGGGAGAGACTAGAAGCCTAAAGGGAGGCTGGAGTCTAAGGACTGAGAGTCTGGAAGATTGGAGTCTGGAAGACTATAGAGTCTGGTGGACTGGAATCTGGAGACTTGAAGTTAGGAAGACTGGGAGTTTGGAGGACTGGGAGGGGTATGCTCGAGCTTTTGGGGGTAGCAGACTGTCGATAATTGCCAAAGATAGCCAGAGATTCCCGGGTGGGAGAGCACCATAAGATAAGCATAGATCTCGCAGGTAGTCTGAACATATAACTCGAAGATCCCCGAGAATGAATAGAGCAGGCACGTAGCCTGTGGATGAATAATCCAATAGTGAGATAGAATGAGCCCCCGAGCTAGTGTTGAACTCCAAATATATATAAACCTCTAGCTTAAGAGGCTGCCAGTGCGCTGGGCTTTGAGCGAAGCTCGCGGAGGACAAGTAAGGTCAGGCCAATTGCTATAAGAGACGCTGAATCCCCGAGCTAGATACATAAACTTGCATGAAGTTTTAAATTTATTTGCCCGGAGGCTTATGGGCGTGTAAAGATTTATTAGACCGTTGGCTTAATAGAGTTTGCTTTACCTGGAGGCTTTATTGAAGCATAAAGTTTTAATATTCGTTATGCCCGGAGGCTTGTTTGTATTTGGCCCACAGGCTTATTGTTGTTTGGCCCGGAGGCCTTCTTGATCTTTGCCCGTAGGCTTACTTGATCTTTGCACGTAGGCTTGTTGTAGTTTTGCCCAAAGGCTTGTTTGATCTTTGTCCGCAGGATTGTTTGATTTGCCCGTAGGCTTATTGTTGTTAGCCCGAAAACTTATTTGATCTTTGCCCGTAGACTTGTTGTTGTTAGCCCGGAGACTTATTTGATCTTTGCCCGTAGGCTTGCTTGATCTTTGCCCATAAGCTTGTTTGATCTTTGCCCGTAAGCTTGTTGTTGTTAGCCCGGAGACTTATTTGATCTTTGCCCATAGGCTTGTTTGATCTTTGCCCGTAGGCTTGTTGTTATTAGCCCGGAGACTTATTTGATCTTTGTCTGTAGGTTTGTTTGATCTTTGCCCATAGGCTTGTGTGATATTTCCTCGTAGGCTTGTTTGATCTTTGCCCGTAGGCTCGCTTGTTAAATATTTTGCTTTCTTTTTTTGTCAGATTTACAAGGAAGAATTAATGTCCTTCCCAAAATTATAGGCTTCTTTGAAATATGAGTTTATGAAACTCTATTGGTTCCTTACTGTTGATCCCATAGGTGGCAACAAGGGTGAAAAACAGCTAGAGGGGGGGGGTGAATAACTGTTATAAATTTTTCGCTCTCTTTTTGAAAACGAAACCTCTTGCGTACAAAACCGCTTGCAGTGTATTAAAACCGCAAGTACTATTGCAAAATGCACAGCGAAATTTCTTAAGTAAAGTGGTGCGGTTTAGAGGTGCGGTTTTGTGTGCGGTTTAAGTGAGGTTTTCACAAACAGTAAAATGGAATTTTGACAAGATTAACTGCAAACACAATTTACAACTTGGATAACTGTAAATGAGATCAAACAGATAAAGACAAAATAATCAGTAAAGAATAGTAAGTAAAAATGCAGAAAAGTAAGAACACAATATTTGGAGTGGTTTAATCGTAAATGATCTACATTCACTATCAAGATGGTTAGTCTTGGATTTTCTAAGAGTTAACTTTTATATTGAGTATGAGAGAGATTACAAAGATACAAGTATTCAAACTCAGATCTAAAATCTATTTTATGAAGATCAAATCCTAGACTATAACCAGTGTATCTCAAATGAATAATCTATGTGATTAATCAAGTGAGGTGTGTGTGTGTTTAACAAGATCAAGACTCTTTGAATCTATATTCTGTAGAGCACAATGATTCTTGGGTGTTAAAGGCTTGAATTCTGCTTTCAATCCTCCCCAACCACATGTACCAGATCATGAAGTAAATGGTCCTCCTCAGCACTAAAACCGCAATATTTGTAATCTTTTGCTTAAACTATTTTTGCTCATTTTTTTGCTATGTTGTATTTTACCTTCCTACCTTGTAATCTATAAACCTCAAAGGTAGTAATGAAAAATGCATCACTGATTGAATTCAAACCTTGTTCATTCAAACAGCTTGTTTGTAGAACAATGAAACCACATTGGTTTTCAACCTCATTCAAATATCCTTAACTGAAAAATCATTTTTTGAATTGAAGTTTAAACATTCATTTTAAACTGCATACTTAAACTAAAACTCATATTTTTTATGTATGCACTGAATGCATTTCTATACTTTCAACTTGTAAGTTATTCATCTTTCAATAGTATAGAAATCTATAACTAAAGCTAGTGTATGCATTGACTTGGGACATGACTTACCATGTTAATTCTTGTGGACATGTTTTTACCAAGGACAATGTTTGCTTTCGTTATAGTAGGTAATGGAATCAATCAAATAGGGGAAGATTGTTGGGTATGCATACTTTAACCCTCCTAACTTTAGCTTTGATTTGATTGATACCATAACCTCATCTCTATTTTCTGGATTTTAGGTCCATATGTAATGAAGCTTAATCTTCAATTATTTTAGTATAAGTCCATTTTATAGAATAGGTTTATTTAGGTTTGAAGACTGGCACAAGACTCATTAGACATGAGGTTTCAATTCAAAAGGTTTCAGACCGCACATATGAAACCGCACCAGCAAATCGCTATGTGGAATTCTTACCTTGAAACCGCACCTTGAAGACCACAGTGAAACCTCGTTGGTGAAACCGCACTTCTTAAACCGCATCCTCACCAAACCGCATCCAATGATTGAAGACTTGAAGTTGGACCACTTATGACTGTTAGAATCCACATCAGCAATATTAAAAGTCAAACCACAAAATCTTGTCACGTGACTAACTGTCAGACAAGATCTGCAGAGATTTTGAAAAGGTGACAGATGTCCTTCATTCCTTAAATACAGCTGAGGTATGATCAGCCTTATCTGTATCTTCTGAATAAAGGGACAAAAATGGACACGTGGACCAATCAGACCGCACCAAGATAAAGATTGCACAGTTGTATCATAACGGCTACTTTTTGGTGCTTGGGTATAAATACCCCCATTCTTCAACATTTGAAGATAGCTTGAGAAATTGATTTTACAGTGAGTTCATAGAAGATTGAAGCTATTTCCAGAAATATTCAACCCTTTGAATCTTCATCTTCTTCCTTCAAGAAAATATCTCCAGCCCAGAAATCAAGCCTTGTATCACCAAGATTTCTTGAGCTCTATATCATACAGATTCAAAGAGCCTTGATTCTTGTTTATCACACACACACACACACACACCTCACTTGATTAATCACATAGATTAATTCATTTGAGATACATTGGTTATAGTCTAGGATTTTATCTTCATATAATAGATTTTAAATCTGAGTTTGATTCTTGTACTTTGTAATCTATCTCATACTCTAATATAAAATCTAGCATTAGAAAATCCAAGACTAACCATCTTGGTAGTGGATGTAAATCATTTACGATTGAACCGCTCCAAATATTGTGTTCTTATATTTCTGCATTTTTACTTACTGTTCATCACCGATTATTTTGTCCTTATCTCGTTTGATATTTATATAGGTTATCCAAAGGTTTCTAGTTAATCCTTGTCAAAAACCTCACTTTACTGTTTTATAAAATCGTACACAAAATCGCACCACTAAACCGCACTTATAAACTCAAAGAAATTCCGTTGTGCATTTTGCAATCCTACTTGCGGTTTTGATACACTGCAAGCGGTTTTGTAAGAAGGAGGTTTAGTTTTCAAAAAGAGGGCGAAAAATTCATAACAGCTATTCACCCCCTCTAGCTGTTTTTCACCATTGTTGCCACCTTTGGAACCAACACCAACCTTGCATTGTTTCTGGTGATGCTTCCATTCTCATCCATCTTGTTTCTAAACACCCACTTTGTACCTATTAATCCTTGATCATGAGGTCTAGGCACTAATATCCAAACCTTACATCTTTCAAACTAATTGAGTTCTTCTTGCATTGCAACAACCCAACTTGAATCTTGGAGTGCTTCATCAACTTTCTTGGGTTCAATTTGAGATAATAGAGAAGTGTGCTCATCATAGTTTGATCTCCTTGTTTGAACTCCAGAAAATAAATCACCAATCACATTTGAAAGAGGGTGACTGCTGACTTCACGAACCTCGAGAGGTAAATCTGGTTGAACAAAGGTTTGCTGAAGATCTTCAATTGGAACATCATTAGATCCTTCAGTGAAGTCATTGAATGTAAGTTGACGAAGAGGTTTAATTTTTTGAATGGGTGAATTTTCATTAAAATCTTCCCTTGAGGTTGCATCTGGAGTTGAAACTTCAGGTACGATTTCAAAATTATTTGAGGGGAATTCATTTGATGTTGATGGATTTCCTTGAGTTGATGGATTTTGCGGTTCTTGAGGTTCAGGTGCGGTTTCGAAATTTTCACCTGTTTCATTAGTCTCAACAAAATCATCAACAACATTTGGAGCCAAGTGTGGCTCAAGGAGAGAATGCTCATCAAAAGTAACATGGACAAATTCTACTATCTTTAAACTAGATTTATTAAATAGATGAAAAGCTTTGGAATGTTTAGCATACCCAACAAAAATACATTCATCAGTCTTAGCTCCAAATTTACCTATGTTTTCTCTTCCATTGTAGAGGATAAAGCATTTGCAGCCAAAGATTTTGAAAAAGGCTATGTTGGGGGTTCTTCCTCTCCAAAGTTCATATGGAGTTTTGTTGTAGGTTTTGTTGTTGATGGAGCGGTTTTGAGTGAAGCAAGCTGTGTTGACCGCTTCAGCCCAAAAATACTAAGGAAGCTTGGCTTCAGATATTATTGTCTTTTCAGCCTCAATCAACGTCCTGTTCTTTCTTTCCACAACCCCATTTTGTTGTGGAACATCAGCTGTAGAAAAATTGTGATCTATTCCATGGTCATCACAATATTGAGCAACACCGTTGTTTTTTAATTTTGTTCCATTATCAGACCTTACACTAACGATGTCGTCTTCTTTTTGGGTTTGGAACCGTCTAAAGAGTGAGGTTAGAATTTCGTAGCAATCATCTTTTGTGATCATCATTTCAACCCACGTGTATCTTGAATAATCATCCACTACCACTAAAGTATATCTATTTCCTCCAATGTTGGCAGTGGTGACGGGTCCAAACAAATCAAAGTGAAGCAGTTGTAAACATCTTGAAGTTGAAGGTGCGGTCTTGTTGGTGAAAGACGCTTTCGATTGTTTACCAAGTTGACATGCACTGTATTTTTCTGGATGGTGGTCAGCTACTTTGGGTAAACCGCGAACGAGGTTTTCCCTTCCAATCTTTGCAAAATACTTAAAGTTCAAGTGGCTCAATCGCTTGTGCCACAGCCAACTATTTTCGCTCACATTTTTAGCTACAAAACAGAGATTAGTAATACTACATGTGGAATTTAAATTGATAATGTAAATATTACTCTTACGAGTCCCTGTGAGTAGTGTGACTCCGAAAATGCCATCTTTAATAAATCAATTTAATGAAGTGAAGTTGCAGTGCATTCCGTTGTCACAAAATTGAGAAATTGATAGGATGTTGTGCTTGAGTCCTTCAACAAGTGAAACCTTCTCAATGGTTAGGTTTTCTCTCCTAATTGTACCATACCCAATGGTTTTTTCTTTGTTGTTGTCACCAAAAGTTACAGACGAACCACTTGCTTCAATGACATTTTCCAGTAAAGATCTATCTCCAGTCATGTGTCTTGAACATCCACTGTCAAGATACCATTCATTTGCCTTGGAGTGACCAGCCATTAAGCAGAGGACCTGAAAAATAGACATTTAAAAACGAGGTTCCCTTTATTATTTTGGGTCCTAAGGTTAGCATCTTTTAACAACCCATATCTGTTTGACAAAAGGTGGATTATGTATTCTGGCTTTGGGTGTGAACCTCAAAAGACATTCTGCAGCCTTGTGATCAGAACCATCACACACAGAACAGTGATGAAAGCTTTGAGCAACTTGAGGTTTTACAAATTCTTTACTATTCTTAGGATTTGCATTCATTTTTGGGATTACGGTTTTGGCCTTCACAAATGTGGTCATTTTAGGTTTGACCGCAATTTTTCTAGGAACGTTCCCCTTGCTTTTGAAAGCGGGAGGTGCGGTCGAAGAAGAAGGGCGGTCAGCCATGCGGTCAGCCGCAAAAGGTACTTCAGAAGGTGAGGTTGAAGTAGATGTGCGGTCAGCCGCAATTGAAACCTCCTTTGCGGTTTCATCCTCAGAAATTTTTCTCTTCATTTGAGAATTTTTTCCAAATTTTTTCTTAGGGTAGACATAATGGAAGTTGAGTTTAGCCTTTGGTTCCTATCCTTTACCCTTAGAATCTGAATAATTTTCCTTAGGAATTTCTTGAGTTTGTTTTAAAAATTCCTCATCCTTTCCACAGTAGGATGCACACTTCAACTTTTCACCAGTTTGGAATCCCAGGCCTTCTTTATCACCACTAGCCTTTTGAGATTTTAGAATTTGATCCATGGTGACTCGTGATTTAGTCTACTCATCAATTACCTTTTGGAGGTCATTGTTTTGAGCAACCAAGTCATCGTTCCTAAGTTGAAGTGCAGATACCTTGGTTTCCAGAATGAGGTTTTGTTCAGTAAGAGGAGACATACTCTTGATTCGGTCTTTCAGTAATGAAATTTCAGACCTCATCACAGTTTTCTCCGTCTTAAGTTGTGTAGTTTAATAGTTGCTAGAGACAGATCTTTCTTAATATTTTTAAATTTAAGAGTCATCATTTCTGCTTTCCTGAACATCTCTTCATGTTTCATGGGAGAGACCTCTTCCACCACCTTTTTCAAAGTTTTCTTAGTTGAAATAGTTTTTGAAGGTGTAGCATTTTTAGAGGGAAAAATGGGACGAGAGTAAGAACTATTCCCAATTTTGTAACTAGGAGTGAGTTTCACATCATCATCCTCACTAATTACCCTAGGTTTGGTTTTCTTTGGAGCAACCTCTTCTTCTTCCATATCTAGCGACTCGACTGACTCATTATCTGAATCATAAGAAGCATCCTTGGCTACAAGGCAAAGATTAACCTCTTCGATTTCATCTTCTCTTTCTTCATCAGAATCAGTTTCAATCCAAGTTGCTAACTCTTTTGAGTTCTCTTCCTCTTCAGCAATCATTTCCTTGCGACAAGAAAATTTCGCAGGAGAGGTTTTCTTTTTCATATACTCAAATATGGGCTTAGGACACTCAAAAGCAAAGTGACTAGGTTTTCTATAATTGTAGCAAACTAGATCACCCTTTTTTTTATATCAGCAGCCTTGGAAAAAGTTTCTGGAGGTTTGCCTTTAGAAAATGGTTTGGAAGATTTTTGAAATTTTTGAAACCTTTTTACAAACATGGCAAATTCATCATCATCCATATCGATGAGTGATGAAGTTGAGATGGAGGGATCTGAGGTTTGCTTTGATGTGGGAGGTTTCTCCTCATGTTCCATGACAGACATAGAAAGTGCCTTGCCCTTTCCTTCGACCTCTTCAATGTGGTCTAACTTAAGTTCATGGACTTTTAGATTTGCATACAAGTTACTTAAGGTCCAAGTATTTAAATCTTTTGAGCCCTCTAGAGATGTGGCTTTTTTAACCCATCTTGAACCTAAGGCAGCAAGGAATGTCATATTGATTTCCTTGTCGGTTAAAATTTTACCAAGTGAAAGACAAAAATTTACTACCTCAACGTAACGATCGTAAGTTTGACGCAAGGTTGCATTTGGTTTTCTTTTGAAGTTGTTGTATGTCCTTTCAACAGCAAATTTCTTATTTTCCTTGCAAAGATCATATCCTTCAAGGTAGCTCTAAATAGCATCCCACATTTGCTTTGCAGTTTTACATTTCATCACTTTTTGAAGAGGTGAAATTGGCAAGGTTCCAGAAATGATATGTCTTGCTTTGCTGTCCAAAGCAACTAATCTCTTTTCTTCATTGGTCCACTCAGCTTTCAGCTTTTTGACCTCTGGAGTTTCAGTGTTGGTGACTGGATTTGTGTTAGCCTTCATGGGAACGAAAGGGCCATTGATTACGCAGTCCACCAGCATCTCATCTATGCTTTCCAAAATGAATTATCATTCGGGTCTTCCAGATGTCAAAATAGTCTTCATCCAGTAAAGGAATGTGTGAGAAGTTAACCGTTGTCATAGTTTTTAGGTTTGCCATTATGAATAGGCACACAAGCTATTAAGCTTGAAAAACAGAAGTTTTATAAATGTGTTTTGCTTTGATACCACTTGTTGGTCCCAAAGGTGGCAACAAGGGTGAAAACAGCTAGAGGGGTGAATAGCTGTTATAAATTTTTTGACCCTTTTCAAAAACTAAACCTCTTGCTTACAAAACCACCTTGCAGTGTATCAAAACCGCAAGTGAGGTTTACAAAATGCACAACAGAATTTCTATAAGTTAGAGAGTGCGGTTTTATAAAGCGGTTTAGAGTGCGGTTTATAAAACAGTAAAATGAGGTTTGACAAGATTAACTATAAACACAATTCTCAAATTTGGAAAACCTAAATAAGATCAAACAGATAAAGACAAATTAGTTTGTATGATGAACAATAAAGAGAAATGCAGAAATTAAAGAACACAATATTTGGAGTGGTTCAATCTTAAATGATCTACGTCCACTACCAAGATGGTTAGTCTTGGATTTTCTAAATGATAGATTTGTATTAGATTATGAGAGAGATTACAAGGTTACAAGTAACAAACTCAAATCTAAAATCTTATCAATGAAAGTAAATCCTAGACTATAACAGGTGTTTCTCAAATGATATAATCTATGTGATTAATCAAGTGAGTTGTGTGTGTGATAAACAAGATTCAAAGCTCTTTAAATATGTATGATATAGAGCTCAAGAAATCTTGGGTGTTACAAGGCTTGAATTTCTAGGCTAGGAGATTTGTTCTTGAAGGATGAAGGTTGAAGATGAAGATTCAAAGGAATATGAATTTCTGGGAAATAATCTTCAGATCTACAAAGGTCTCTTTTATCAATTTTCTCAAGCAATCTTCAAATGATGAAGAATGGGGTATTTATACCCAAGCATCAAAAAGTAGCCGTTATGGTACAGCTGTGCAAGTACAGTGCTGGTGCGGTCTGATTGGTCCACGTATCCACTTTTGTCCTTTTGTTCAGAAGTTGCAGCTAGGGTTGTATTGACCTCAGCTGACTTTAAGGAATGAAGGACATCTGTCACCTTTTCAAAATCCTTCTAGATATGACCGTTGGTCACGTAATGTGATTTTGTAGTTGGCTTAATTTTTCTGATGTGGATTCCAACAGTCAAAAGTGGTCCAACTCTTCAAGTCTTCAATCATTGGATGAGGTTGGTGAAGTGCGGTCAAAGCAGTGCGGTCTACAATGAGGTTTGCACAAGCAGTTTTCTATGTGCGGTTTCATAACCAGGTTTGCACTACGGTTTGCTATGTGCGATTTAGATTAGCTAGTGTACTGCGGTTTAGCTTGTAACCTCATGACCAATGCAATTGCCAGTCTTCAAGCCTAAATAAACCTATTCTATAAAATGGACTTGTACTAAAAATTGAAGCCTAAGCTTCATTACATATGGACCTAAAGTCCAGAAAACAGAGATGAGGTTATGGTATCAATCAAATTAAAGCTAAGGCAAGGAGGGTTAAAGTATGCGACCCAATAGTAAGGCGAATGGGGTTTCCCCTGTAGGCCCTCAGGTGGTTGTGTGGACTACCCAAAGGGCAAGGGGTAGTTCGTCCAACCATCAGCGAGCTCGACCTATTGGGCCCTTACTCGCTGTCAATACCAGTTTGTTCGCTGCTTCAGCTTGCCTGTTTTCTTGAGGATAAGCGACCGACAACTTCCAATGTTTAACCCCCCAATCTATTCATTTTTGTTTCAAAAGTTGTGGAAAACTGTAGCCCGTTGTCCGAAACGATTGAATGTGGCACCCAAAGCGGCACCAAATGTAATCGTAGATGAAGTTGATGGCATTTTCCTCTGTTATATTTGCCAAAGGTTTTGCCTCTATCTATTTGGTGAAGTAATCAATGGCCACTATCACATAACTACAATTTCCATGGGTGGGTGGGAAGGGTCCAATCAAATCTACCCCCCACATGTCGAACGACCAAGCTGCGACCACAAGTGTTTATTCAGTTGTAGGGAGCCTTGGCAGGTCGGCATATCTCTGACACTTATCACATTTTTGCACGAACTCATGAGCATCTTCCCTTAAGTGAGGCCAATAGTATCCCAAAGTGAGTATCTTGTCTGCCAAAGTTCTGTCCCCCGGATGTCCACCACATACACAACTGCACTTCGAGCAAAAGTTGAGGGACTTCCGTAGGATGAACACACCTTAGCAACGGTTTCACAAATGACTTCCTGAACAATGTGTCCCCGTGTATAACGAATCTAGGAGATTTCTTCTTAATTGCCCTCGCTTTCTGCTCGTTAGTTGGTAGCTCACCTGTTTCGATGTATGTCTTCATTTCATCAATCCAACACTTAGAACTGTAGACCGAGCATGAAACCTGCACTCTTTCGTATTGTGGATGCTCTAGGTATGAGATTGGCTCTCCATGTTGTTCATCTCAAGTAGCTAGCTTGGAGAGTAAATCGGCCAACTCATTTTCTTCACGGCCCACCCTCTGTATTTTCCAAAATTCCAAGTCTTGAACCATCTTTTTCACTAGCTCGCAGTACTTGATCAGAATGGGATTGACCACTTCGTACTCTCCCTTGATTTGATTCACAATCAGTTGGGAGTCACAATAAGCTACGATTTTGGTCACCCCAAAACATCTAGCATATTCAATTGCTGCAATCAAAGCCTCATACTCGGCCTGGTTGTTGGAGGTTTGGAACTTGAACCTTAGAGCTTCTTCAAAAGATCTACCCATCTATGGCTCGATCAGTACAATTCCAGCTCCACTAACATTTTTGGTGGCAGACCCATCAGAGTAAACCTTTCGGCAATCGTCGAATAAACTGACTACCTATTTGTTCGATTGTTCCTTCCCCTTCAAGCTTCCTTTTGGGGTGCTCTCCTTTCTATATTCCTTGGTGAACGTAAGCTCAACCAAGAAGTCTGCCAAAGGTTAAGCGTGAAAAGCCTTTCGAGGCCTGTACTCAATGTCAAATTCTGTCAATTCTATAGACCAGTTGAGTAGTCGACCTGAATGTTTCAGCCAATCTGATTAGCAAAGACTTTATTCACCATCCTCTGATAGGTAGCCCTAGCATTCTTCAGCTCGAATGGCATCTTGGTGTAGCAATATACCCCTCCAACAGCTTGGAAGGCTGTCTTTTCAATGTTATCCTCGTACATTCTAATCTGATGGTATCCCGAGTAAGCGTCGAGGAAACTGAGGGTGGCATGTCCAGCTATTGAGTTGACCAACTTGTCAATCCGTGGGAGTGGGTAGCTGTCTTTTGGGCATGCTACATTCAGGTCGGTGAAGTCGACACACATCCTCCACTTCCATTGGCCTTTTTGACCATCAAAACATTTGCCATCCAAGTAGTATAGGATGCCTCCTTGATTATACCTGCACTAAGGAGTTTATGTACCTCTTATTTGATGGCCATTTCCTTGTCTGCAGAGAAAATCCTTAGCTTTTGGCTTTTGAATTTTATGGTGGGGTTGACCTCCAGGCGATGTACTGTGACCTCCTCCTTGATTCCCCTCATGTCTTCTACCCTCCAGGGAAAAACATCTGCACTTTTCTTCAATAGGTCGACTATCTCCACCCTTTCTTCTGGTGACAGTTGTCTCCCTATTCTGATTTTTTGCTCGAGGCAGGAAGGATTGGCTTCTATTTCTTCCAGCTCGTCAAAAGTTTCCAGTTCTGGGCCGTCTCTAAATTGTAGGGTCTCAATAATGATCTCTCTGACCCTTCTCCTTTCCTTAGCTCCCAAGTGTGGAGTTTCCACTTCGATCATGTCATCCAGCTCAGCAGCTATTTCCCCATTGGAGGCCCCTGAGTTTTGGTTGACTTGGAGGCATAGGTCGCCTATGATGATCTCGTCGACCAAAACTGTATCTGTTACGACCCAAGTATTTTCAGAGGGACGTGTCGGCTCAGTCATGATGTGGTCATGTGAGGGATAGTTCGCCTCTTCTACACACTTGATTGAAGATAATTTGGAAGTAGTGGTGACGGACTTTGAAAACTTTCAGCTCGCCTCTGGAGTGTCAATTTCTAGCTCTCTTTTCTTTTTGGATCGAAGGACGTGATCCAGGTATTCCCTAGCTGTGCTTAGAACGCACCCCACTCCCAACAAAGTCCCTAGATAGACCTGTCCAGGTATTCCCAGTATGGCATGGTAATCACTTATAACATTAATGACTATAAAAGTTACCTTAGTTGTTGTCCTTAAAGGGTGTTGTCCGATTTCCACCTCTAGCTCGATCTGTCCCTTGGCATCAACCCTATGATTGGTGAAGCCCTCTAGTCGACCTACGTAAGGCGAAAACCTGATGTCTGTTAACCTCATGTCGAGGAAGGTTTTGTAGTAGAGAATATCCTTGCAGGCCCCCGTGTCGACCAAGATTCTAATTGACGTGCAGTCATCAATCAGTCCCGGAATTACCAAAATTTGCTCCCTAGCAGTCAGGCTGGCAGCCAACTCATAAGGATAGAAACTGATCACCTCATCCTATGCACACCCCTTGTAGGTCGATCTCAACCTGTAGGATGATCTCCCTTCACAAACCTATCTAATCTTCCTTCATTCACCCATTTTTGGATGATCCTCTTCAGACTCATACATTCTTCCGTAGTATGCCTGTTATCCTTGTGGTACTCATAGTACCTACCATTGTCCCTTCTGAATTTATTTTGAGTATTCATTGGGGCTGGAGGACCTAGGTCGACCGTGTTCATTATCTTAGTCCGACTAACCGTGAGGGGGTGACATTTTCATGGACTCTTTCAGTCGCCCTAGTCCTGTTCTTCCCTTTGTTGCCGTTACTCTTCACAGGTCCTCCTTTTGCCGACTCACTAGCTTCAGAATGCTTTGAGCCTTTGTCCTTCTTTCTTTCCTTCCTTTCCTCAGCCACGGCCACATCATAGGCCCTCTCAAACAGCTCTTTCCTCGTCGTCGCCCCTGGAGCTCGTAATCCAGATCAGGAGAGGACACCCCGTTTCTGAAGCAGTTTATAACCTTTCTATCCCTGAGGTCCTCCTCAATTTGGTCGACCAACTCCTTAAACCGTGTGAAATAACTCATGGTACTCTCTATCTTACCTTGAGTTATGTTGTTCAGGTTGGTGACTGTCTTCTTACGAGCCCTAGATGTAGAGAATCTGTCTAAGAATTTCTTCCTCATATAATCCCATGAGGAGACGCAGCCAGTGGTCAGGCCACGAAACCAAGTCAGTGCTGCACCTATGAAGGTACTGGTTAATTCCTTGCATAGCACATCATCCTCAGAGGCGACCAAGCATGTTGTGGCCTCAAAATGCTGCATATGGTTCAAGGCATTGGTCGTGCCTGAATATTTCTCTAACATGGGTAACTTGAAACCTGCAGGAGGCCTTTGGTCAAGCATCTCCTTGGATAGAGGTGGAAGAGTACAGTCATTTCATTCGACCTTCCCATTGGTTTCCTTTCTGTCTGCCTCCATGCTATCTGTTGTGGGCATTTTTTGACATGACGACATCTTCAGTTGATCCTGCATAACGAGATGTCATTACACTGTAAGTATTGTTTTAAATATTTACTTGTCCAATATTTCCTAATATTATTATTCTTATTTTTCAGTAATTAAGAGAGGAATGCGGAAACAACCTTCAAGCACGTTCAACAAACCTTCAAACGGCTAGGGCGACTTGGTCTCACGGAGGTTGAAAAGATAAACCACAATGCCGAGATTGTAGGAACCATATTTGACTCTTTCTTAGTTACTTGTATTTAAGGGGAAATGGAGACGGAAAATGACACTCATGCTCATACGCACACACTTTACACACAAACTCTTGTAATCCTCTCCTTTATCTTCCGAAGTTGTAATTGTGATCATTATAGTGAAACCTTTAAGGTTGGAGACCTAACTCCCGGGGTTTTTTCCAAAGAGGTTATCACCTCCAAGGTTTTCCTCGTTAACAAATCGCGTTGTCATTGTCTCGTTTTTCATTTTCTTGTTCCATATAATCGAATTCCATAGTTCCCTCCTTATTATTCAATCCACACACTAAACATAGTTAAGATTCTACTCTATTGTTTTTTCTATCAAAACAATTTGGCGCCCACCGAGGGGCCTCGTGGTTTATCGGTTATTTGAAACATTTCCTAATCGAATTCACTATGTTCCTCGCACTCCACCAATGTGTCCACCGCCGGCAAAGGTCCCACCGTTGTTCCCACATCGGGAGGTAGAACCGGCTTATTACCACCGCCTCCTCGGACCGGATCTCGGCCAACTCAACCTACGAAGACTCCACAAAAGGGCGACCTCTTCCAATGCGAGATGCCGACATCCAGGAG
This sequence comes from Adenophora triphylla var. japonica, assembly GCA_022495995.1. Lineage (NCBI taxonomy): Eukaryota > Viridiplantae > Streptophyta > Magnoliopsida > Asterales > Campanulaceae > Adenophora > Adenophora triphylla. The sequence continues at coordinate 219,160 of JAFEMH010001408.1, read as the reverse complement.
TATCCTAACCAGGTTGAATCAAAGGTTGGACCAGCAAGATAACAATTCGAAGGTGTTGACCAATTCCATGATTCAGATGCAGAAAGACCAACAACTCATAGCATCTCGGCTTGAAAACATATCACCACTGCGCGCGAGGGTTCTCAACTTTGACAACTCCGGAGGATCTACATTTCAGAATGAATTCATTCCAATGGGCAATCCTCCTCCGCTGACATCTTCCATGATGTCAACATCTTTGCCCGGGGACACCCCTTTGACACCATCTTCTGCAGGATTCACTCCATTCATCCCATTTATAGACAGCCCTGCTGTCACGACTACTACGGACAACTCTGGTTTGCTTAATAATCTTTTCAATAATAATAATTTCAATCGTATTCCTATGGCTGTGTTAGTACCCGGTCCGAAAAAAAGGTAGTCCAAATACCTGGCCCGGTTAATTAATAAAAACCCTAGGGAAACCCTAACCCTAAAAGATTCATTAAATTCTTCCGTACTGCGCCGTCGCTATCAGCTTGGAAAGGACGCCAGTTGGAAGAGCCGATCGGCCCTTTGCCCGTGCATTGGCCGATCGACCCTTTTATTTAGAGCCGATCGACCCTTCTATCCTAGAGCCGATCGACCCTTTAGAAGCCCAGCCCAAGTTCCGAGGTATTATAAATAGGGGTGCCCGGCTCCCCATATTGACACACAATTTTCTCCGGGAGAAGCAAGCCATACTTGCTTTAACCTTTAGTTCTTCTTTTCCTCTCGAATCGCCAAGATTCGACCCCCAAGTCTTGCTACAATTGGTAAGACTCTCTTTTTAATATCCTTGTTCTTTATTATTGTCTTTATTATTATTGTTTGCATGCTTAGTATATTTTAATTGCTTTATTTCTTGCTTATGCCATATATGCTAGATTTAGGGTTGTTTTAATATATTGTTCATAGCCGAGGATGATCTAAGGTTTCGCCCTAAGAAACCCAATGGATCTAGGAACTATTTCTTTCCTTCCACCTTAGTTATAATTGTCCCATGATCAAGAATTCCCCAAGGATGAACGTTGATTAGTGCACCTTCCGAGGGCCTAACTCAAAGGTTCTAGGGTGTGATCATTAATTAATTCTTTCTCTCCCCTCCTCCTTATGCATGATCCCGTTTCTTCTATCTATTCCTGTAAACACCGCACACAACCAACACCCCACATGCTAGAAAGACCGATTCGTCGGGCAATAGGAGTGATAACGTTTCTTCTTCTGTTGTAACTTGACCCCCGAACCCAATTAACTGTTTAGCCTTTTTTCAAAGCTTTGGGCTATATCAAAGTGGCGTGGCGACTCTCAAAATTAAACTAATATTTTTAATATGGTTTAAAGCAAGTTTCACTAAATGAATATCCTATTTCGATCCGACATTATATGATTAATTAATTTTAAACTTCCGAATGCGCGTTGCATCGGGACGGGGTATTCACAGTGGCGACTCCGCTGGGGACTGTTTTGAAATCTTTTCAAACTAAGTGGGTCAGACTTTCGTTTTCCTTTGTGGTGTTGTATTTTGCTTTCTTTTTATTTTTCTTTACGCTTAACTATTGCATTGCATGCATGCATTTCATGTAAATAAAAAAAATCTTTCTCTTTTTTCTTTAAAAAAGAATTAGATATTTTTACCTCACACTACCACTAGAGTCCGTGTCACACTGCACAGACACCCTTTTACCCTTCGGAGAAACCAAAGTGCGGGAAGTGTGGTGATCATGTCTCCTCCCTTCCGAGTCTCACTTGGCCATCCACTCATCAGTGCGCTTCGGCTGCACGGTGGGAGCCTAAAACCTAACCCTTGCGTCACCCACTTTTCTAGGGATACACTCCACATGACCTGTTGGTTTGACTAGCTTTTTTGTATAGAAAATTAATGGGGTCTTTACGTTAAGTCACCACGAACCAATGATAAGTCAAGATCTATCGAGAGATTAAGAGCACTAAAAATTGATTTCCTTTTAAAGGACGTGCCATGTGAGGACGAGTTATATATTGTTAAAGGATCTTGGCCTATCATTGGTTTGCAGTACTTTTCATAAAAATCACATTGACTGTCTATACGAGAAGGTTAGTCGTTAGGATTCACCACTTTAGGATATTTAGTTAGTTGCGAAAAAGGGGTATCCCTTCCAACCTTTGTAGGACTAAAATGTACCAAGCTTTTGTAAATAAAATTTTTAAGCTAGTACTGCTTGCATTGAGTCAACCCCTCTCCTAAAACCGAGTCTTTTACGATACTTCCGCGAGCTAAGGTCGGGCCGCGTTCTTCATTCAACAATGACAACCTTGCCTCCAACTACTCCAAGCGCACTGCTTTGCCTGCAACCGGCTCTACACCGGTCACTTCAATGGAAGGTCTGTCAACCCCGACTTCAATGACATTCCGCCCGCTCTGCATGCCTACTTTGCCGGTTTAACCATGAGGGTTGAGAAACTTGAAGAGCGAATCGCACTTTGAAGAACCATAATCAAGAGGCTGAAGGATCATTTTGTTGAGGAACTCAGTAAAAGGGGATACAAGGTTATCTTGATGGGGAATGAAGTAGTCGATGTTGAAGATGAAACTGTCAATGCTCCTAATCCCGCCAATCCCAATGCACCTACCTTCCCTCTACCCAACTATGTTCCAAGCAACTACAATAATGTTCCACCACCTATCATGTATGGGAGCTCAAGCAAGTCCAAAGGACCCTATCAACCTCCTGCCAACACACCCAAGAACCACTTTGCTAATCTACCCCCTCCCACTTTACCCTTCAATTATTCCGGCCACCATATCCCTACCTACTCCACCTCCCCTACCATTACTCAACCCCCTGCCATGCAGAACCCCAACATTGCTACAGACCCGACTGTGTTAGCGTTGATTGAACAAGTGAAGGCATTGACCGAGCAAATGGGAAAGCAAGGTGTGTCCCCCATCAAGATGCTTAATCCGAGCAAAGTTGCACCCCTACCTCAAGATTTCAAGATGCCCAAGATGGCCATGTTTGGAGGAGTCACTTGCCCAAAAACACATTTAGACAGTTATACGTTGGCAATGAGGGCTAAAGATTGTACACCCGAGCAGATGGCGAGAATGTTCCATAGCACATTAGAAGGGGCTGCTCTCCGTTGGTTTCTGAAGTTGAACGAGGAGGAAAGGGACACGTGGGACAAAGTTAGTAGGGTGTTCTCTGAAAAGTATCAAGCAAACATGGATTGGCAAGTGAATAGAGCTGATTTGGAGCACACGCTTCAAAAGAATGGAGAGTCGATTTATGACTTCTACAAGCGTTGGAATGATAAGTTGAGCGAAATTCAGTATCCGCCCAAGGAGAATGAACAGAAACAGATTTTTTACAAGTGCTTGTTGCCCGGACACAAGTTGGCAGTTGGTAATGGTTACTTTCCCAATCTTAGGGAAATGGTGGATTCGGGCGTACGTTATGAAAGTGGCATCACCGGGATCACTCCACCAAAGGACACTGGGAGTACATTAATAATTCGTTCCGCTATAGAGCTCCCGCCAATACCGTAGCAAAGAAAGAGCCAGTGGGGCAAGTAAATTATGTGCAAGGAGAAGGCTGCTTTGGATGTTCAAGATTTGTAATGAGGGGAATAACAATGTTCACCGCGAGAGAGATGTGTTTGATGATTTTGGAATGCCGATGGGCAAGGTTTTCGAAGTGCTAGTAAAGAAGGGCTTGGTCAAGCCACTTGAGAATTATGAACCGGTAAACCCAAGAGAAGACTTGGATGCTTCCAAATACTGCAATTACCACAAGTACAAGGGCCACAATGCGATTCGCATTCAATTCAAACGGTTAGTGCAAGACTTGATTCGACAAGGCAAGGTGGAGAAGCCAAAGTCTCCAAATGTTGTGGGAAATCCTCTCCCTAACAATAGGATCCACATGGTGGAAGGTAATTTTATCAGTTTGGTAGAAATGGAAGATGCTTTTGAGAAATTGGGGCTGTCTACAGAGGAAGTATTCTCAGCTATTGTCAGAAAGGGATTATTTGTGCCAAATTTGTCCGAGTATGCTGGTTTTGCTTTGAAGAGAGGCGTGCGAAACTCATCATTGAAGGGAAGGTAGAAAATCCTAGTAAGATAGTTGGTAGTAACATTGCTATGGTAGAGAAAGACCTCACTGATCCAGTCGAGTCTGTTGTGACGGACAGTGAGGCAGTTGTGTCAGTTTGTAATTTGAGTTCAATTTATAAAGAATTTTCTTGTTATATCTTTGTCTTTTGAGGAAGCTTGTCTAGAGAAGTTGCCTCGTTAAATGGTGGTTATGTGGAAGAGAGTCCTAAACCTCTCTCGTTGGCTGAAATTCACGCGAAGTATCGATATGGAGAAGAATGGGGTTAGTCTACTCACGAGGTCCGGAAAAGTGTATCGACCGAGAAGATAAAGGGGCGAAGAAAGTGTTTGGTCCGAAAAGCTGAAGTAGTGAACCACGATAAAGAAGACCCTATCCTCACGCAGTGAAGCTAACTCAGGCCAATATATCCTTATGGTCCTTGCTAACGTCCTCGTATGCCCGTAGGATGATGTTGGAACGAGAATCTTGCTTTGCGACCTTGGTGCCGTCGATCTGAAAACCGAGAAGATGTAACGCAGATGATCGGCAACATACACTTTGGGAATATCATTACATTTTCAGAGTTGGACATGCCGGAGTTTGGATCGGATCATAATGAACCACTGCACATTACTATTGAAGTCAACGGAAAAAGGTTGCCACGTATTTTCATAGATAACGGTTCTGCGGTGAACATACGCCTTCCGGGATGATGGACGTCCTTGATCTAAGTCCCACAGATTTGAGACCTTCAGTTCATTCCGTGCGAGGATACGATTCTACTAGCCGGTCAGTGTTGGGAATAATCAGTTTGCCCCTTACTTGCGGGACCACTACTATGATTGCGGAGTTTCAAGTCATAGACATACCTTCCACCTTCACCATCTTCTTTGGGTAGGCCATGGTTGCATCGGATGAATGGAGTCCCTTCCTCATTGCATCAATGTGTGAAATTCCGGTCGGGCGATCAAGTAACGATCATTTACACGACACAGTAACATCTCAAGGAACAAGCAGGGGGAAAGCCGGTCCTACAGATTCAGCACGAAGAGGGTAGTTCTATGTTCGGCGGTTTTCGGCTAATAGCACGAGCACAAGTTTGCGCGGTAGATCTCACAAAGACATCGAGACAGTACGGCCGGCTATAAGAATGATGAGAAACATGGGATTTGTACCGGGGCGGGGCTTGGCGAGGCATCTCCAAGGACCCACGAAAATAGTGGAGGCTATTGATCATCGCGACCACCAAGGTTTGGGCTACGTCCTTACTCCCGAAGATAAAGCCGAGATGGAAAGAATTGAATACATCAAAGGGTGAAGGCTGCCTACCAACGGCGAGAGATGAGGCCATACCGCCTTTCCCTCAACGGTTACTTTGTCAAGGAGGGCGAAGAATTCTCTTGCATGGAGTTTAGTGAGCCGTGGTTTGATCATACGGGCGAGCTGCGAGAAGGGTTTGAAATTTTCGGGGATACGAAGTTGATAGGTCGAAGGCGAAGACGGTTCTCATGGATCCACGTCGGAAGAGAGGCAAGGTTGTCACGATCCGAGCCGGTGCGTCATCAAGACCGAAGATGGGTTGGCCGATCGGCTAGGGCGGGTATCTTTGGATGAGCCGATGGTTGAAAACATTGCGGTTTCGAGAGGATGCGAGAAGAATGGGATGGTCGAACCTGCTGCGGCATTTGGGGAATACGAATATAGAAGATGATATGGTTGCGATCATTGGGGCGGAAGCGGACGGATGATACGGATCCAAGGACGTTGGTGACACCCATGGTTGGAAAGGCTGAAGAATTGGTGCGTATTTGGCGGACCCGTAGCCACGAAGGAATACATGGTTGAAGAAGCTGGGGCGATGCCTCCTCTGTCGAGTCTCCCACTGATTCCCCCAAGTCCTCTGTTTCTTGAGTCATCCGTTTTGTTTGAGTCGATGTGTTTTCTTTTGAGTTTGAGTCGTCTTCCAAGTCGATGACCTCACGTCGAAGACTATGAGTTAGTTGCAAATGTTGTTTTCCCTTTCGCTATGAATGAAAATCTAGATCTTTACGAGTATCCCCTCATAGCCAATCTTCTTAATGATAAATTAACTAAAAATAATGCTCAACTTAATCAAATTAACTTAGTTAATAATGACTCATTAGAAGAAGCGGACACACTAAACAATGAATACATAAAAGAAGTTTCTAAGCAAGTTATCAATCAAAAGGAAGGTCGGGCCCAAGCTGCCGATGAGGTGTTATCATGTATTAATTTGGGAACAGAAGAAGAGCGAGGAGACACAGATTGGAAGCTTCTTGAAGGGGCTGAAAGGGAAGCGTTGATTGAGCTGCTTAAGGAGTATTCGGATGTGTTCGCATGGTCATACAAGGATATGCCGGGGCTGGATAACTCGATAGTGGAGCACGAGAATACCGCGACACCGGATGCCAAGCTGTCAAGCGAAATTGCGTCGCATTAAGCGAGAATGGTCTCTGCAAGTTAAAGAAGAGATAGAGAAGCTCCTCAGAGTGGGTTTTATCGAGTTATTGAGTATCCGACGTGGTTATCTAATATTGTGACGATCGATAAATCGAATGGCAAGGTTAGAGTTTGTGTTGACTTAGAGATCTCAACAAGGCTAGCCCGAAGGACGACTTCCCCGCCCAATATCGACATGCTAGTAGACGCCACTTTGCTAACTACGAGGTCAAGTCTTTTGTAGATGGTTTCGCAGGATATAATCAGATTAAGATGGCGGAGGCAGACCAGGAGAAGACGGCTTTCACTACACCATGGGGAACATACTGTTACACTGTGATGCCATTCGGATTGAAAAATGCAGGGGCTACATACCAGAGAGCAGTCACAGCATTATTCCATGACATGATCCATAAGGAGATTGAGGTGTATGTCGACGATATGATCATTCATTCCAAGGGGTCAGATGGTCAGCACTTTATTGATTTAAGAAAGTTCTTCGATAGACTGCGAGAGCACGCAATGCGTTTGAATCCTGCCAAGTGTACATTTGGGGTTATTCGAGGAAAGGTCCTGGGCTACATGGTCACCGAACGAGGGATTGAGGCAGATCCAAGGAAGATTCAAGCCATCATGGAGATGAAGCCACCACGCACAGAAAAGGAAGTCAAGGGATTCATGGGACGGTTACAGTACATCAGCCGCTTCATTAATCAATTAACTACCATGTGTGAGCCGATTTTCAGACTGATGAAGAAGACCGCAAGTATAGATTGGGACTGGAAGTGTCAAGAAGCCTTTGAGGAAATCAAGAGATACTTGGTCAATCCCCCTATCCTTCGCCCCCCACATTCGGAGAAACCGTTGCTATTGTACCTAACGATGGCGATACGGCCGTTGGGGCTATCTTTGGCACAAGAAGCCAAGGACTCTCGGGTGGAGAACGCCGTTTATTTTGTTAGTCGAAAGTTGCAAGGGAGTGAGCTAAACTACTCGGCATTGGAAAAGACACTGCCGGGCTAGTTTGGGTGGTTAATAAGCTCAAGCATTACTTGTCGGCACATCCGATTACGCTAGTGTCGAAGATGGATCCAATTAAGTATTTGTTTGACAAACCTTCTTTGTCCATGAGATTAGCCAAGTGGTCGGTATTTACGGGGAATTTGATATCACCTATGTGCCGAGAAAAGCGATTAAAGGGAGAGCCATGGCGGATCATTTAGCAGAGTTTCCAAGTACAGAAGAACAGGGGCTTGAACCGGAATTTCCAGACGAGGGGATTTTTAACATTGATACGGAAGAGAGATGGCAACTATTCTTTGATGGAGCCGCGAACAAGAGGGGCAGTGGAGTAGGAATCCTTTTGGTCGATCCCAAAGATGAGCACACCCCCATCGCCATCAAGCTGAATTTTACAACCACCAATAACGCGGTGAATACGAGGCATGCATAGCCGGTTTAGAAGCGACCTTGGAGCGTAATGTAAAGGAGTTGGAAGTATATGGAGACTCAGCTTGAATTATCAATCAGACGTCTAAGAAGTGGAAGACTGTTGATCCCTACCTACAACAGTATCAGACTCATATGGAAGAGCTAGTCAAGCAATTTAAGGAAGTGACATTCCATTATCTACCTAGAGACAGAAATAGATTTGCAGACGCTTTAGCTACACTGGCTTCTTTGGTCGAGATCCCTCACGGAATGTCTGTAAAACCGTTCAGAGTTGGCCGAAGAGAGAATCCCGCTTACTGCTACGAAGCCTACTGCTGCGAGATTCAAGCCGACGTCGAGGAAAATAAGGATCCGTGGTACGCACAAATCCATGAGTATCTCAAGAAGGGCGATGTATCTTTTCTAGGTGACGTGAAAGCCAAAAGTTTGCAGGCATTGAAGCGATTGGCCGGACAGTTTGTCCTACTAGATGATATGTTGTACAAAAGACACTACGATGGTCTCCTGTTACTCTGTGTAGACGCAAAACGAGCAGAAATGATCATGGAAGAAGTACACGATGGCTTATGCGGTCCACACATGAATGCTAGAATGTTGAGACAGAAAATCACACGGTTGGGTTATTATTGGGTCACTATAGAAGCCGGCGCATCCGGTTTGTGCGGAAATGTCCCAAATGTCAGATGTGTTCCAATTTGAACCATGTACCCCCTCACGAGTTGTATAGCATGGTAACCCCTTGGCCATTTGCGACATGGGGGATTGATGTGATTGGCAAGATTACACCGTAGGAAGCAATGGGCATTGTTTTGTATTAGTAGCAGTGGATTACTTCACCAAGTGGATCGAGGCAAAATCTTACAAGGTGTTGACTTCCAGAAAGGTGGCACAGTTCATTAAGGAAGACATCATGTGTAGATATGGAGTACCAAATGAGATTATTTCAGACAATGGGTCCCACTTCGGCGGAGATTGTGACAGACATTGCGGCGAGTTCAAGATCACCGGCACAAGTCTTCCCACTTATAGGCCTCGGACCAACGGAGCCGTCGAAGCGGCTAACAAGACGATTGAGCGAGATAATCGAAAGACAGCGATTCGAGGTAGGGGCGGCACGAGAAACTACCATTGGCACTTTGGGGATATAGAACTTCCGTCCGTGCAGCTACAGGCGAAACTCCTTTTGCTCTGACATATGGGATGGAGGCTGTACTCCCGGTTGAGTTGGAAGTCTCGTCTTTGAGGATCTTATTAGAAAATCAAGTAGCGAAGTTGAATGGCTCCGCAGCCGATATGATCAGTTGGCCACACTTGATGAGCGTAGGCTCAAAGCCATGGAACACATCCGAGCCTATCAGAGACGGACAGCAAGGGCTTTCAACAAAAAGGTGCAACCCTTAGACATTAAGGAAGGTGATTTGGTTTTGAAAGACAACTTCCCAACAAGTTCAATCCTCTAGGGAAGTGGGCCCCTACATGGACCGGCCCGTATGTGATCAAGAAGATATTTTCGGGTGGAGCAGTTAAAATGGCAGATTTGGATGGCAACGAATTCAAGGAGCCCACCAACCTCAGCAAGCTCAGACGCTACTATGATTAAGCTCTTCCTCCCCTTCTCAATACACAAAAAAAAAAAAAAAAGAAAAAAGAAAAACGCAAAAAGAAGCCCGCTAGATTGAAAACCCGCAAAGGGCGGTCTAGCAACAAAAGAAAGGGTGCGTTCAAAAGCTCGCTAGATTGAAAACCCGTAAAGGGCGGTCTAGGCAAAAGTTAGAGCAAATAAAATAAAAATTGTCCCGCTTCTATCTTCCCTTTCTAAAAATAGTAGCTTGATGAAAATGAACTACGACGACCTGAGCCCCTTGGTTCTCATTGTAAAAGGGGAACGTAGGCAGCCTTAATCGGCGCGGTCCAAAAAATAAATAAACATCCAATTTGTTTTTACTAAAGCAATAAACTTTTTTTCATTCCCACAATCAATGCATGATTACACTTATTTGATGAGTCTAAGCTCGACTATACTAATGACTAAATAACTTGCAAAGAAATTAAAAATTTAAAAGACAAAATAAATAACTAATGTGTCTGCATATGACTGTGGGTGGATACTCGGACATATAAGGTCTATTCCTTGGCACTAGGCCCCTCTTCTCCATCCTTCTTCTTCTTGGCAGCTCGTCGAGTCGGTTTCTTCTTACTCTCTCTCTTAAAATAAGGCGGATACTTCTTCTTCAATGGGGGAACCTCCTCGATCGCCTTACCCTTCAACTTCCGCTCCATCCTCTTGGGAGGACTCTCCTCATTGTGTCTAGAGAAATCCCCAAAGCCTCCTTGTCTCTGAGAAAACGGCTCGAAGATATGTTAGGAACCAATCTCCGTCTCAAGTCATACAAAGTCTCCCTCATCGGTCCCAAGTTTTCTTCATACCATGTCAGATAAGCATGCGACAAATGAGTGCTAAGGGTCCGCTGCGCAAGATAGACTCGTGGCATCCCATGAGAACTCCATAAGCTTACCATCAAAACTGAAACACCAACGTCCATTGGAAGGACTTTGGCAGAATCATCAAACTCAGAAGTACCCCAAGTTGGAGGACGGACCTGCTCCATGCCATACTGCCGAAGTACCCGCTCTGCATAGTAAAAGGTGGTGGTCTCGAAAGCTGGTACACGAATCAGGCATTGCCCAAGCTGAAGGCTCCGAATGAAAGAAAGGCCCCAATCTTTGTACTCTCCAATGAATCCTATCGGTATCCACCTCCGCCAAATACATCTTCCACTCCCGTTCGACAAGTTGGAAGCGGATCAATCTTCCTTCTACAACCATGAAACCAAGGCCTAACACTCGAAGGGGGAATCTCTAGAACAAAAAGTCGATCCTCGAGCCACGTGGTCAGTAATTTGGCACTGCCCCTAGTCATAAGCGGAGCACCCCTAGCTATCTGTGATATACCGTGAAGCGTCTCGCCCAAGAGAACCGGAATAATGCTCCTCCCCGAACGGGCCTGATCAACCATATCCAAGCATCATTTGGTAGCTACACCTGCACATAAGGAGAAAACGAGAACCTTGGAAAATAAGCAGAGGGCCAGGCAATCCAAGGCAAAATCTGAGTCAAAGTCATCACCATGGGCAAATCTCCCCGGCAAATCACAGATATCTATGTCTACACCTTCAACCAAACCTCTAGCCACAGCTGTAGGGAGGTGCAGAAATTTGGCTACCCTTGTCACCAACGGAACTCTATCTTGTGGAACCGCTATCAAACTGACATCATCCCCTCCACACAAAGCGAGAAAATCCTCGTAGGTGGGTGTAATCTCGTTGTAAGAGAAGTTGAAAACATGATTGGATTCATCCCAAAAAGCAGCGGCAGCATGTAAAAGATTCCAATTGGGATGCATGGGCAAAAGGGACCAAACACACTTCACCCCAAAGCGTTTATCAAAAGCATGGCGAACAGAACGAGGTACTTTGGATACCCAAACGGCCAGATCACTCTCAAAATTATTTTGCTTCTCCATCAAGACGGAGGGATGAGAATTCATTGTGTGTCCACGGCAGGAAAAAGAGAACGATACGAAGAGAAGAGGACAATAGCGGCGCGAGAAAAAGAAAGAGAGAGTTGTGTTTTACAAACGACGGTGACAAAGGGTTTTATATAGGTTTTGGTGTCAAAATCCGTACAGGAAAAGGACTGCCAGAACAATCCGTGCAGGAAAGGGAGGGCCGATCGGCCCATCACTCAGAATTACAACCGCCGCCTTTATAAGTGAAAGGCCGATCGGACCTTAAATATTGGGCCGATCGGACCTTTAATTTTGGGCCGATCGACCCTTTAATTCCCCAACTTCAAAAAGCTGCTGCAGCAAGTTCCAAGGCCCCACCTTTAGTTCTTTTATTTTATTTTTTATCTTCATTTCTTTATTATTATTATTTTCTTTTTTCATTTTTTACTTTATTTCATTTTATTTTGTCCTCATTTTTGTCCAATGCAGTGTACAAAAATAGATAAAGTCCAAAAATAGAAATGTACATAAATGGAAAAGATTAACTTTTATATATTAAATCCATAAACTAGTACATAGATCAGATGCATACAGTGAGTCAGCATAAAATCTAGAGTCTGCTCCTACTTTTTCCTAACAGGTACTACATAAAAAATAAAAAAGTCCTAATGACCCCTACGGGAAGTCGAGGCACGGCCGCGAGAAAATCCGGACGTCGAGCTACCCTCGCCACAGGATGTTGTCTCCCTGTGCCGGATCCACATCTACCGATCTCCGAGATTGGCAAGAAAGCGCCGCCACAGCACTCCTCGGCGAGACGGGTCGGTACATTCTGTGCCTCACTCGACCGCACATAAGACTCCCGAGTGACCTGAAAAATCAAAGGGCGGGAGTTACATCACAGCTAAAGTATACGCATCAGTATATAAAGAGGAAAGGTAAAAGGCATACCCCGCCAGCGCCAGGGGAGGAAGATGATCACCCCCGACCTCGTCAGCCTCTGTGGGTGTCAAGTCTACGCGCACCTCCCCGTCAGCCATGTGTACGAAGAAGTGATCAGGAAAGTGAGGCATATCTACTATCTCGGGAGGTGGAGCACCCATACGCTCGGGAATAACCGGATCCTGCTCCCCATACCGGCGGCTGAGCCTCCGCAGCAGCCCGCCGCACCACCTGTGGTGATCTCAGATAAAGAGCCACAAAGTCTACGTAAGGCATGTCAAGACGAAAGTGATAGGCGGGGACCCCATATAGATACTCCATCCTCCTCGGCAGTCGGTCTGGATACCACATGTTCTTGGGAGGATGCTGTGGCGCATAAAGAGGAGCCCAAGAATGGTCTTTGTCTCGACACTCGCTCGCCGAGATACATCTCATCGGCAAGCAACCCCACCAGTAGTCTGCGGGAAGCAGTAACGTCTCGGACAGCACCAAGCGGCCTCGAAGCCTCGGGGTCCAAGGGAAGAGTAAAAGCTCGGGTCTCTTGGGACCATCAAACACGGCCCTCAAATCGAGATTCCCGAGCTGTCTTCGGATATCCCTCAACCCGGTTCTCCTTCCTCGGTACCGCAGACGGGCACATCCGAGTGCGGTCCCGTAGGGTGAACGGCGTAACGCCGAAGATCTCATAAACCCAAGCCTACAAAAGACGAAAGCGACGATAGTTACAAAAGACGGAAAAACAAGTAACAAGTAAGAGGTAATAAAAATAACAAGAGTTAGCGTACCTCCAGCACAAAGTGGAAAGCATCGAAAGAAGAGGTGTTGGACCTCGAGACAGTGTCAAGGGCCCGGTACAGCTCAGCCAAGCCGGCCCCACCCCAAGAAATATGCCGCACTAAGTCCAAGTCGGACAGGGCGCCCAATAAAGAGAATCGGCACACCGGGCCCGAGTTGGGAAGAGAGCCAGCGATAAACCGTACCGAGAGGAATCCGGACAAGTGCGTCCGTCCCATCTTGGACCGACTACGTATCGATCAATAGCAGTCTCCACAAGCTGTACGGCTTCCCGCGTCAACACCGAAATTCCTGCTCGGGCCGACGCTAGCACCAAACAGCTGAATCTGACGAGCCTTGTCAGAATGTAAAGACTCGTCAAAAGGCAACACTACATCCGTAAACCTCAACCCGGTGAGGACGGCAAAGTCAGTAGGAGTGATCGTAGCCTCACCCCAACTCAGATGAAAAGTATGTGTCGTGTCCCACCAGAACTCACGACACACCTTCACCACCGCATTACACTTCCGGGTCTGACCCATCAGTGCAACCATATCAAAGAAGGGGCCCAACCCCAAATTCCACACCATCTCGCGAGGACCACCCTCACCGGCCGGCAACAACGCCCACAGCTCACCAACCGCCTTAAGGGAACTACGTCCCTTCATCTTCTGCAGGTAAACACAGCACAGGTATGTGTCATTACTCGCATTTTATATAAAAAATACTTTGCACATGTATTCAATTATTATAAATTGTACCTTCATCCCGACGCGGGATCGGAGACCAGTGGATCCATGAAAATTCAGGCCCGCATAAAAGTCCGCCTGGTTGTGCAATAAAAAGAACAGCCTCGAGGGCCGATAGTTACGCGAAGCTCGCCGTCTCCTAGCCTCGGCATTCCCGCCGGCGTCACTCCGGTCACTCTCCCCGGCATCAACATCAACATCAACCTCCTCCTCATCATCACCACCACCATTCCCGCCATGGCCGCCATCATTGCCGCCATATCCACCGCCATCACCGCCATGGCTGCCGCCGCCAGCACCACCGTAACCACCACCGCTGCCACCATGGCTACCACCCCCATAACCTCCATAGCCACCACCAAAACCACCACCCATATCACCAAAATCACCCCTAAAACTGCCAGAACCGTGGCTTCCCCCGGCGCCGTAGCCGCTAGCACCGACTCCTCCGCCTTGGCCATAAGAAGCATCACCCATACCGGTGTAAGATCCTAAAGGTTGGTGGTCCGGGCGATTCATCAAGGGAAATCACATCTTCAACCCAATCTGGAGGATTCATGGTGAGTCTCGGCACAAAATCAAGTGAACTCCGGCAAGAAAACTCGGCAGAGAGAAAGAATTTCAGAGGAAGAAGAAGAAAGTGATTTGGAGAAGAAGATGGCGTGTTCTTAAGGCCGATCGGCCGCTTTTTCAGCCAATGGGAGTCAAGGGCCGATCGGCCCTCCCATTTTTGTGTTTCTTTGCCTGATCGAACGGCCAGGATCTCTCCCTGGTGACCTCAATCCTCGTCAAAAGGCCCCAGCCAATCAGAGCATAGGGCCGATCGGCCCTTCAATCTCTAGGCCTGACACGTGTCCTCCTCGGTCAGAGCAGTTGACTGGCCTATTTATTTCTCCTCCTTCCCGAGGAACTCTCCCTCTTTTCAAAATAAATCCCCCTTTTTCCAAAAATCTTCCCACTTTCAAAAAATACAACCGTTTTCAAAAAAACTTCTTTTTAAATAATTCCTCTTTTTTTATTTTTTATTTATTTCATAAATTCCAAACTTTTTTGTTTAGATTAATATTTTCGGGATGACTCCCGCAGAGGTCAAATTTTTCACAAGGGGTGACTCCCGCAGAGGTCAAATTTTTCACAAGGGGTGACTCCCGCAGAGGTCAAATTTTTCACAAGGGGTGACTCCCGCAGAGGTCAAATTTTTCACAAGGGGTGACTCCCGCAGAGGTCAAATTTTTCACAAGGGGTGACTCCGCAGAGGTCAAATTTTTCACAAGGGGTGACTCCGCAGAGGTCAAATTTTTCACAAGGGGTGACTCCTGAGAGGTCAAATTTTTCACAAGGGGTGACTCCCGCAGAGGTCAAATTTTTCACAAGGGGTGACTCCGCAGAGGTCAAATTTTTCACAAGGGGTGACTCCGCAGAGGTCAAATTTTTCACGAGGGGTGACTCCCGCAGAGGTCAAATTTTTCAAGGGGTGACTCCCGCAGAAGTCAAAATTTTTCACAAGGGGTGACTCCCGCAGAAGTCAAATTTCCACAAAAACTTTTGGGTGATTCCCGCACAGTTACACCAGTGACTTTCACGTAGTCACGCATCTTTGAATGATTCTCACACAATTATATTTTCGGTTTGAGACGCCGCACGTCCGCCATTCTTGGGTACTAATACCCATTCATTTCTATCCCCGGCAGTTTTTTGAACTACGACTTGGCTTGATTCCTTTTTTAGGGATACGTAGGTAGCCCGACGTGGGTCCAGCCACTTGACCTACCTGGTCATCCTTTTGCGACTCAGCCCGAGTCCAATCCCTTGCATTCGCAAAATCACTTTCCTTACCTCCTGAAATCCCTTTTTTCAGGACGGATCCTATTCTTTTATCGTCGACCCCACTTGTCTTACAAGAAGCGTCGCCGAGGGGCTACTGTTAGTACCCGGTCCGAAAAAAGGTAGTCCAAATACCTGGCCCGGTTAATTAATAAAAACCCTAGGGAAACCCTAACCCTAAAAGATTCATTAAATTCTTCCGTACTGCGCCGTCGCTGTCAGCTTGGAAAGGACGCCAGTTGGAAGAGCCGATCGGCCCTTTGCCCGTGCATTGGCCGATCGACCCTTTTATTTAGAGCCGATCGACCCTTCTATCCTAGAGCCGATCGACCCTTTAGAAGCCCAGCCCAAGTTCCGAGGTATTATAAATAGGGGTGCCCGGCTCCCCATATTGACACACAATTTTCTCCGGGAGAAGCAAGCCATACTTGCTTTAACCTTTAGTTCTTCTTTTCCTCTCGAATCGCCAAGATTCGACCCCCAAGTCTTGCTACAATTGGTAAGACTCTCTTTTTAATATCCTTGTTCTTTATTATTGTCTTTATTATTATTGTTTGCATGCTTAGTATATTTTAATTGCTTTATTTCTTGCTTATGCCATATATGCTAGATTTAGGGTTGTTTTAATATATTGTTCATAGCCGAGGATGATCTAAGGTTTCGCCCTAAGAAACCCAATGGATCTAGGAACTATTTCTTTCCTTCCACCTTAGTTATAATTGTCCCATGATCAAGAATTCCCCAAGGATGAACGTTGATTAGTGCACCTTCCGAGGGCCTAACTCAAAGGTTCTAGGGTGTGATCATTAATTAATTCTTTCTCTCCCCTCCTCCTTATGCATGATCCCGTTTCTTCTATCTATTCCTGTAAACACCGCACACAACCAACACCCCACATGCTAGAAAGACCGATTCGTCGGGCAATAGGAGTGATAACGTTTCTTCTTCTGTTGTAACTTGACCCCCGAACCCAATTAACTGTTTAGCCTTTTTTCAAAGCTTTGGGCTATATCAAAGTGGCGTGGCGACTCTCAAAATTAAACTAATATTTTTAATATGGTTTAAAGCAAGTTTCACTAAATGAATATCCTATTTCGATCCGACATTATATGATTAATTAATTTTAAACTTCCGAATGCGCGTTGCATCGGGACGGGGTATTCACAGGCTGACCCTTTTGCAGGAAACCCACTAGCTAAACAGATGCAGGATCTCAGAGAATTAGTAATGAACGTACCAGGTGTGACTCCTCCAATTCAACCAGTGACGCAAAACTGCTACAATCAGTCTCGGTTTGTCCCAGCAATTGCAAATGTCGACATACCGAAGCGCTTCAGTGTACCATCTATGAAGTTGTACGACGGCACCACGGACCCAGAGGAGCACGTGGCACACTATCAAGAAAAGATGGACATAATCCATATTCCACTTCAATTCCGGGAGGCTTGCTTATGCAGGGGATTTGGATCCACCTTATCTGGACCAGCTCTCAAATGGTTGATTAGGCAACCCCTGGGTTCAATTGGTTCATACGCCCAGCTCATCAACATGTTCTATAACCAATTCTCATGCGATCGACAATTTGAAAGGTTGACAAGTGATCTTTACAATGTAACTCGGCGGCCTAATGAAACCCTAAAGGATTACGTCCACCGGTTCAATAAAGAGGTGCTGGAAATTCCCAATCTTGACATGTCGACGACCACGTAAGCATTCAAAATGGGGTTGAAGAAAGATTCGCGTATTACCAAGATTTGGTAATGACTCCTTGTAAGCGGCCGGGAGGAAGTCGAGCAGTGGCATTGAGATTCATAAGACTCGGAGGAAGATGAGTTGCGAAGATCAAAGTCATCATCCAAGACGTCGACATATGACCATCCCGATAGAAAGACCGAATCTTCCCATCGCAGAAACAACCGTCCCAATCCTTATCCGAGAATTGACACTAGCAAAATTAATTCAATAGACGGTGAGGATGAAGATAATGATAATGTGCCTAACATTTCTGATTATTGTTTTTACGTTGATATTTCGTGTGTACTTTGCGCAATGGGCAACCTGGGAGACAAAGCCAGATGGCCAAAGAAACGGACAAAACCACGGGATGGCGTGACAAATCAAAATGGTGTGCTTACCATGAAGACTTTGGGCATGTTATCAAGACTGCATAGCATTAAGAAAGGAGATCAGCCATTTGCTCTCGAAAGGACATCTTAAGGAGCTGTTGGGATCCGTAAAGAAGAAAGCCGAAAGTACGTAAGCTCCTCATGAAGCCGAAAGACCGGTTTCTCCCCAAAGCATCAACAAAGGTGATCAACTTCATTAGTGGAGGCTCAGAAATATGTGGAACATCCTATTCTCGCCGCAAAACGACATGCTAAGGAGTCAAAAGATGAAAAGCCGAGAGAGACCCAGGATGTCAATACCTTGCCTGCACTCCAATTGTCTTTGATGAAAGTGATCGTGATAACTTGGCTTTGGAACCCCATCATGACGGTCCGGTCATTTCCTTGCAGATCGCCAACCTGTACCATACGACGTATTCTCGGTAGATGGAGGCGCTCCGTCAATCTTATTATGTTGGGTACCCTTAAAGAAATGAACATCCGGAATCGGAGATTGTCAAAAAATCTTCAAGGCCGGTAGGCTTCAGTGGCGAAGTCAAAGAAACAAATGGGGAGATAAAGCTTCCAATATACTCAAAGGGCCTCAACACCGTGGAACGGTTTTGTGTAATTGATTGCGCAACATCTTACAATGTAATTCTTGGAAGACCGTGGATTCATGGAATGAAGGCCGTACCCTCCACTTACCATCAATGTGTGAAGTTTCCAACACCTTGGGGTGTCGCTAAGATTTACAGTGATCAACAGGTGGCCAAGGAATGTTACAAAACTTCAATGAAGGCGTCTACATCTCCAAAACAAGCATAGCAATTACCGAAGAAAGTACGTGAAGTCTGGAAGCTAGGGAGGATGATGTGAAAGAAGTATTGTTAGATCCTTCCAACCCGGACATCAAAGTACTTAGTGGCACTGACATATCGTCAGATATGGAGGAGAAGCTTGTGAACCTATTAAGAAGCGTAATAAAAAGTTTCGCTTGGAAACATGATGACATGACCGGCATTAGCAAAGATGTCATCACTCACAAACTTAACATAGATCCCACTTCTTCAAACCAAGTGCACCGTAAACGTAGAAAGTTTGCGTAAACCGTAAATCGGATCATCAAGGAGGAGGTAGAGCGCTTACTCAAAGCCAACATGATACGAGAGGTCGATTATCCAAGATGGTTGGCAAATGTGGTTGTGGTAGAGAAGAGAAACGGGAAATGGCGAGTTTGCGTCGACTTCACCGACTTAAATAAGGCCTGCCCAAAAGATCCTTTCCCTTTGCCGCACATAGATTCATTAGTTGATGCCACCTCAGTCACGAACTACTCACATTCATGGACGCGTCCTCGGGATTTCAACAAATTCAGATGGAACCATCCGACCAAGAAGACACTCGCCTTCATAACCCCTCGTGTATTTATTGTTATATTGCCATGCCTTTTGGACTAAAAAATGCAGGTGCAACGTATCAAAGGCTCGTCAACAAGATGTTTAAGGATCAGATTGGGGACACAATGGAGGTATACATCGACGACATGGTTGTTAAGTCTATGAAGGCCGAGGACCACATTAGCAATCTCTCTCAAGCCTTTGACATTCTGGATTGTTTCAATATGAAACTTAATCCAGCTAAATGCAACTTCGGAATGAAAGCCGGCAAGTTTTTGGGCTATATGGTCACTAAAAGAGGCATTGAAGCCGCCCTGTAACAAATACGCGCCATTCTCAACCCGTCATCACCTCAATACGTCAAGGACGTCCAAAGACTAACAGGAAAAATTGCCGCACTCACTAGATTCATTTCAAAATCCTCGACCGATGCAAACCGTTCTACGACATCTTAAGAAAGAACAAAAAGTTTCAATGGGAGGATCAACATGAAAAAGCTTTTCAGGAACTCAAAACTTACTTGTCGACACCTCCCTTATTGTCCAAACCTCGGATAGAAGAACATCTTTACATATACCTAGCAAGATCCGAAGGCGCCGTAAGTGCAGCCTTGATAATGTAACGAGATGGCAATCGGCAACCCATCTACTATATAAGTAAGACACTCTTAGACGCCGAGACCTGTATTCTCATTTACAAAAATTAATTTTAGCTTTGATAATCGCTTCGTTAAATTAAGGCACTATTTTGAAACACATACTATTATTTGTACGCACTAACTATCCTATTAAGAATGTCATGAGAAAACCAGAGATGTCGAGGTCGAATGGCGAAATGGTCTCGTACAGCTTAAGCACATACGACATCAAGTACGAGCCTAGAAATGCAATAAAATCTCAAGCCCTGGCATTTTGTGGCTGATTTCACCAACCCTACAACAAGAGGTGGAATTGGAAGTACAAAGAACTTCAAGATGATGACATTCTAAAAATTTGGACTCTCTACACGGACGGTGCTTCCAACATGAGAGGTACAGGTCTTGGAGTTGTACTAAAATCGCCACAAGGGGACATAATACCACACCCTATCGGTTGCGGCTTCAAGGCTACCAACAATGAAGCAGAGTACGAGGCACTTATCGCAGTTTAACAAAGCAGCCCAAGACTTAGATGTCAAGCATATCCGGGTGTTCATGGATTCATTACTAATTGTTAATCAATACAATGGGTCCTACGTCGCGAAAAATGCTAAAATGACGACATATTTGGAAATTGTAAAAATTATTTCGGCCAAATTCAAAACATTTTCCTTGGAACAAATCCCGCGAGAAGAAAATTCTCAAGCCGATGCTTTGGCAAATTTGGGTTCGGCCTTCAAAAGCTTCTCACAAACCAATATCCCAATCGTGCATGTTGACATCCCAAAGAATTGACAATCTCGAGATGTTCGTCCTAGATGTTGACATACCTTCCTCTCCCCGCATCAACCTCTTGGACCCCTATTATCAAGTATCTCTTAGATGATACGATCCCGCTTGAAGAGAAGAATGCGAGAGCCTTCAGTGGTAAGAGTATCTAAATATGTACTTATTGATAATCTCTTGTTTAGAAAATCTGCCGCAGTCACTACTTGAGGTGTCTAGAAGCAGATAGAGCCCATCAGTTCTCAAGGAGCCGCATGAAGGAGATTGTGGAAATCATACCGGGGCAGAAGTTTACATACTAAAGCTCTAAGGTTGGGCTATTTCTCGGCCCACAATGAGAAAAGACGCCATTGACTACGCAAAGAAATGCGATTCCCGTCGCCGACATGGGGACATCCCGCACCACCACCGAATTGCTACATCCTATCCCGTCACCTTGGCCGTTTATGGTTTGGGGAATGGACATTGTAGGAAAACTTCCCGCAGCACCGGGGGACGAGTATTTCTTTTGGCCATGACAGACTACTTTTCTAAGTGGGTAGAGGCCGAGGCATATGTGCAAGTTCGTGATAAAGAAGTAATATCTTTTATCAAAAGGAACATATTTAGCCGATTTGGGATTCCATCGAAATAATTTGTGACAACGGCTCTCGCTCATCAAAGAAGAGGACCCAAGATTTCTTGACAGCTGGGGTGTTAAGATGGTAACGTCTTCGCCTGTTCACCCTCAAGCCAATGGACAGCAGAGTCTAGCAACAAAATAATAATCAAGAACTTAAAAAGAGACTAAACCGTAAAAGGACGTTGGGCGTAAGAATTACCAATGGTCCTATGGGCCGACAGACGACATCTAAGAATGCTACCGGTCAAACCCCTATTCACTTGTATTTGGAATCGAATCTGTTATTCCAGCGAAGTCCTTGTACCTACGGCAAGATACAAACTTGCCGACATCCGAAAATAATAAAGACATCTTGATACATTCCTGGATACTGTGGACGAGCTAAGGGATATGGCCAAAGTTCGCATGGCAAAGATATCAAAGAAAGGGTAGCCCGATCATACAATAAAAACGTCGTGGTCGAAGGTTTCAAGTAGGAGACTTAGTCCTACGAAAGGCATTCCAAAATACCAAGGAGTCCAATGCAGGCAAGCTCGCCCCAAAATGGGAGGGACCCTACTTAATAGATGCACAAGCCGGAAAAGGAGCATATCGCCTTGCAACCTTGGATGGCCAAATGATACCCCGAAGTTGGAACGCCATTCATCTCAAAAGGTATTACATTTAAGTATGATTTCCCATGAACTCATCTTTCCGTGTATGAATCGTCTTTCAACTCTTTACAACCTTTCTTTTCTCCTATGCATCTCTTTTATTATTTACAAGTTAAGATGTCGCTAATACACTTTGTGAAGAGACGTCAACTTTAGTTGGCGTCCGTTTTTAACGTGTTTCCATCTTATGAGGTATTGACACATTTACATGGGGACATATCGAATGCACGCAAAGAACAACGATTTCTCCTCCGTTAGAGACTGGCCATCTCTTCTCAAGTAAAGGTACACAATCCCTTCTAAGGTTTAAAGAGTTAATTACCTCTTTCTTAAGAAGTTAGGTTACCACACCTTCGCCTGGAGCGCAAGTTATCTCACTAATTGAGGTGTGGGGTGGGCCTATATGGGTAAACTCATATAGCTTACCCATTCCCACTCAGTTAGATGATTGATCTTAAGTATTATTCTTATGGTTATGGCATATTCGTGTCATCTAAGTATCTACGGTTTATGGCATATACGTGTCATCTAAGTATCTACGGTTTATGACATCTACATGTCATCCTAAATACCTATTATTCTGACATACTATCATGTCACCATATGTGAAAAACATACAAAAAATTATCCAAAAAGAAACAAGCCTTGACGTGCTTGAAAACCATTAAACCATAACTAAACTAAAGCAACCATAATGTATCCAAACTACCAAAGTAAAGTGCGAAAGTGTTGAACCAACCCAACACTTAAAAAAGATTGTCTTTGGCCCTTAAGGACCTATTACAAACCAAACCAAAATAAAATTGTCTTAAGGGACTCCGCCCCAGTAATCATCAACAAAATACCAAAGAACCAAATTGTTTTCACCTTCTTTTTTGTTTAGGTGGCTTCGCCGCAGTGTTGTACCGGGTGTCACTTCTTCAACCGTTGGTGCATCCTGGACAATTGTTTCATATGGACTTGATGACACCTCGCCCTCGTCCCCCACCTCACCTGTTAACTTGGATAGATAGGCACATTCCCTGTGAATATCCTGTGCACCAAACCTTTCCTTCTTGGTATTCCTTCATCATTTTCACCTTGCATTGAGAAACAGTCTTCACTGCAGCCAGTTTACAAGAATTCCTCACCTCTGCTATCTCCCTGTTGTGATCATCTTCACTTTTCGCCAAATTATTCAACAAGTCCTTAGCTATCTGCTCTTGTTCTCCCAAATGATTTGCTTAGTTGCTCTATTATCTTCTCACATTCCTTCACTTTATTATCAGATACCACCTTCTCCTTCTTGACCAAAGCAATATCCGCTTTGGATTTCTTCTTCACCAATTCAACTTCTTTTGCCAACTCCTCCACGTATCCTACAAATCACGAAAAATAACATCTTGATATTACTAAAAGTTATCACAACCTTTGAAACTATTAAATATTCAATTAATGATGTCTCACCCCAGATGCCAGGCTCATAAATCTCTTCTTGAACTCCCCCACTGACAGTCCATCAAAAGAGTCTCCAACCTCGATCACTTCCTCTTGGCCAGCTTTTCTTTTCCTCACCCTAGAACCAATCCCAGCGCTTTCATCAAGAATAGGACTCTTCTTAGGAGCGGGTGGAGGTTTCTTTTCGCCTTGACAATGGGTTCGAAAGCAAGGCCTCGATATCCTCCGCATCAAAGTCGACCCCTGAAGCTATCGGTTTGGAGACCGCATGGACATAGAGATATTGTCAATAACAAATAACACATCAAATTAATGACAGCTTATCAAAGGTAACAAGATGCCAAGCTTACCAAGAGACATTATTGCAGAAGTTGAAGCCTTTATATCCTCTCGGGACGGTCGACGAAACTTCCAAAGCAAACCTTTGGGAGATCTCTTATCGAGAGGGAGATTGAAAAACTCTTCGATTTTTGCTAAAGTATCTTTTGCAGGCGGAAATAACTCTCCCCAATCAATATCTACATGAAAGCAAAAACAATTACAATTCAGTTTGTCTCAAGAACAGGAAATCACAAGAGTAAGAATTTAAGTACCTCCCTGGTTCCATTGCTTCGACATCTCATCCTTCTCACCGATTGACGTCCTATCAACAAAGAAAAACCTATTCTTCCATCCCCTATCACTGGAGGATGTCTTTTGCTCATCAAAGGATTTCTACCTGACTTCTTTCTAAATAGGTACCGTTTGGAACCAAAAAGTTGAAGATCATAGGAATGGGCAATTTCAGGGAGCCCTAAGTCTAGTCCGTTTTCTCGGTTTACTTTAAGAACAAAAGCAAATACTCGCCAAGCCATTGGCATAAGTTGAGCATAAGCCAGTTGAGTTTTTAGAAAGAACTCAGTAACCAACCGTGGGAAAGGGTAGCTAAACCCTAGCAAGAAGGGATATTCGAAGAAGCAGATCCATTTGGGAGAAACATGGTCAGACCTAAGTTTTATGGAAAAAGGATGAAAAATTACACCACTTGGGAAACAACATTGTTGTTTTATGGTCTCTATTTGAGAATCATTAAACAAACAAGTTTCTTCAGCAGGTTTGGTGAGAAGATTTGCGCAAACAAAGTCGTCGAGATTAATCTCTACGGGACCTTGTGGGGATGATGCTTTCTTGGGTTTGGAAGCAGACATCCTGGTTTTACCCATGGTTGACAAAGCAAAAAGAGAAGAATAAACAAAGGAAGAAGGTCAGAGATGGAGAGATTTTACCTTGAAAGCGAACGGCGCCGTGGGCCAAAGGAGGTGAAAAGAAGATTTGAGAAGATAAGTTTTCTCAAGCGGTTAATAAAAAGGAAAAAAGAATCCCTTTTCAAATTTAACTCTCTCCCCAACCGTCCATTTCAACGCCACGTCTTCCAAAAACGTCCCATCAAACAGAGCGACAGTTGGATCATTAATTCAAAAGAAAAAACATTTTGCCTCTTCAGTTGCCTACATAGTCAAATGTTTTTGGGGACAAATTGTTGTGGGCATTTTTTGACATGACGACATCTTCGCTGATCCCCGCATAACGAGATGTCATTACACTGTAAGTATTGTTTTAAATATTTACTTGTCCAATATTTCCTAATATTATTATTCTTATTTTTCAGTAATTAAGAGAGGAATGCGGAAACAACCTTCAAGCACGTTCAACAAACCTTCAAACGGCTAGGGCGACTTGGTCTCACGGAGGTTGAAAAGATAAACCACAATGCCGAGATTGTAGGAACCATATTTGACTCTTTCTTAGTTACTTGTATTTAAGGGGAAATGGAGACGGAAAATGACACTCATGCTCATACGCACACACTTTACACACAAACTCTTGTAATCCTCTCCATTATCTTCCGAAGTTGTAATTGTGATCATTATAGTGAAACCTTTAAGGTTGGAGACCTAACTCCCGGGGTTTTTTCCAAAGAGGTTATCACCTCCAAGGTTTTCCTCGTTAACAAATCGCGTTGTCATTGTCTCGTTTTTCATTTTCTTGTTCCATATAATCGAATTCCATAGTTCCCTCCTTATTATTCAATCCACACACTAAACATAGTTAAGATTCTACTCTATTGTTTTTTCTACCAAAACACTATCCAACCTTCTTTTCAAGTTGAGAAGCTCCCTAGCATCCAGGTCATTTATTTAATGGGAGACAGAGTTATATTTTTGTCTCTCCTCCTGGTGGGGCTCCCTTCTAGAGAGGGTCCTTTGTCTCTCATTTCTTGGGGGAATTACCTCTCTCCTTTATCGATGGGATAACGACCTTTCTCCCCTTGGTGGTGACCTACGTCGAACCCTGTCAGCTTCGAACCGCCTCCTCTGAGCTGAGTAGGCCTCTTGTTCCCTTTGTTGGTTGAGCCTATCCCTTAGGTCACCAGCTGGGTCTATGGAAATGTGGGAGGGGGAGGCATTTTATTCCTCATTTCTTCACCAGACGGTATTGGACCTCCGTTCATTCGTCTATGAGAGGTGAGAGAAGGAGCCACTCTTTGCGACCTCCCATCATCCTTGTTAGGAGATTCAGGCATCTCGAGTAACTCATCTTGCACATCGAGCAAGCTCTGCAAAATCCTAGCCCGCTCTAGTAGAATATCCTTCCTACTAGGGAGAGTAGCTGAGAGACCTGCCATGTCGCCTACAACTGTTCGACCCGTTTGGACTTTCTTATCTTACTGGCTTACCCCCTGATTAGGCATAGACCTCTTCTCCCTCCTCCTAGCTATCTTGCAATCCCGCACCGTTGGCCATGCTGTTAGAGCGAGTGACCCTTCTATCGGGACATCCCGAAGGAGGATGAGGCAAGTTAGTGGTGCAATTCCCAGCACCTGCATCAGTGTTTCCTCCTACATTTTCACACCTTGGCTCACTGGAGGAAGTAGCGGTATGACCATCGGACACCATGTTTCTGTTCTGAGTAAGGTTTCAAGGTCTAACGTTTATCATTCCCAGCAATGGAACCAAACTGATGATGCAGGTAACGAACCAGATCAGCCTTAGTCTAGCAATAGGTTGATCCCTAGCAAGTTGACCTGAAACCACAAACAAACGACTAGCCGGGTTGGCCTCTGACTAAGACCCTCCGGCGTGATGATGAGATATATTGTTATGAGCTTATAAACTGTAATGAACAACGTATATTCACGAAAGCTGATAAGACATTACCTTTTAACGTTGGATATTGTCTGGTATATATAGTGGTGATGTAGGATCGTGTTGAATTCCATAAATTGTGGAGATATTGTAGGCATAAGGGTCTTCGTGATTGTAGGAGACGGTTATGGAAAGAGTCGTAGATAGACGTATGCTTTTGTAGGTCAAGGTTGTATGAGTAATCAATGTCGACCTGACTTCGTGTCTTAGCCAGATAGGAATTGTATAAGTTGATAATCGTATGTCGGACGAAGCTAGGTCGGGACCTATGATGGGCGGACAATGAGTTAGGTCAACTGATCTTTGTCGTTGGGCCGTGGGCGTTGAAGTAATTGGGCCGGCCCATTTAATGTTAGTGTCCTTGTGATGTCTATAATGTTGGGCTTGTCTTGTTGGGCCTAGCCCGTCACTTTTATTCCGTTCACACAGATTACCGCTTCTATGTGTTTGTTAAACTTCAGGCGCCCCATTGAATAAATATTGAAGCTTTAGCCTTGACCACATATATTATCAGTCAAAAAAAACGAGTGTCTATTTTATGGGGCACTTACCAAATCATCTCTCACTCTAACAAAAATGATCACCTAGGACACAAATTTTCTGAATCGACCACCAGTTCCTCTCATAGTAGAAGGACACGCGTCTCCCTACTAGATTTTGTGAAATTACACTTGTGCCACTTATTTAGTGATGTGGACGCGCGTTTTTCGTTCCCCGTCTCCCTCTTTGCCATTTCTCTCTCCTATTTCTCTCTCTTTCTTTTTTTTTTTCCTAAAATTTTAAAATGAAATATCGTAAGATCCAAAAGTCAAAAAAATAATCTAAAACCACAGGTGTGTTCGTATCGTCACCACAAATTAAACTAATAGCATTAACATATAATCCAGATCAACTTTTTTTTTTCAAGTTCATAGTTGTTTTCAAGAAGTTCACATATATTTTTCACAGTTTTTTCAAGAATAGATAAGAGAAATTCACAAATAGGGCCCTCCCTCATTTTTCTTTATATTTTCCTCTCTAAACTTAAAAACAAAATATCTTAAGATTTAAAAGTAAAAATAAAATCTGAAACCACCTTTGTGTTCGTATCGTCAAGACGAACAAACTAGTTTCATCAACATATAATCTGCAGCAACTTTGAGAAGTTCATAATTGTTCCAAGTTTACAATTATTTTTTATAAGTTCACGGTTGTTTTTCACGATTTTTCTAAGAACAAAGAAGAGAAGTTCATAGTTGTTTTAGTTGAGTTCATAATTTCTGCATGAAAATGTCTTCTATTTTCCTTAATTCGTATTTGCTTATAGTTAAGTTTATAGTTATTTTAGTCTTTTATTGCCTCTATTTTTGCAATTTTATGAGATTATTTGACATATTTGTTAAGTTCACCTTTGTTTTTAGTTAAGTTCACAGTTGTTTTTTAGTATTTTATGGCCTCTATTTTAGTAAATTTTATGAGATTATTTGACATAGTTGTTAAGTTCACGGTTGTTTTTAGTCTTTTATGGCCTCTAGTTATGCTATTTTATGAAATTATTTGACATGCTCGTAAAGTTCACAATTGGTTTTAGTTAAGTTCATAGTTGTTTTTAATTTATTATGGCCTCTATTTTTGCTATTTTATGAGATTATTGACATATTTGTTAAGTTCACAACTGTTTTTAGTTAAGTTCACAATTATTTTTAGACTTTTATGGTCTTTATTTTTGTTATTTCATGAGATTATTTGACATATTTGTTAAGTTCACAGTTGTTTAGTTAAGTTTTATTGTTTTTTTTTTCTTTTATGACTTCTATTTGTTAAGTTCACAGTTGTTTTTTTTTCTTTTATGACTTCTATTTTTGCTATTTTATGACATTTAATTTTTAGTGGGATAACCTTTTAGGTTAAAGAGTATAACTTTTAATGGGACAGCGGAACTATATACACTCTCCTTAATTTGTGTGAATTTCTTATTTTATACTCCCACTGTCCCAGTTCACTTGAGACTAATACTCAATTTGATTATACTTTGACCAATAATTTAAATATAAAATGGTAATTCTAATAAAAATTGTTATTTAAAGTGTTATCAACCTTGATACAATTACAAATTTAAATTTTCATTTGAATCATATTTTTATCAATGTGTAATTAAGTTGACCATTAATTCTAAGTGAAGACGGAGAAAATACATGTTATTATGGGACGAAAAAAGCACATACAGTGGCAGATCCGAAATTTTTTGTGAGTGTGGGCCAAAATTTCAAAGTTTCGATTCATGTTCGTTACTACACAAAAGTATTTTTTTTGTGATATATTAACAAAGTCTTATTGAAAATCACACCTGAAACTACTTTCTAAAGTTTATCGGCTTGCTAATCTTTTAAGAATATTTGACTTTCATGAACCAATCAACTCTATTTTATTCTAGAATCACGAAATTGAATACTCCCTTCGTGCCATTTATATTGACCAAGTTTGAATTTAATAGAAAAAATCATAAATATTCTTGCTATATATTTAAGAACTTTTAGTTTTGCCAAATATAATGAACTGTGAAAAAATATCATAAAATAAAAAAATTTAGGGAGAAATTTTTTTTAGGAAAATTTTCAAAATGTCAATTATTTTGGGACA
Source organism: Adenophora triphylla var. japonica (assembly GCA_022495995.1). Classification (NCBI taxonomy): domain Eukaryota; kingdom Viridiplantae; phylum Streptophyta; class Magnoliopsida; order Asterales; family Campanulaceae; genus Adenophora; species Adenophora triphylla. Next base: position 189,913 of record JAFEMH010001408.1, on the reverse strand, counting down.
AAAAAAGTAATTTAACGAACGAAATATTACCTTGTCCTGAAATAAATTTCCAAATTTATGAGATTGAATATTCATTTCAGCAGGACAAAGTGAGTGACTTCCTTTTTAATTTGTTTTAAATCAGAAACCTTTAGTTAAAAAAAAATATTCAAAATCTCAGTGTGGGCTATGACCCACACTCGTACATACATAGCACCACCCCCGAGTACATACTAAACTTTTGCATTTAGCAAACGATAGATTCATTTTCATTCAGAATATAAAAAAAGATGGCACTCCACAAAGGTCGGAAGCTCACCCCAAATGACAATAGTAGTTCCATCTCTTAACCTACAACAAAGATATTTTTTATCTAATCTAAAATCTCGAGACGTTCAAATTCCACTCCAAGTAAAACTTGTAAACTGCCTCAATCTGACATTTAAGAAATTCCCCCTCTGGTAATATTTTGCGCTGAGCACTTGATATGCAGAATCCGGATTGACGAGAAAACGCCCACCAGATATCTCAAAATCCACGAACCATCCTTGTGCAGTAAACATTGGCATTCACTTCATTGTGAAAAAAATAAAAAAATTGTCGCCATTACAAGATGATAAAAACAACAAACAACAAAACAAACAAACATAGACTCTCACAGAGGAGAGAAAACAAAGGCTCTCACGAGGAGAGAAAACAACAGGGGCCACTTCCTCTAGGGTCCCTTAGGCGAGATTTAAACCCAATGCAAGATACACCATATCCAAAATACATAAACACCCCTCATGGGCAAAAGACTGAACTGCCCTCCTATCCAAAATTCTAGTCAGCTCTTATAACTGACATATATAAGACCAATTCACCACTTATAATTAAAGTATAAGAGTCACTTTTTAATTTTTTTTAACAAAAATAGAATAAAAAATTTAATATTTTATTAATGATGACTCTCATATTTGATCAAACAACAATCGGCTCTTATAACTGACTTATAAGACTACTTCATCTCTTATAAGTGACTTATAAGACTAATTTGTCTCTTATATTAACTTTTAAGATAATTTTTTCAACAAAAAATATCAAAAATTTCAATAATAACAACGAATTAATCTCAATTTACACATTAAAACTCTTATAGCTGAATTACAAGACCAACTTGCCTCTTATATCTACTTCGTCTCTCATAATTGACTTATGAGACAATTTTTTTCAACCAAAAAATCAAAATTTTCAATAACAACGACGATTTAATCTCATAATTTACACATTACAACTCTTATAGCTTAGTTATAACTGACTTATAAAACTATTTCATCTCTTATAAGTGAATTATAAGACTTTTCCGTCTCTTATAATTGACTTATAAAACAGTTTTATCCCACCTCATCCTGATAGTTAGATAATGATGCTACTATTAGTCAATATAATCGCAGCAGGCTACATGAACCAAAAGCAGAATCACAAATTAATCTTTTTTTTTTGTATTCACAAGTATGCTTTAGAAAGGTTATGTCATGTGTACGGACATTTGTTTCTAAGTGCTAAAGGGGGATTTTTTTCTCAAATAAATCATTTAAAAAAAATATATTTCCCAAAGTAACTCACTGTTCAAACTATTTCCCTAAATGTCCCACTTTTTTAAACTCGCTACACCGTGTAGCGAGTTTGACTATGACCGGTCAAACTCGCTACACGGTGTAGCGATTAGGGCAATTAATTTTTGAGAACTCGCTACACCGTGTAGCGAGTTTGACCGATCACAGTCAAACTCGCTACACGGTGTAGCGAGTTCTCAAAATCCCCTTTCCCCGATTTCGACATACAGTCTTCATTTCAAAAAAAAAACCCCATCTCTCTCACAGCCGCCTGGAAGAAGAAATAGAGAAGAAGGATTTTGCCATTAAAATTCAATCTTTTTATCATCCAAATTTCGTTATTGTAAGTTTAGATTCATGTATTTTACTTCATTTTGTGTTGATTTAGCTTTGATTTGATTATTTGTTTACTTGCAATTTAGGTTTATTTAACTCAATTTTTGATATATTTTGAATTCAATGACGTGAAAGTTGCTAATTTCATTAGTCCATCTTCTAACAATTCTTTCTTTTTATTGATTTCTTTGATGACTTTGTAAAAATTTATTATAAACAAGCACCTAGATGGATAGCTAATGTTGAAAAAGTAGAAAAAAGGGAACTATGTGCTTTTGAGCACTTCCATTAGAATGTTGTTTACTATATAAGAATAAGCTATATGATATAAAAACAGATGAAATGGGGGTGGGTTGGTTTATCAATCAAGATAAAATTTTCCATCAAAGGATAATATTAGTTACAAATTTGTACAGATTTCTATCTGGCTTTTGTAATCCGTGTTATCGGGATCAAAACCTGTTGAAAACATTTATAAACACAATATCTAGACTTCCTATGTAGGAAATTATGAATATAGAAGAAACACAGCTTACAAAAAAAAATGATTATTAATTACCAACCTTGTAATGGATTTTAATGAAGTTTAATATAATGATGGAAAGTGTTATTTTTGTAACATGTGTTTGGCAACATATGCTATCTTGTTGCATTAGTATTAATTTGATATTGAAATAAACAGATGGATTCCTTCATTGATTTCGAGCCTATCGATAACTCTGTTCTGACCGAACATGAGAACCATAGAGCTCGGTGTATTTGGGCCGATGTGGAGGTTGCTAGTCCCCTGTCATTTCGTCGTGGTGCCTCCTTGCCGGACTTATTAGCTCCTAGGATATTGTCCAGATTAGCCGAGTGCGGCTTTAGTGGAGTTCACTACATAGGGAGAGTTCAGTACGATTATGGGTTGCTGAAGGCTTTGATCGAGAGATGGTGTCCGGAGTCCCATTCATTCCACCTCCCGCTTGGTGAGATGACGATCACCCTAGAAGATATCGACATGATTTTCGGATACTCTCTAAGATAGATTTCAATTTTCTATCTTGAGTTGCTCTACCCGCTCGCCAAAACAGATACTTCAACCCTTCCCCTCTATGCTTATCCAAGAAATTTGCTTGCATATGTCTCAAGCAAAATTGATGATGCACATTTGGCCACCACGTATCTTCAGTTATAGTCTTAAGAATGTCGTGATGACGGTTAGATATCAAACATACTTCACGACTCTTATAATATGCTTGCAAAGCAGATATAAGAACCAACGCCAGTTCGTCCAGTTCTTCTTTTCAACAACGGCAAATGCAAGAGGAAGTATACTGTCTTGGGCGTCAACACCCATGGAAATATGTATTACCCCTTTATATCTACCATGCAGGAATGTTCCATAAACAAAAATGACAGGCTGACAATGAGAGAAAGCTTCAATGCAAGACCCAAATGCCCAGAATACCTGTCAAAACATGTATAACTCACCGACAGGAGGAGGATGAGAATACTCAACAATTATGCTCGAGTTGTATTTTTGAATGGCTGCTAGGACGCGGGGTAACCTTATATAAGATTTCTCCCAATCTCCAAAAACCTCTGTAATGGCCTTCTGCTTTCCCCACTATGCCTTCTTGTAGGTAATTTCCTTTCCAAAGCTACTAAAGATATGTGCAATAATGACTCCAACCTTGACATCTGAATTGGCCTTAATAAGATCAATAACTTCCCAACCAATAAACTTGGCATCTAGGTTTGGGTGATGTCGACATTCTCCAGAATATAAGCAGCAATGAGGAGCCTTATACTTGGTCAGTTTCCAATAGCCAAACTTCCTCCTACTCACGCGAACATAAAAATTGCGTCGATAATTTTTCAATAGACACTCAATTACCCTTGTGTGAGGTGTGCTCTTTCTTACTCTGAACCGGCGATTGGTGCGAATATGGTACCTTTTTATATCAAATTGTGCCTCGTTCTTGCCAGAAAAGCGTATCCCTTTAGCAATGGTCTGGTTATTCGGATTCCAAACTGGAAAAGTATGTGCATTATCGTAATCAATGAAGCCTTGTTCTTGTCGAGCAGAAGTACGAATATCACTGTAAAATGGATAATTCGCTCTCTCATATCTTCGATTTTCTGGCACTTCATAATGAACAAGAGGTGTTTCCACATCATCATCAATCGACCCATTATCACCCTCTCCCAAATCGACATCAGAATCACTACTACCCTCCTTATATTCATCATCATCATCGTCTAGCATTGCATCTACATCAGTGTATACTTTTTCTTCTTCATAATCTACATCATCGTCAGAACAAACCTCATTAACATGATCATTTTGCCCAAATGCCCCATCATCATAATTTGGTATTTGGATTGATACAAGTGTTTGGGAACTTGGATCAACCCCTGCATCACGGTTACCACTTGGTGAATACCCATAAATGGTCTCTGTGTGCCGTGTTTCAAAAACTCTGGATTGGGTCGATTTTCAATCAATTTTACAATCACATACAGCTGCAAATTTCCCATCCCCCCAATTTAGCTAAATGATCGAACATTATATCCATACACGCATCATTTTAGATACGAAAAGGAAAGTACTCAAAAATTCCTCTATCAAAAGAATGAGGACATCTGTAAATGATTTCCAAATCAAATTGAGACCAATTTAAGTTCGCCTTTTTATGTAACTCATCAATCAACTCATTGTATCTCCATCGGCAATTAGCCCTAATTGCACATTTTGGCCCTTTTTTGAAATGAGGACCATCAAACGGTTGTTCATCACCACCTCCCCAATAACACATGAAAATGATTGGACCCCCGTTCATCTTTAACCCTACATTACGAAATCAAAGTATTAAAACCTATATAACAAAACTCTAACATTTATATCTACAATATATTAAAACACATTTAAATACTTAAATTTTATATCTAAACACAAGTGAAAACAATGATTAAGATGATGTTAATTTACCTTGATTCTTGATATTCAACAATTCTGATGAAATAAAATGATGTCAAGAAGATTTGGATTATTTTTGTTTTGAGAGAGTTTGAATGAGAGATACGAGATGAAGAGATACGTCAGAGGAAGATAATGAATCTGCGGCTGAAAACTGAACCTTATAGGCTAGAAAGGAAATGCCAGCTTAAACTCGCTACACCATGTAGCGAGTTTCAGCCACTTCAATAATTCAAGTTTCTTATTTTTATTTTTTTGATGCTAGCCACGAAGGTATTTTGAGCAATAAATATAGGTTAATTTAGTTATCCTAATGAATATCTAAAAATTGTTATTTGTAGTACATATAATGGTGTATCAATAACAAGTTTTAAATTTTCATTTGGATAATTAAATTAACTTCAAATTATTGCTCAAAATACCTTCGTGCTAACATAAAAAAAGATAGGACCCTTGAAGTGGGATGGAGGTAGTAATATATTCAACTCTTTTTCATGAATTGTTATGTTTTTGTTTACAAACTTTTTTTTTGTTTTACATGTGTTGATGAATTATGTTTTTGTTTAAAAACTTTTTTTTACATGTGTTAAAAAAATGATGACAAGAAAAGTTCCAACAAAATCAAACACAAACTGTACCAAAGAATTTTAAAAAAACTAAAATAACATCAAAATAAATATTATCAAGTTAGTGACCAGATTTCGGTCACATAGGAAATCTTACATTAATTCATTCAAACATTTAGGAAATTCATGTAAACCAAATGAGCTTAGCATTCACTTAACTTCATTATTCTTAGAAAATACCTGCAAAACAAATGAGCTTAACATCATTTACTATATGATTCCAACAATTCAGCAAAATTAAGAAAATTTGTACCTTGAAGACATTGTTGAGTGTGATGTTAAGATAACGTGCTGATCGTGTGGGGGCAAAAACAACAACCTAAAAATTTCAAAATAAACAATTAGATGGAAGTATTAATGACGATTCCAAAGTGTACTGACTCCCACTATTTAATACTCCCTCCGTCCCATTAATAAGTTCACCATTTTGGGGTTGACATGCAAATTAAGGAAAATAGGAGAGAGGAGAAAGTGTTGTGAGTATAAAAGTAAAATAGGAGAGAGAATGAGTGGAGGGAATAGTAAATTTGAAAAGTGTTGTGAGTGTAAAAGTAAAGCAGGAGAGAGAATTAGTGGGTGGAATAGTAAAGATTCTTTGCCATTTTAGGAAAGGTGAAGCTTTTAATGGGACACTCGTTTTGGCAAAAAGTGAAGTTATTAATGGGACGGAGGGAGTATATCATACCTTCTGAAGTATCAGAACAGAACCGACAGATATATCATTTCTGAATTCACTCTCAGTCACTTTTCGATGAATGGAAGCATCTATGGTATCTGTAGGATCCTAATTATTTTATCTCGCTTAGTAACTCAAAACACAATTCACCCATGCTAGAAAGCATACTAAGCTAATATCCTAACATTTAAAGTCACCATAAGATCACCAAGACCATTTGGTCTGCAGGACTTGATAACAGCAACAACCTAATAGAACATACACAAATGTAAAAAATCAATTATCTTTACACACATTTAACTATAATTAATCTTGATATTATACCTGATCCACCCTGTCAATATTATGGCATTTCTTTTTGATAGAGCTAAACAGATAATATGCACCGGCTTCAATGAGAAATTCCATTGCAGAGAGCCAAGGACTGTCTAAGAAAGCTTCATCCATCACCGGATCTTCAATCGCTCTCCGTATATACTCTTGTGTTGCGATCGGGGTTTCTTGTGAAGATAAACTCTGACGGTCGAGGGTTTTCTGGCGCATGGCGGACTGTACGGCACCGACGGGACCAGGAATAACACGCGATGAAGAGGAGGATTGAGAAGATTGAGGGGTGGAGGAGTCACCGGAGGAATTGGGGCGGGCGTAAAAAATGGAGCTTAGATGGATCCATTTTTTGTGTTTAATCGAATTTGGATTGAGAAGATTGAGGGTTGCGAGGAAGATATGAGAATGAATGAATGAGGGATAGGAGGATAAATGAATATGGAAAACCTTATCTACTTAAAAAAAAAGGAAACTCGCTACACGGTGTAGCGAGTTTGACTGTGACAGGTCAAACTCGCTACACGGTGTAGCGAGTTCTCAAAAATTAATTGCCCTAATTAATTACAAACCGGTAAAGCCTAATTACATGGAAATCGCTATACCGTGTAGCGAGTTTAAAAAAGTGGGACATTTTGGGAAATAGTTTGAACAGTTAGTTATTTTGGGAAATAAAATTTTAAAAATGAATTATTTGAGAAAATAATCGCTAAAGGGGACCATAATATCATCGAATGTATCTAGAAGGGATTTAATGCAAACGGGGAGAGAGAGTTCTTCCTTTTATTTTCTAATACCTTTTTGAAATTGTAAGTGGTGGTGGTGATGATGGTCCTAGGTAAAAAACAAATGACTAAGTAAGCTTCTCCCAGGCCTGAGAACAACTGAAGATCATCCCAGATTCGTCATCTTTTCAGCAAGTAAACTTCCTGTTTTGCCACAACATCAAGATTTGGGACCATGACCCTATTTTGCAACCACTTGATAGTTTTGGGAAGAGAGAAGTTGGAGATAGGAAGAAGAATTCCGGCCAGATCGAGAAAAGTACCATTTTCATTCCTAAAGTTCTTTAAGTTTTACCTTTTCGTTCCTAAATAATTTTTTTATACCTTTTCATCCTTGACCTATCGTTTTAAGGATGATGTAGTCTCTCCAGCTAACGGGCGTTTAATAATCCGTTAAATTCGCTGATATGTCATAGTGATATGGATTTTTTGCTTACGTGGCATACAACTGAGGTTATGTTGGTATTTCTGTAAATTATAGGGGGCAAAATGTAATAAAAATCAAAACATTCACTACCATCCAACTCCCAACAGCCACCACACCGCCGCAACAATATCCTACCACCACCACTCTGCACTGCCACCACCACCACCACCTTCTTATAATAACACCATTTTTTTCTAAATAGTCTCTAATTTATTATACTTGTCTTAAATTATAAATAATAATTTTAATATTTTGTATTATTTATAATAAATTATAAATTTTATTTATAATTTATTCACACCTCCACACCCACCATCAGCCACCACCACCACCACATCAACATCATCACCACCACTATCAATGCCAAATCAATCACACCACTGTTACCATCCCTAGTACCACTACCAACAATAATCGCAACCCATCAAAAATCACCAAATAAAATTCTACAGTTTTTAAAAGCAAAATAACCATGTTTCTGTTATTTACTTTGTGTGGACACAACACGTTCTTGACCAACCACCGTGCTCACCATTGTAACCCATTTCACCTTCAACAACCCAGAAACACCGTCACTTCAGCTACAACACCAAAAAATCAACAATGAATTCAACCCGCCATCACTAACCTTGCCCTACTGTCATCGCCGCCACTCCCATCATCGCCTACCAAGAATGTAGTAGCAAAAGAATATCTGATCTGGACTCCCCTCAAGAAGACGAAGCCATCGCCACCAAAATCAGCTTCATCGGACCTAAGATGAGCCGCCAATCACCACCGTCAAATCCGTCGGCCTCCTTCATTCACCGGCGAAAGATATTACCGAAAGTTATAGATCTTGAAATCTATACTTATAGTATATTAAAGTTGGCGAAATGAATTATGGGATTGACACCTCATCAAATTTCGGGTGTATCTTGACTGTGAGGATGCCACGTCGGATGATAGAAAAATGCTAGTGACTTTTCATTTCGGCTTACACACTGAATATACATAGTGATGTACTTAGTCATGGTAATGGAAGTCTAAATATGATGTATGAATAATATTCACCTATACATTAGGACTCATATAGATGTCCAAATACATGGTGTGTTTCAAGTCACCAAATACAATTGGAATAAGAATGGTTCCTAAAACTGACATCTAATCAATTGCTATTAGTATGAGTACTTAATATAGCACCAAATAAACTAGGTGTTTCAAATGTACATGTATAAAACTCCTCATTCATAATATTCGTGTAATACCAGGTAGCAAGCAGTTTTGGAAGATCAGCCAGCCCAAACTCCTCAGTTTCCAGTGTCATCATATCCCCTCCATTGCTTTTCCTCTTCTTCTAACTGTAATCATATGTAACTTTAGTGTTATCATCATTGATCTCCCTATATTATTATCATCATTAATCTCCTTATATTTTATAAAAACAATAAATCACTGAAACTGTGAACTCACAATTTCATCTTCTTCGTTGCTTTTCCTTTTCTTCTAATTGTAATCATATGTAACTTCAGTGTTATCATCATTGATCTCCCTATATTATTATCATCACTAATCTCCATATATTTTATAAAAAAAATAAAGCACTCAAACTGTGAACTCACAATTTGATCTTCTGCATTTTCCTTCATCATTTACAGATGGCTCCACAAACAATCCTTCTCAGCCAGTTGCAACGAGGAAGATGCGAGAAAAGGGTTATTTGCTGGGTCTCGCGTATTTGGAATTCATATAACACAAAGAAAGATCGTGAGATAATGAGTATGGAATTTTTGGCTGTAGATGAGAAGGTGATGTGACACATATGTTTTAACATTATGCCATGCAATCATTTTTTTCTAAAAAGCTTCAGTTAAATATGTCAAAGCTAAATTGTTCTTTTCTTCTTTGTGACTAGTAGGCTGATTTAATACATTGTAGCAACAGGAGTAGATTTATACCTGATTTCCGTGGTTTATTTGAAGAGGGGTGCTTTTATACCATAAAAAACTTTACCGTTGAGGTCACAAGGCCAGAGTATCGTGTGGTTCATAAGGATGAATATATTCTCCTAGATGCTTCTACCTATGTTAAAGAGATAGTAAATGATATACCTCAAATTTTTAGGCATGTCTTTGCCCCTGTACCCTATCACCTGTTACCCGACATTAGTGATAATAAGAGGAATCTTTGTGGTAAGTAATTTTTTTTGTCAAATATACTTTGTTTTTCGTTTAATATGGATTTAGTTATATTAATATTTGATTCAAACAGATGTTATTGGTTATGTCATGGGTACCTCTGATATTGGTGAAAGAGTAAGCAATTTCAAAACAGTTTTGATGCAGTATATTGACCTTGAAGACACTAGGTATATGTGCTTTGCTTTATAAGTTTATCATGCTGCATTATTGCATAATTGATTTACTAAATATACCATACATTTTCAATGGAAATAAAATTAGGGTTACTTTATGGGGAAAAGAGATTATTGAGAAGGCAAGCTCAGTTGGAAAGAACAATCAGCGTGTTTGGATTATCATTTCTACTATTGTGAAGTTTGATGGCAATGGTTTTTGCATATCATTTCTTCAAACTTCTTATATTCTCATCTACAATTTCGGTTTCATGTTTTCTTTTGCTTAGTATGACCCATTCTATGCAGGTAATCTTGCAATATCAAGCAGCAGTGCGACTCAGTTTTACAATGATGAATCCATTAAGAAAATAGAGGACTTTATTGGATTGTAAGTATTCCATCTTTCTGTGTTCATTTGTTTTATGAATGTTATCGACCTTTAGGTGATAAAATGGTTTACCTCTCAATAGGCTAGGATCAAAGGGATCTGACACTATGATGGGTAAAATTTTCATGCAAAGTACTTTCATTTCCAGAGAAGAGTACAACAGAAACAAAAAATTAATAAGTGAAATTTCAGAAATGGTTGTTAGGTGTGAGAAATTTGTAAGTTTTCCCTTCCTATAATGACTGCACAGTACTTCATCCCTTCTTATTACATGGATTTGTTTTCATCTAAATATTGTTTATGTTTCTTTCGTAGACATACCCACTGTATGTGTATGGAAGTATCACTAGAATTCAAGAGATTAATGGGTGGAAATATAATTCCTGCAATAGTTGTGCGAGAAAGGTCTATCTTAAAGATGGGAAATTGCATTGAGAAGAGTTTAAAAAGGATGTAATATTTCCGCAGATAAGGTATTATTTGCCCACCTGATTAATAAAGTCATTTGTTGTTGGCCACTATAATGTATCCTTTTTTCATTTAATAATATTAGATACCGTATCGAAGCTGAACTTCAAGATGGTAGTGGTTCTTTAAAGTGCGTCCTATTTGAACGGGAGGTCGAGAAGCTTATAAATATTAAGGCAGCTGATTTGGTTCAGTTGGTTGAGGAGGTAATTGACATAAGTTTTAAAATTCACTTTGACATGTATCATTAGGTTATTGCTTTTAATTCGTAATACATTCTTCTGACTATATGTGTGTGTATGTATATATATATATATATATATATATATATATATATATATATATATATATATATATATATATATATATATACATATATATATACATATATATGTATGTATGTAGGAGGGGTATGCGGAACCACTCCCTAGACAGATACGTTCGATGATAGGAAAATGTCATTATTACCAACTACAACTCAATGAAACCCGACTAGGCTTAACAGTCGAGAGTTTTACAGTAAGCGTGTTCTCTTTGATTGTGACATTCGTGACCAATTATCTGACAAGGTTATAAGCACATTCTTTTTGCTTAAAATAAATAATCAATTCGTATTTTACTATCGCTCAATATTATTAATGTTTTTTTTAACCATTGAACAATGTAGGCCACTGTGGATAATGCCGAGAAAGGTGACTCATCGTTGGGTGTGAAGACCCCTTTTCTCTCTGAAAAAAGGAATGCTCTTAAGATAGGGTTAGTATATTATAATTGATAACCTCTTTCGTTCCTTCCAATATTAATTTCTAGATAAATTACAATGCCAGATGTGAAGATGATAGGCTTGGGGATGATGGATTTGAAGGAGTTTCTCAAAACACTTCCAAGAATGACATGCAGAAGAATAAGAAGTCAAGGAAATCGCTCAAATATTGATTATTTAAACTCAAAGTTTTTTGTTGGTATTTTGGAATAGATACATGTTTTTATATAGGGTTTTCTAATGGATATTATGATATACATTTGTTATGTCAGTATCGTTTGGTATATTTGAACATATTGTTTTCCATAAGTGTTAGGCAATAAAGTACCTGTTACTGACCATATGTTTGTTATCGATTGTTTGTTCGCTAAATTATGCCTAAAATTTAGAATATTAAATTATTTGTTGATGTGGTTACGCTTTAAATTTCAGTGTATACTTCGGTGGCGTTTGTTTTTTGTTTCTTCCTCTTATTTGCCTCTGAATGCTTATTCATTCAGAGGTAGAGTAATTAAGTCAGTTTTTTTTTCGATTAAGACTTAACTACCTTGATGCCGCAGGAAATGTGTTTATCAATCTTCCTCCACGTGGCAGGACTGATCACCTAGCTCCTTGACCTGAAATCAGAACCCATGACTAGCCGAATGTGTCTTCGACTTATACCCTCGGGCGTGAGAGTAAGTATGTATGTATTGGAGAGCAAAAAAGTATTGAACAAGTGATATTCAGATAACAAAATTGCAGTTACCTCATAACCGTTGTAGCGGTAATGTATTTATAGCTGATGAATGTGGTATATTTGGTGAGGCTACACGAGCTCCGAGATTTTAGGGACAGTTACATGTCATGTGAACGTGTCTTTAATGGCTCCTGATTTGTAGGGAACCCGTTATGGGAAGAATTGGAACACGTGCGCCTGTGACCGTTAGGTCGACACTTGCTTGGCAAGTCGAGGTCGACGCTTGGGATTGGGCTGACCTGACTGATGGGTAGAGTTGGATCGTACCTGAAGTATGACTGGGTCATAAGGTCGGACTAAGTTAGGTCGGGACCTAGTAGGTCGGACAATGAACTTAGTCGACTGATATATGAGATGGACCTTGAGCCATGTATTGATTGGGCCTAGCCCACTGAGAATGTGGTGGCAATAATTGTTTAAGGACTGGGCTTTACTCGCTTGGCCCAGCTCGATACTTTTGGTATGTTCAGTGGCCCCCAACTTTCGAGTTGACTTTGTCGACTAGGAAGTTAAGAAAATTTCGATGAGAGTTGTTGTGATTCGCAAGTCGATGTCTGAGTTGAGGTTTACTCGTTTGTTGATGACATGGCCCAATCCTGAACGTTGAATGTTCGAACGATAGGATCGCATAAAGCGCCGTATTTCTCAATCATTACTATTTTTGACGTTTGAGAGTCTGTCTTGGAAACCGTTTCCGCATTCAATTAGGAAAATAAGACTTTTGAATTTTATTTTTTCTCTTCAATCTTGGAAAATATAAATACCAGAATCCATATATTTTTCGAACTTTTACCCTCTTGAACTCTTGCGTGACTCTGGCGAAGGCACCAGAAAAGGCAATTGATTAAATTTGAGCTTTCGTCTCCGTCTGTAACTCTTCTCCGTTCGAGCTAATTAAGGCATTCCTCTTTTCCCCCAGTATTAGGGTTTTATTTCTACAATTTCTTCAATTCCACCATGGCCAGGACTTTTAGTTGTGAACCCGGAGCTTGGTACGGTTATTGTAGGGTAAATAGAAGGGTTTACAAGCACTTGAATGGAGAGTAGAGAGAGATAACAATGGAAGAGTGTACTTCAATTTTGACCCGTTGGGGCTTGCATTTCACCGAGCTAACTTTGCCTGTAGGAGAGAATCTAGGTGCTTTAGAGTCCAATGATCCCAGAATTGAGTCTTTCAATCTTTTCCATGAACTCCTCGATCATATTGCGTTGTTCTATGTCCAGGGTCCCAATAATCCCTCTTTCATTAGGAATAGGACGGGATTTCCGGGGGAATCTAGGTCGCCCCTTAGTGTATCCAATAGGTTCCTTGAAACTGCGTATAGAACCGATTCCCCTATTTCCCCTTCTTCTACAGATATGGCGACTCAAGGAGAAGCTAATGCCTCAACCTCGTCAAGTCCACGTATAGTTGATGATTTTGAGGCTTCTGTGGTACCCGACAAGAATGAAAGGGGATATGTGCCTCCACGGCCATTCAGAGGAAGGCAGAACCTTCCATCTCGGTTGAATATGGTGTATAATTTTTGTGAAGTTGATAGGAAAGAGTTTGACATTACTCTGTACAGCAGGAAGGACTTCTTTGACCAATTTGGTGATACTTATGAGGAAGATCCTACTATGGTAGCCTTCTACTATGGCCAATTTGAAGATGGTTTGAGGTTACCCTTAGATCCATTTATAAACGAGTTTCTAGAGTATTCGAATGCATTGCCACTTCAACTAGGGTCCAACACCTGTAGGGTACTGGTTTGCTTTGCCATGGTTTGCAGGTTCTTAGGGTATGAACCTTGCATGAGAGTGTTAAGGAGTTCTTTACTGTCAAGTTTGATAAGGACAATGGGATAAGCACCCCATCCAAGCCAAAATACCCTAAGTTGTTTATCAATCTCCCCAGCAAGGCCAGTGACTGGAATTCTTACGTGTTTGTTGTAGAGAGTAGGAGAGGATGGGAGTTCCCTCTTCCCAGCGCTGATACTGCAGTTGTGAGGGAGCAGGATTACCGGGAGCCATATTGGCATGTTGATTTGCGTAAGAAGCTGGTGGAGCTTGCCAAGAAGGGACCCATCAGTTGGAAAGCTTAGGGGACCACCAAGAACAACTACATCCAAGCTGGGATGATGATCAGTGAGGGAGATGTCGTGCCTCTGGTCCCAGTTGTTAGATGTCAGAGGTATCCAGATTGGGTTACCCATGAGGGGGCTCGATTCAGATTTGAGAGAGAGTGCCATTTCTGTAAGAAGACTGCCAATCATTGTAAGGATCATGGAGAACACTTTGGGGGTAAGAGCTCTACCCCTCCTTGTCCCTTGACCCATCCATTGCTTTCTAGCATGTAGATTATTAGCTCGTTCATGTTTGGCTCATGCATAGAACTGATTGCTCGTATGTTGGTTTTGTTAGTTAGCATATGTTTCTTTCGTACATAGAACTTGTTGCTCATATGTAGAAATCTCATGTGTCGACCTAACCGTTTGCCATTTTGTTTTTGATGCAGTCCTAACCCCTGAGCAGGAACCGAACATGGGTCGAGCCATAGATGTGAGGAAGAGCAAGAGAAGCTGCGGGGCAGCTAACGCTAGGGAACATCGAGAGAAAGAAGGCACCCAGCGCCAGGAGCTCTTGAAGTTAGTAGATTTTGATGCTAACTCTATTCCAGTAGAGGAAAACCTCGAAGAACTGGAGGAGGAGCGAGTTGAAGGTGAAGTTCAAGGTTCTGAAGAAGTCGATGCTGCTGGAGTGAATGGGGCTGAGCTGAATGTGGAGCCAGTCAAGGAGGTTGTTAGGGCGAGAACCAGAGCCCAAGCTAAAACCAAGTCTAAAGTTGCCTCCAAGGCAAAATCCCATTTCATTGATGTGGATGAGGAGGAGGAAGAAGATGATGATGCTCCCTTGAGCAAGAAAATAAAGGTTGGGAAGTCCAAAGCCAGCTCAGCATCTGATCAAGTTGACGCCAGTGAGCCTATGGAGGCTGAGATTAGGGGCCCTCAGTCCTCTCCCATCCAAGTCTCATATGCCGAGTTGATTCAGACTCGTGTTGACGAGCTGAGTGATATGGTTCCACTGACTAGGATCAATTGCTTGGCTAGGGAGTACCCTGAATTGGAATATGGCCAAGTAATTGTCAGGAGGGGGGCTGACCAAGATTTAATTAAGAAGTACACCAACAAGGCCTTGACTCCAGAAGCTTGCCGTGCCATGGTTGGGCTAGCCACCTCCGAGGTAACCCTTGTAGTTTTTGTAATGCTGATTTGATTCTCTTCGTTTGTCCCAAGTCTCCATTTTACTTCTGATCGACCTAACTCCTTTTCTTTACTTGTCCCCTCAGTCTCTTCCCATGATAGACCTGGTCACCACTTATTGGAAGGCCGCGGAGGAACAAGAGAAACTGGCCAAGGCTATGCTGGCCCAGAAGAATGAGGAGATGTCAAAGATGGACGAAGAGCGAGCCAAGCTGAAGGAGGAGCTTGAGAAGTTGAAGGAGGAGCACTCTGATCTGGACAATTCATATGATGCCTTGAAGCTCGTCAAGGATAATGAGGTGAAAGTCAAGGAAGAGGCCTGGGGCAAGCTGGGAAAGGCTAACAAGGAACTTGGTGAGCTCAAGCCTATTAAAGAGAAAGCTGTGAAGGATCTAGAATTGGCGACCCAATTGTTGGAGGAGAGTCATGTCATTTTGGCCAAAAAACAGGAAGAACTTGAATCCGCTCGGCTGCGATGGGAGGGTGAGCTAGCTGATGCTGTGAAAGCTGCTAAAGAGGAGGCTGTGAAGGCCTACAAAGATAGTGATGAGCTCCACACTTACGTGACCAAGCAGGCTAGCTCGTTCTGGGATATAGGTCGGAGCCATATGGCTCGACGCATCGTGGTGGATCCTGCCTTTGACATATCCATCGAGCAATTGGCCAAATGGGCTTCGGAGGATCCCTACAATACGGCAGCTCGCCCGGGCCATAGTTTAGTTCCTTATAACGACAATGATTTGGAAAATATTGCCAATGACGATGCGGCCGCAGAAGCAGAAACATGGAACCCTCCTCCAATTGCACCAGTTAACTTCAACACTATTTTAGCTGAGCTCGAGGAGCCAGATGAGCCGGCCTTTGATGGTGATTCTCCGAGGCATGGGTTTTCAGAGTCAGGTAAACCAGTTGGCCCCCAGCAGCAGGAGGAAACTGTAGATGATCAAGTAACAATAAGCAGCCAAGTGGAGGTTGTCCCATCTTCTTGAACTCAACTTTGAATGGTGATGTAATCAGACAAGTTCCAAACACTTTTGTTTTTAGATTTGTGAATGCTGATGTCTTGGCCCTGCTTTTGGGAGACATCTTATTTATACATTTTTTGTTTGCTTAAGTCTTGGCCCGTTTTGGGAGACTTAGTTGTGTTTAATCGTAGCTGAATTTCCATCATTGTATGTTGCATGCTTTTGATTTCAGCATGTGATTGTCGAGCTAGATGTGATAGGACAAATAAGTCACCATAAACTTAGGGTCAACCTGGCTTCATGGTGACTTAGTCAACCTTAGACTTGTAAGGATTTTTGTAAACGAGATTGACTCAGAGTCAAACCTGTTTAAGAGATCAAAGCTGACCAAGGGTCGAGCTTATCAGAACGAAGTCGACCTAAGGTCGGACTTGTTAATAGTGTACAGCTGATTAAGGATCGAGCTGATTAGGATGAGGCTGACTAAGAGTCGAGCTCGTCAGGACGAAGTCGACTAAGAGTCGGACTTGTTAAAGAAACAAAACTGATTAAGAATCGAGTTTGTTAAAACGGAGCTGACTAAGAGTCGAGCTCGTTGAAAGAAGTCGACTAAGAGTCGGACTTGTTAAAGGAACAAAGCTGATTAAGAATCGAGTTTGTTAAACGGAGCTGACTAAGAGTCAAGCTCTTTGAACGAAGTCGACTAAGAGTCGGACTTGTTAAAGGAACAAAGCTGATTAAGAATCGAGCTTGTTAAAACGAAAGTGACTAAGAGTCGAGCTTGTTGAAATTAGTGCAGCACAATGTTTAGTCGAATAGAAGTGTGACTTTTTATTGAAGTGGGAACACGCTTACATCAAATGGAAAGCTAGAACTATGAAAAATTCAAACTTGGACTCTGCCTTAACTTTGAACTGAGCTAGGAGTTGCACTAGAATTAATACTTGATGAGGTGAGTGGCATGCCATGGATGTTTCAACTCCTCATCGTCTGGGTGAGCTATCATGTAAGTCCCCTTTTTGATGACTCGAGTAACAATATAAGGACCTTCCCAGTTAGGAGATACCTACCAAGCCCGTCTTAAGTGAGGATAGTACGAGCTTGCCCGTTTCCTTGAGGATAGGCGACAGATGACTTCCAATGTTTGATCCCTACTCGAGTCATTTCTTCTTCGAAGGCTCTGGAGAACTGTAAGCCATTATCTGATACTATAGCTCTAGGGATCCCAAACCGACACCATATGAAGTCATGTATGAAGTTGATTGCATTTTCCTCTGTGATGCTAGCTAATGGCTTGGCCTCGACCCACTTGGTGAAATAATCAATGGCGACGATCACATACTTGCAGTTTCCTCGGGCGGGAGGGAAGGGTCCAATTAAGTTGACGCCCCACATATCAAATGGCCAAGCAGTGATCACTGGAGTTTGCTCCGTTGTAGGCAGATGAGGTAGGTTAGCAAACCTTTGACATTGGTCACACTGTTGAACAAAGTCATGAGTGTCAGCTCTCATGTGTGGCAATTAGTACCCCAAAGTGATCAACTTGTCGGCTAGAGTCCTGGCCCCCGGGTGTCCACCACAAATCCCACTGTGCACCTCATGCATTAGCTGAGTGATCTCCTGGGGGTGAATACACTTGAGCAATGGTCTTGTGTAGGATCTTCTGAATAGCATGCCTCCTTGGATAATGTATCTCGGAGCTTTCTTTCTGATAGCTCGAGCTTTCTTCTCGTCCTCTGGGAGCTCGCCAGTTTCCAGGTATGCCTTCATTTCCTCGATCCAGCACTTGTTGTAAACCCAATTCCTCAAGGGGTCTTCCAAACATTAAATTTTTACCCTTTCATAAGCTGGATTTTCAAGGTAGGAGATGGGCTCTTCATGTGGCTCGTCGGTGGTGGCCAGTTTTGAGAGCAAATCGGCCAACTCATTGTCTTCTCGACCAATCCTTTGGATTTCCCAAAATTCTAAGTTCTTTGTCAGTTCCTTCACCAGGTCGTGGTATTTGACTAAGGTGGAGTTTAGTACCTCATACTCGCCTCTAACCTGGTTGACTATTAGTTGGGAATCACAGTATGCCATGATTTTAGTCGCTCCAAAGCACTTGGCGTACTCGATGGCTGCTACTAAGGCTTCATACTCCGCCTGGTTATTGGATGCATCAAACTTGAACCTCAACGACTCCTCATATACCGTCCCAGATTCTGGCTCGATTAGAACGATCCCAGCTCCACTGACACTCTTTGTAGCTGACCCATCTGAATAAACCTTCCAGCAATCGTCGGGTAGAAAAGTGACGAGCTGGGACTCTTATTGTTCTTTTCCCTTAGCTTTTTCTTTTTGAACTCGCACCTTGCTGTCCTCCTTGGTGAACGTAAGCTCGACCAAGAAGTCTGCCAAGGCTTGAGCCTTCAACGCCTTTCGAGGTCGATACTCGATGTCGAATTTCGTGAGGGCAATTGACCAATTGAGTATGCGACCTGAACTTTCTGGCTTGTGCAAGATCTTTCTCAAGGGTGCATTTGTGAGCACCACGATAGGATGAGCCAGGAAATAAGCTCGCAGCTTCCTTGAAGCTACGACTAAAGCATAGGCAACTTTTTCAGCATTGTAATATCTGCCCTCCACATCTGATAGGGCCTTGCTAACATAGTACATGGGCTTTTGAATCCCTTCCTCTTCTCGAACCATAACTGCAGCGACTGCTTTGTCCCCCACAGATAGATATACAAACAAAGTCTCTCCAATGGTCGGGCTACTCAATAGCGGTGGAGTAGCGAGGTAATCCTTGAGTTGTTGGAACGACGAATGGCATTCGGCCGTCCACTCAAAATTTTTGGTCCCCCTCAAAGCTTTGAAGAAGGGGAGAGACCTTTCTACTGACTTGGATATGAAGCGACCTAGGGCTGCCACTCTTCCATTAAGTAGCTGCATCTCTTTGACACTGGTAGGCTCCTGCATGTCGACTAGAGCTTTGATCTTTTCTGGATTTGCCTCTATTCCTTGTTGTGACACCATAAATCCAAGGAATTTACCCGCTGCTACACCAAAGACACATTTGCTGGGATTGAGCTTCATGTCATTTGCTCGCAGGTTGGCGAACGTTTCCTTTAGGTCAGCCACGTGATGTCCGGTCTTTGTTTTGATGACCATATCATCGATGTAGGCCTCCATGTTTCGGCCAATCTGTGAAGCAAAGACCTTGTTGACCATACGCTGGTAGGTTGCTCCTGCATTTTTCAACCCGAATGGCATCATAATGTAGCAATAGATGCCTCCAGCTGCTTGGAAAGCCGTCTTCACGATGTCATCCTCGTGCATCCTGATTTGATGGTAGCCTGAATAGGCATCTAGAAAACTGAGGGTGGAGTGGCCAGCAATGGAATCAACAATCTTGTCGATTCTAGGGAGAGGATAGCTATCCTTTGGGCAGGCAAGGTTGAGATTGGTGAAGTCGATGTACATTCTCCATTTGCCATTTGACTTCTTCACCGTGACCACATTGGCTAGCCAGGTTGTATGTGTGGCCTCTTTGATTATACCAGCACTTAAAAGTTTTTGTACCTCGAGTTTAATGGCCTCCTCCTTATCGTGAGCAAAGATTCTCAGCCTCTGAGGTTTGGGTTTTATGGTCGGGTTAACCTCCAGCCTATGAACGGCGACTTCTTCCTTTATTCCCCTCATATCCTCTACTTGCCATGCAAAGACATCGTTGCTTTCTTTGAGCAGCTCGACGATTTCTAGCCTTTCTTTACTTGACAATTGCTTTCCAATTTGAATTTTCTGCTCAGGATAGGAGGGGTTTGCAATTACTGATTCCAGCTCGTCCACAGCCTCTAGCTCTGGACCATCTCTGAATTGTAGGGTCTTAATGATGATTTCTCTGACCCTCTGTCTTTCTTCGGCCCCCAGGTGTGGATCTTCCTCAGCAATCATGTCATCCAGCTCGTCTGCGATCTCACTGGTGGTGGCCCCCGAGTTATTGTCGACTTGGAGGCATAGCTCGCCTATGGAGACTTGGTCGACCATAACTGTATCTGGTTCGACCATGGTGTTTCCAGAGTGATGTGTCGGCTCAGTCATGATCTCGTCATGTGAGAGATAGGTCGACTCTTCCACAATGGTGATTGTTGATAGTCGAGTAGTTTTGGTGACTGATTGAGACAATCTTAAATATCCTTCCGCCAAGCTTCAATCTCCATCTCCCTTTTCTTTATTTCCCGAAGGACATGATCGAGGTATGCTCGAGTTGTGCCTTGAACACACTCGACTCCAGTGTGGGGAATTTAACTCGTTGATGGGGATTGAGGCCACCATTCCAAGTGCGACCGGCCAGAATTCCAAGAATAGCAGCATAATCACTATTCACATCTATGACAATAAATTTTACCTTGGAAATGACCCTGTAGGGATGTTGGCCTAGGTCGACGTCTAGCTCGATCTGTCCCTTGGCATCGACCCGGTAGTTAGTAAAGCCTTCCAATTTGCCATCATACCTTTCAAGCTGCTCATTCGAGAGACCCATCTCCTGGAATGTTTTGTAGAACAGGATATCCTTGCAGGCCCCCGTGTCGACTAAGAGTCTGCTCGTCGTACATCCATCAATGAGTCCTGGGATGACGAGAACTTGCTCTCTAGCCGCCATATTAGTTGCTAGCTCGCTTGGATAAAAGCTAATCACCTCATCCCTGACATGGCTCCTTGGTGGCACATGTGGGGCTTTGTTGAGCTGAAAAATCTTGTGCTTGATGGCTGTGTTGCTGGCCTGCTCAGTAATAACGCCCAGATTCATTCTAGGCTGCCATGGTTCATGATGTCCACTTGCAGGTCGCTCACCACCGCCTGCTTGAGGTCTTTTAACATATGTGTCGAGCCTTCCCTGGTCGACCATCCTCTGAATGATACGCTTCAAACTCATACAATCCTCAGTAGTATGGTCCGTATCCTTGTGGTAATCACAGTACTTGCTATTCTCCCTCCTGAACTTGTTGCCTGGGTTCATTGGGGCAGGTGGGGCCAGCTCGACCGCATTCATTATCTCTGTTCGACTCACCGTTAGGGGAGTGAAAGCTTCGGGCACTTTCTCTGTCGCCCTGGTCCTGTTCTTACCATTCTTGTTGTTTCCCCCGTTCTTGGCCGAGTCCTTTTTATCATCAGTGACTTCAGTCTTGGGGCCTTTCCCATTCTTCTTTTCTTTTCTTTCCTCGGCCAAAGCTACATTATAGGCCTTCTCGAACAACTCTTGTCTAGTTGTAACTGTCTGAACTGTTAGCTCGTAATCCATGTCTGCCGAGGAAATTCCACTCCTGAAGCAATTGATGACCTCCCTGTCAGTGAGGTCTTCCTCGATGACCATCTCTTTAAACTTGGTGTAGTAGCTCATTGAGCTTTCATTTTTCCCTTGCACCAAGTTGTTTAGATCGGTGACAGTCATTTTCCGGGCTCCAGCAGTCGAGAAGCAATCAAGGAATTTTGTTCTCATACACATCCAGGTAGAGATGCATCCTACTGCCAAACCCTTGAACCATGTTAGGGCTGCCCCTGTGAGTGTGCTTATGAGGGCTTTGCACATAGTGTCGTCCTCATTGGAGACAAAGCACATTGTGGCTTCCAGGTGCTGTACATGGCTTTTTTCATTAGTCACCCTTGAGAAAGATCTTGCACAAACCATGTTAAGCTCGACTAAGAAGTCTGCCAAGGCTTGAGCCTTCAACGCCTTTCGAGGTCGATACTCGATGTCGAATTTCGTGAGGGCAATTGACCAATTGAGTATGCAACCTGAACTTTCTGGCTTGTGCAAGATCTTTCTCAAGGGTGCATTTGTGAGCACCACGATAGGATGAGCCAGGAAATAAGCTCGCAGCTTCCTTGAAGCTACGACTAAAGCATAGGCGACTTTTTCAGCATTATAATATCTGCCCTCCATATCTGATAGGGCCTTGCTAACATAGTACATGGGCTTTTGAATCCCTTCCTCTTCTCGAACCGTAACTCAGCAATGACGCTTTGTCCCCACGTATAGATATACAAACAAAGTCTCTCCAATGGTCGGGCTACTCAATAGCGGTGGAGTAGCGAGGTAATCCTTGAGTTGTTGGAACGACGAATGGCATTCGGCCGTCCACTCAAAATTTTTGGTCCCCCTCAAAGCTTTGGAGAAGGGGAGAGACCTTTCGCCGACTTGGATATGAAGCGACCTAGGGCCGCCACTCTTCCATTAAGTCATGCATCTCTTTGACACTGGTAGGCTCCTGCATGTCGACTAGAGCTTTGATCTTTTCTGGATTTGCCTCTATTCCTCGTTGTGACACCATAAATCCAAGGAATTTACCCGCTGCTACACCAAAGACACATTTGCTGGGATTGAGCTTCATGTCGTTTGCTCGCAGGTTGGCGAACGTTTCCTTTAGGTCGCCCACGTGATGTCCTGGTCTTTGTTTTGATGACCATATCATCGATGTAGGCCTCCATGTTTCGGCCAATCTGTGAAGCAAAGACCTTGTTGACCATACGCCGGTAGGTTGCTCTGCATTTCAACCCGAATGGCATCATAATGTAGCAATAGATGCCTCCAATGCTTGGAAAGCCGTCTTCACGATGTCATCCTCGTGCATCCTGATTTGATGGTAGCCTGAATAGGCATCTAGAAAACTGAGGGTGGAGTGGCCAGCAATGGAATCAACAATCTTGTCGATTCTAGGGAGAGGATAGCTATCCTTTGGGCGGTGCAAGGTTGAGATTGGTGAAGTCGATGTACATTCTCCATTTGCCATTTGACTTCTTCACCGTGACCACATTGGCTAGCCAGGTTGTATGTGTGGCCTCTTTGATTATACCTGCACTTAAAAGTTTTTGTACCTCGAGTTTAATGGCCTCCTCCTTATCGTGAGCAAAGATTCTCAGCCTCTGAGGTTTGGGTTTTATGGTCGGGTTAACCTCCAGCCTATGAACGGCGACTTCTTCCTTTATTCCCCTCATATCCTCTACTTGCCATGCAAAGACATCGTTGCTTTCTTTGAGCAAATTTCGACGATTTCTAGCCTTTCTTTACTTGACAATTGCTTTCCAATTTGAATTTTCTGCTCAGGATAGGAGGGGTTTGCAATTACTGATTCCAGCTCGTCCACAGCCTCTAGCTCTGGACCATCTCTGAATTGTAGGGTCTTAATGATGATTTCTCTGACCCTCTGTCTTTCTTCGGCCCCCAGGTGTGGATCTTCCTCAGCAATCATGTCATCCAGCTCGTCTGCGATCTCACTGGTGGTGGCCCCCGAGTTATTGTCGACTTGGAGGCATAGCTCGCCTATGGAGACTTGGTCGACCATAACTGTATCTGGTTCGACCATGGTGTTTCCAGAGTGATGTGTCGGCTCAGTCATGATCTCGTCATGTGAGAGATAGGTCGACTCTTCCACAATGGTGATTGTTGATAGTCGAGTAGTTTTGGTGACTGATTGAGACAATCTTAAATATCCTTCCGCTGTTTCAATCTCCATCTCCCTTTTCTTTATTTCCCGAAGGACATGATCGAGGTATGCTCGAGTTGTGCCTTGAACACAGCTGACTTCAGCTGGTGTGGGGAATTTAACTCGTTGATGGGGGATTGAGGCCACCATTCCAAGTGCGACCTGGCCAGGAATTCCAAGAATAGCAGCATAATCACTATTCACATCTATGACAATAAATTTTACCTTGGAAATGACCCTGTAGGGATGTTGGCCTAGGTCGACGTCTAGCTCGATCTGTCCTCGGCATCGACCCGGTGGTTAGTAAAGCCTTCCACCCGCCGTCATACCTTTCAAGCTGCTCATTCGAGAGACCCATCTCCTGGAATGTTTTGTAGAACAGGATATCCTTGCAGGCCCCCGTGTCGACTAAGAGTCTGCTCGTTGTACATCCATCAATGAGTCCTGGGATGACGAGAACTTGCTCTCTAGCCGCCATATTAGTTGCTAGCTCGCTTGGATAAAAGATAATCACCTCATCCCTGACATGGCTCCTTGGTGGCACATGTGGGGCTTTGTTGAGCTGAAAAATCTTGTGCTTGATGGCCGTGCTGGCCGCTCGCTCGCACAACGCCTGCATTCATTCTAGGCCGCCATGGTTCATGATGTCCACTCGGTGTCGCTCACCACCGCCTGCTTGAGGTCTTTTAACATATGTGTCGAGCCTTCCCTGGTCGACCATCCTCTGAATGATACGCTTCAAACTCATACAATCCTCAGTAGTATGGTCCGTATCCTTGTGGTAATCACAGTACTTGCTATTCTCCCTCCTGAACTTGTTGCCTGGGTTCATTGGGGCAGGTGGGGCCAGCTCGACCGCATTCATTATCTCTGTTCGACTCACCGTTAGGGGAGTGAAAGCTTCGGGCACTTTCTCTGTCGCCCTGGTCCTGTTCTTACCATTCTTGTTGTTTCCCCCGTTCTTGGCCGAGTCCTTTTTATCATCGCCGACTTCGCCTTGGGGCCTTTTCCATTCTTCTTTTCTTTTCTTTCCTCGGCCAAAGCTACATTATAGGCCTTCTCGAACAACTCTTGTCTAGTTGTAACTGTCTGAACTGTTAGCTCGTAATCCATGTCTGCCGAGGAAATTCCACTCCTGAAGCAATTGATGACCTCCCTGTCAGTGAGGTCTTCCTCGATGACCATCTCTTTAAACTTGGTGTAGTAGCTCATTGAGCTTTCATTTTTCCCTTGCACCAAGTTGTTTAGATCGGTGACAAGCCATTTTCCTGCTCCAAAGAATAGCCGAGAAGCAATCAAGGAATTTTGTTCTCATACACATCCAGGTAGAGATGCATCCTATCGCCAAACCCTCAACCATGTTAGGGCTGCCCCTGTGAGTGTGCTTATGAGGGCTTTGCACATAGTGTCGTCCTCATTGGAGACAAAGCACATTGTGGCTTCCAGGTGCTGTACATGGCTTTTTTCATTAGTCACCCTTGAGAAAGATCTTGCACAAACCATGTTAAGCTCGACCAAGAAGTCTGCCAAGGCTTGAGCCTTCAACGCCTTTCGAGGTCGATACTCGATGTCGAATTTCGTGAGGGCAATTGACCAATTGAGTATGCAACCTGAACTTTCTGGCTTGTGCAAGATCTTTCTCAAGGGTGCATTTGTGAGCACCACGATAGGATGAGCCAGGAAATAAGCTCGCAGCTTCCTTGAAGCTACGACTAAAGCATAGGCGACTTTTTCAGCATTGTAATATCTGCCCTCCACATCTGATAGGGCCTTGCTAACATAGTACATGGGCTTTTGAATCCCTTCCTCTTCTCGAACCAGAACTGCAGCGACTGCTTTGTCCCCCACAGATAGATATACAAACAAAGTCTCTCCAATGGTCGGGCTACTCAATAGCGGTGGAGTAGCGAGGTAATCCTTGAGTTGTTGGAACGACGAATGGCATTCGGCCGTCCACTCAAAATTTTTGGTCCCCCTCAAAGCTTTGAAGAAGGGGAGAGACCTTTCTGCTGACTTGGATATGAAGCGACCTAGGGCTGCCACTCTTCCATTAAGTCGCTGCATCTCTTTGACACTGGTAGGCTCCTGCATGTCGACTAGAGCTTTGATCTTTTCTGGATTTGCCTCTATTCCTCGTTGTGACACCATAAATCCAAGGAATTTACCCGCTGCTACACCAAAGACACATTTGCTGGGATTGAGCTTCATGTCGTTTGCTCGCAGGTTGGCGAACGTTTCCTTTAGGTCAGCCACGTGATGTCCGGTCTTTGTTTTGATGACCATATCATCGATGTAGGCCTCCATGTTTCGGCCAATCTGTGAAGCAAAGACCTTGTTGACCATACGCTGGTAGGTTGCTCCTGCATTTTTCAACCCGAATGGCATCATAATGTAGCAATAGATGCCTCCAGCTGCTTGGAAAGCCGTCTTCACGATGTCATCCTCGTGCATCCTGATTTGATGGTAGCCTGAATAGGCATCTAGAAAACTGAGGGTGGAGTGGCCAGCAATGGAATCAACAATCTTGTCGATTCTAGGGAGAGGATAGCTATCCTTTGGGCAGGCAAGGTTGAGATTGGTGAAGTCGATGTACATTCTCCATTTGCCATTTGACTTCTTCACCGTGACCACATTGGCTAGCCAGGTTGTATGTGTGGCCTCTTTGATTATACCAGCACTTAAAAGTTTTTGTACCTCGAGTTTAATGGCCTCCTCCTTATCGTGAGCAAAGATTCTCAGCCTCTGAGGTTTGGGTTTTATGGTCGGGTTAACCTCCAGCCTATGAACGGCGACTTCTTCCTTTATTCCCCTCATATCCTCTACTTGCCATGCAAAGACATCGTTGCTTTCTTTGAGCAGCTCGACGATTTCTAGCCTTTCTTTACTTGACAATTGCTTTCCAATTTGAATTTTCTGCTCAGGATAGGAGGGGTTTGCAATTACTGATTCCAGCTCGTCCACAGCCTCTAGCTCTGGACCATCTCTGAATTGTAGGGTCTTAATGATGATTTCTCTGACCCTCTGTCTTTCTTCGGCCCCCAAGTGTGGATCTTCCTCAGCAATCATGTCATCCAGCTCGTCTGCGATCTCACTGGTGGTGGCCCCCGAGTTATTGTCGACTTGGAGGCATAGCTCGCCTATGGAGACTTGGTCGACCATAACTGTATCTGGTTCGACCATGGTGTTTCCAAAGTGATGTGTCGGCTCAGTCATGATCTCGTCATGTGAGAGATAGGTCGACTCTTCCACAATGGTGATTGTTGATAGTCGAGTAGTTTTGGTGACTGATTGAGACAATCTTAAATATCCTTCCGCTGTTTCAATCTCCATCTCCCTTTTCTTTATTTCCCGAAGGACATGATCGAGGTATGCTCGAGTTGTGCCTTGAACACAGCTGACTCCAGCTGGTGTGGGGAATTTAACTCGTTGATGGGGGATTGAGGCCACCATTCCAAGTGCGACCTGGCCAGGAATTCCAAGAATAGCAGCATAATCACTATTCACATCTATGACAATAAATTTTACCTTGGAAATGACCCTGTAGGGATGTTGGCCTAGGTCGACGTCTAGCTCGATCTGTCCCTTGGCATCGACCCGGTGGTTAGTAAAGCCTTCCAATCTGCCGTCATACCTTTCAAGCTGCTCATTCGAGAGACCCATCTCCTGGAATGTTTTGTAGAACAGGATATCCTTGCAGGCCCCCGTGTCGACTAAGAGTCTGCTCGTCGTACATCCATCAATGAGTCCTGGGATGACGAGAACTTGCTCTCTAGCCGCCATATTAGTTGCTAGCTCGCTTGGATAAAAGCTAATCACCTCATCCCTGACATGGCTCCTTGGTGGCACATGTGGGGCTTTGTTGAGCTGAAAAATCTTGTGCTTGATGGCTGTTGCCGCTCGCTCGCAATAACGCCCAGATTCATTCTAGGCTGCCATGGTTCATGATGTCCACTTGCAGGTCGCTCACCACCGCCTGCTTGAGGTCTTTTAACATATGTGTCGAGCCTTCCCTGGTCGACCATCCTCTGAATGATACGCTTCAAACTCATACAATCCTCAGTAGTATGGTCCATATCCTTGTGGTAATCACAGTACTTGCTATTCTCCCTCCTGAACTTGTTGCTCGGGTTCATTGGGCAGTGGGGCCAGCTCGACCGCATTCATTATCTCTGTTCGACTCACCGTTAGGGGAGTGAAAGCTTCGGGCACTTTCTCTGTCGCCCTGGTCCTGTTCTTACCATTCTTGTTGTTTCCCCCGTTCTTGGCCGAGTCCTTTTTATCATCAGTGACTTCAGTCTTGGGGCCTTTCCCATTCTTCTTTTCTTTTCTTTCCTCGGCCAAAGCTACATTATAGGCCTTCTCGAACAACTCTTGTCTAGTTGTAACTGTCTGAACTGTTAGCTCGTAATCCATGTCTGCCGAGGAAATTCCACTCCCCGAAGCAATTGATGACCTCCCGTCGGTTGAGGTCTTCCTCGATGACCATCTCTTTAAACTTGGTGTAGTAGCTCATTGAGCTTTCATTTTTCCCTTGCACCAAGTTGTTTAGATCGGTGACAGTCATTTTCCGGGCTCCAGCAGTCGAGAAGCAATCAAGGAATTTTGTTCTCATACACATCCAGGTAGAGATGCATCCTACTGCCAAACCCTTGAACCATGTTAGGGCTGCCCCTGTGAGTGTGCTTATGAGGGCTTTGCACATAGTGTCGTCCTCATTGGAGACAAAGCACATTGTGGCTTCCAGGTGCTGTACATGGCTTTTTTCATTAGTCACCCTTGAGAAAGATCTTGCACAAACCATGTTAAGCTCGACTAAGAAGTCTGCCAAGGCTTGAGCCTTCAACGCCTTTCGAGGTCGATACTCGATGTCGAATTTCGTGAGGGCAATTGACCAATTGAGTATGCAACCTGAACTTTCTGGCTTGTGCAAGATCTTTCTCAAGGGTGCATTTGTGAGCACCACGATAGGATGAGCCAGGAAATAAGCTCGCAGCTTCCTTGAAGCTACGACTAAAGCATAGGCGACTTTTTCAGCATTGTAATATCTGCCCTCCACATCTGATAGGGCCTTGCTAACATAGTACATGGGCTTTTGAATCCCTTCCTCTTCTCGAACTCGTAATCAGCCATCGCTTTGTCCCTACGTATAGATATACAAACAAAGTCTCTCCAATGGTCGGGCTACTCAATAGCGGTGGAGTAGCGAGGTAATCCTTGAGCTGTTGGAACGACGAATGGCATTCGGCCGTCCACTCAAAAATTTTGGTCCCCCTCAAAGCTTTGAAGAAGGGGAGAGACCTTTCTTCCGACTTGGATATGAAGCGACCTAGGGCTGCCACTCTTCCATTAAGTCGCTGCATCTCTTTGACACTGGTAGGCTCCTGCATGTCGACTAGAGCTTTGATCTTTTCTGGATTTGCCTCTATTCCTCGTTGTGACACCATAAATCCAAGGAATTTACCCGCTGCTACACCAAAGACACATTTGCTGGGATTGAGCTTCATGTCGTTTGCTCGCAGGTTGGCGAACGTTTCCTTTAGGTCAGCCACGTGATGTCCGGTCTTTGTTTTGATGACCATATCATCGATGTAGGCCTCCATGTTTCGGTCAATCTGTGAAGCAAAGACCTTGTTGACCATACGCTGGTAGGTTGCTCCTGCATTTTTCAACCCGAATGGCATCATAATGTAGCAATAGATGCCTCCAGCTGCTTGGAAAGCCGTCTTCACGATGTCATCCTCGTGCATCCTGATTTGATGGTAGCCTGAATAGGCATCTAGAAAACGAGGGTGGAGTGGCCGGCAATGGAATCAACAATCTTGTCGATTCTAGGAGAGGATAGCTATCCTTTGGGCAGTGCAAGGTTGAGATTGGTGAAGTCGATGTACATTCTCCATTTGCCATTTGACTTCTTCACCGTGACCACATTGGCTAGCCAGGTTGTATGTGTGGCCTCTTTGATTATACCAAGACTTAAAAGTTTTTGTACCTCGAGTTTAATGGCCTCCTCCTTATCGTGAGCAAAGATTCTCGGCCCTCCGAGGTTTGGGTTTTATGGTCGGGTTAACCTCCACCCTATGAACGGCGACTTCTTCCTTTATTCCCCTCATATCCTCTACTTGCCATGCAAAGACATCGTTGCTTTCTTTGAGCAAATCGACGATTTCTAGCCTTTCTTTACTTGACAATTGCTTTCCAATTTGAATTTTACGCTCGGGATAGGAGGGGTTTGCAATTGCGATTCCGGCTCGTCCACCTCTAGCTACTGACCATCTCCGAATTGTAGGGTCTTAATGATGATTTCTGCGACCCTCTCGTCTTTCTTCGGCCCCCAGTGTGGATCTTCCTCGCAATCATGTCATCCAAACCTCGTCTCGCGATCTCACCGGTGGTGGCCCCGAGTTATTGTCGACTTGGAGGCATAGCTCGCCTATGGAGACTTGGTCGACCATAACCGTATCTCGGTTCGACCATGGTGTTTCCAGAGTGATGTGTCGGCTCAGTCATGATCTCGTCATGTGAGAGATAGGTCGACTCTTCCACAATGGTGATTGTTGATAGTCGAGTAGTTTTGGTGACTGATTGAGACAATCTTAAATATCCTTCCGCTGTTTCAATCTCCATCTCCCTTTTCTTTATTTCCCGAAGGACATGATCGAGGTATGCTCGAGTTGTGCCTTGAACACAGCTGACTTCAGCTGGTGTGGGGAATTTAACTCGTTGATGGGGGATTGAGGCCACCATTCCAAGTGCGACCTGGCCAGGAATTCCAAGAATAGCAGCATAATCACTATTCACATCTATGACAATAAATTTTACCTTGGAAATGACCCTGTAGGGATGTTGGCCTAGGTCGACGTCTAGCTCGATCTGTCCCTTGGCATCGACCCGGTGGTTAGTAAAGCCTTCCAATCTGCCGTCATACCTTTCAAGCTGCTCATTCGAGAGACCCATCTCCTGGAATGTTTTGTAGAACAGGATATCCTTGCAGGCCCCCGTGTCGACTAAGAGTCTGCTCGTTGTACATCCATCAATGAGTCCTGGGATGACGAGAACTTGCTCTCTAGCCGCCATATTAGTTGCTAGCTCGCTTGGATAAAAGATAATCACCTCATCCCTGACATGGCTCCTTGGTGGCACATGTGGGGCTTTGTTGAGCTGAAAAATCTTGTGCTTGATGGCTGTGTTGCTGGCCTGCTCAGTAATAACGCCCAGATTCATTCTAGGCTGCCATGGTTCATGATGTCCACTTGCAGGTCGCTCACCACCGCCTGCTTGAGGTCTTTTAACATATGTGTCGAGCCTTCCCTGGTCGACCATCCTCTGAATGATACGCTTCAAACTCATACAATCCTCAGTAGTATGGTCCGTATCCTTGTGGTAATCACAAGATTTGCTATTCTCCCTCCCGAACTTGTTGCTGGGTTCACTGGGCAGTGGGGCCAGCTCGACCGCATTCATTATCTCTGTTCGACTCACCATTAGGAGAGTGAAAGCTTCGGGCACTTTCTCTGTCGCTCTGGTCCTGTTCTTACCATTCTTCTTGTTTCCCCCGTTCTTGGCCGAGTCCTTTTTATCATCAGTGACTTCAGTCTTGGGGCCTTTCCCATTCTTCTTTTCTTTTCTTTCCTCGGCCAAAGCTACATTATAGGCCTTCTCGAACAACTCTTGTCTAGTTGTAACCGTTCGAATCGTTAGCTCGTAATCCATGTCTGCCGAGGAAATTCCACTCCTGAAGCAATTGATGACCTCCCTGTCAGTGAGGTCTTCCTCGATGACCATCTCTTTAAACTTGGTGTAGTAGCTCATTGAGCTTTCATTTTTCCCTTGCACCAAGTTGTTTAGATCGGTGACCGGAGTCATTTCAGGGCTCCGGCGGTCGAGAAGCAATCAAGGAATTTTGTTCTCATACACATCCAGGTAGAGATGCATCCTACTGCCAAACCCTTGAACCATGTTAGGGCTGCCCCTGTGAGTGTGCTTATGAGGGCTTTGCACATAGTGTCGTCCTCATTGGAGACAAAGCACATTGTGGCTTCCAGGTGCTGTACATGGCTTTTTTCATTAGTCACCCTTGAGAAAGATCTTGCACAAACCATGTTAAGCTCGACCAAGAAGTCTGCCAAGGCTTGAGCCTTCAACGCCTTTCGAGGTCGATACTCGATGTCGAATTTCGTGAGGGCAATTGACCAATTGAGTATGCAACCTGAACTTTCTGGCTTGTGTAAGATCTTTCTCAAGGGTGCATTTGTGAGCACCACGATAGGATGAGCCAGGAAATAAGCTCGCAGCCTTCCTTGAAGCTACGACTAAAGCATAGGCGACTTTTTCAAAGATTGTAATATCTCGCCTCCACATCTCGATAGGGCCTTGCTAACATAGTACATGGGCTTTTGAATCCCTTCCTCTTCTCGAACCGTAATCAGCCGATCGCTTTGTCCCCACGATAGATATACAAACAAAGTCTCTCCAATGGTCGGGCTACTCAATAGCGGTGGAGTAGCGAGGTAATCCTTGAGTTGTTGGAACGACGAATGGCATTCGGCCGTCCACTCAAAATTTTTGGTCCCTCAAAGCTTTGAAGAAGGGGAGAGACCTTTCTGCTGACTTGGATATGAAGCGACCTAGGGCTGCCACTCTTCTATTAAGTCGCTGCATCTCTTTGACACTGGTAGGCTCCTGCATGTCGACTAGAGCTTTGATCTTTTCTGGATTTGCCTCTATTCCTCGTTGTGACACCATAAATCCAAGGAATTTACCCGCTGCTACACCAAAGACACATTTGCTGGGATTGAAGCTTCATGTCGTTTGCTCGCAGGTTGGCAAACGTTTCCTTTAGGTCAGCCACGTGATGTCCGGTCTTTGTTTTGATGACCATATCATCGATGTAGGCCTCCATGTTTCGGCCAATCTGTGAAGCAAAGACCTTGTTGACCATACGCTGGTAGGTTGCTCCTGCATTTTTCAACCCGAATGGCATCATAATGTAGCAATAGATGCCTCCAGCTGCTTGGAAAGCCGTCTTCACGATGTCATCCTCGTGCATCCTGATTTGATGGTAGCCTGAATAGGCATCTAGAAAACTGAGGGTGGAGTGGCCAGCAATGGAATCAACAATCTTGTCGATTCTAGGGAGAGGATAGCTATCCTTTGGGCAGGCAAGGTTGAGATTGGTGAAGTCGATGTACATTCTCCATTTGCCATTTGACTTCTTCACCGTGACCACATTGGCTAGCCAGGTTGTATGTGTGGCCTCTTTGATTATACCAGCACTTAAAAGTTTTTGTACCTCGAGTTTAATGGCCTCCTCCTTATCGTGAGCAAAGATTCTCAGCCTCTGAGGTTTGGGTTTTATGGTCGGGTTAACCTCCAGCCTATGAACGGCGACTTCTTCCTTTATTCCCCTCATATCCTCTACTTGCCATGCAAAGACATCGTTGCTTTCTTTGAGCAGCTCGACGATTTCTAGCCTTTCTTTACTTGACAATTGCTTTCCAATTTGAATTTTCTGCTCAGGATAGGAGGGGTTTGCAATTACTGATTCCAGCTCGTCCACAGCCTCTAGCTCTGGACCATCTCTGAATTGTAGGGTCTTAATGATGATTTCTCTGACCCTCTGTCTTTCTTCGGCCCCCAGGTGGATCTTCCTCAGCAATCATGTCATCCAGCTCGTCTGCGATCTCACTGGTGGTGGCCCCCGAGTTATTGTCGACTTGGAGGCATAGCTCGCCTATGGAGACTTGGTCGACCATAACTGTATCTGGTTCGACCATGGTGTTTCCAGAGTGATGTGTCGGCTCAGTCATGATCTCGTCATGTGAGAGATAGGTCGACTCTTCCACAATGGTGATTGTTGATAGTCGAGTAGTTTTGGTGACTGATTGAGACAATCTTAAATATCCTTCCGCTGTTTCAATCTCCATCTCCCTTTTCTTTATTTCCCGAAGGACATGATCGAGGTATGCTCGAGTTGTGCCTTGAACACAGCTGACTCCAGCTGGTGTGGGGAATTTAACTCGTTGATGGGGGATTGAGGCCACCATTCCAAGTGTGACCTGGCCAGGAATTCCAAGAATAGCAGCATAATCACTATTCACATCTATGACAATAAATTTTACCTTGGAAATGACCCTGTAGGGATGTTGGCCTAGGTCGACGTCTAGCTCGATCTGTCCCTTGGCATCGACCCGGTGGTTAGTAAAGCCTTCCACCCGCCGTCATACCTTTCAAGCCGCTCATTCGAGAGACCCATCTCCTGGAATGTTTTGTAGAACAGATATCCTTGCAGGCCCCGTGTCGACTAAGAGTGCCGCTCGTCGTACATCCATCAATAAGTCCTGGGATGATGAGAACTTGCTCTCTAGCCGCCATATTAGTTGCTAGCTCGCTTGGATAAAAGCTAATCACCTCATCCCTGACATGGCTCCTTGGTGGCACATGTGGGGCTTTGTTGAGCTGAAAAATCTTGTGCTTGATGGCTGTGTTCTTTGGCTCGCTCGCACAACGCCTGCATTCATTCTAAGGCCATGGTTCATGATGTCCACTTGCAGGTCGCTCACCACCGCCTGCTTGAGGTCTTTTAACATATGTGTCGAGCCTTCCCTGGTCGACCATCCTCTGAATGATACGCTTCAAACTCATACAATCCTCAGTAGTATGGCCCGTATCCTTGTGGTAATCACAGTACTTGCTATTCTCCCTCCTGAACTTGTTGCCTGGGTTCATTGGGGCAGGTGGGGCCAGCTCGACCGCATTCATTATCTCTGTTCGACTCACCATTAGGAGAGTGAAAGCTTCGGGCACTTTCTCTGTCGCTCTGGTCCTGTTCTTACCATTCTTCTTGTTTCCCCCGTTCTTGGCCGAGTCCTTTTTATCATCAGTGACTTCAGTCTTGGGGCCTTTCCCATTCTTCTTTTCTTTTCTTTCCTCGGCCAAAGCTACATTATAGGCCTTCTCGAACAACTCTTGTCTAGTTGTAACTGTCTGAACTGTTAGCTCGTAATCCATGTCTGCCGAGGAAATTCCACTCCTGAAGCAATTGATGACCTCCCTGTCAGTGAGGTCTTCCTCGATGACCATCTCTTTAAACTTGGTGTAGTAGCTCATTGAGCTTTCATTTTTCCCTTGCACCAAGTTGTTTAGATCGGTGACAGTCATTTTCCGGGCTCCAGCAGTCGAGAAGCAATCAAGGAATTTTGTTCTCATACACATCCAGGTAGAGATGCATCCTACTGCCAAACCCTTGAACCATGTTAGGGCTGCCCCTGTGAGTGTGCTTATGAGGGCTTTGCACATAGTGTCGTCCTCATTGGAGACAAAGCACATTGTGGCTTCCAGGTGCTGTACATGGCTTTTTGCATTAGTCGCCCCTGAGTACTTCTCTAGGAGGGGCAATCTGAAACCAGTAGGAGGTCGACGGTCAATCAAATCCTTGGATAGGGGTCGAAGAGCAAATTCAATTTGTTCGACCTTTCCAGTGTCATTTTTCTTCTCAGCCTCCCATTGCTCAAATTTCCTCTTCCATAGCAGCCACTCCCTAGCATCAGGTCTGCCGTCTCCAGCAGGGGGGACATCGTTTGACCTTTGACCCTCACTTCTAGGGGGAGTTACTTGCTTGCTTCTCCTATCCTTGTGAGAGGGTGACTTTACTGACCGAATTGACGACCTGCGCCTGTCATCTCTAGGTTGCGACCTGCGCCTCTCTTCCCTTATAGGCGACCTGCGCCTATCCTCTCTAGGTGGCGACCTGCGCCTGTAAGTACGCCAATCCAATTCGCGATCCCTTTTTAGGTGCATTTTAAATGATAAAATCGCACTAAGGGGCGTTTTGGAAAATTCCCGGTCCGTTCCGAGACTTCCGGGAACTTTTTATAAGTTTCCCGCGAAGGAAGTATGTTTTAGTATTTTTCCCGGACAAAAGGACCTAAAAGGAATAAATCAGTTTGGACCTCCTGGGAATTAACCCGAAATGTTCCAGAATCTGGTTTTGGCGCCAGAATCGGTTATGGACGTGGCCCGTCGTGCGACAGCTTGAAGCATGGAAATTGGAAGCGTTTGGTCGTGCGACAAAATAATCCCATTCCCAATTTAAGTATAAATGCCATATTCATTCCATTTATCAAAGGGGGGCTCTCTCATTTTCTCACACACAGACACACATACACACACAGTTCATACTCTCTTTCTCTCTCTACTCTCTCTCTATCCGCTAAGCACCAAACTCCGGCGAAGCTTCTTCACCAATCTCCTCCCTAACCTAACCTTTCTCACCGGCGACCTCTCCAATTCCCTCTCTCCGGCCAAACCTCAACCAAATCTCTCCCTCAAACCGGCGATCTACTCCCTCCATTGCCGCTCTCTCAATCGTCTTCTCCACTCCAACCAAGCTCCCTCACCGACGACTTCAACACCAACCTAACCTCCTTCAATTCCCCTTCCACCGATTCCACAACCCAACTCCTCAACCTCCATCTGGTTCCTCTCCCCAAATTCCCCGGCGTCTTCCTCATCAATTAAATCAATCGGCAACTCTCTCACCACCTCCATTGCCGGCCAATCCTCCCTCAAACCTCACCCAAACCAAAACCGTCAACCTAGCTTCTCTCTCTACCACTTCACCGCTCTTTTCTATCCCCTAAACCAATCGCCGTCAACACCGCTCCCCTGTTCAAAACCAAATCGTCAACCACAACCGCTTCCTCCTGATTCTAAGCCCAAGCTCGTAACCACCGTAGCACCTCCAATTTCCGGCCACTACTCCATCAACAATCCCCGGCCAATCAATCCTCAATTGCGTCTCCCTTGTTCCAGATTCCAATACCGTTCAACATACACGCACAGACACCTGGAGCTAATTTGCTGTTCAATCTGAGTTCGTGAGTTTGACCTTTGAAGCTGAGTGAAGATCCTTCTCCCTAACTTGGTTGAGGGAATGCGGACTACGAGGGTAACGATCCATTTCTATCTCTCTCGCATTTACTGATTATTTGTTTCATTGCAATTATTCCCCGGACTTGATAATTAGACTCTATCCGTCCCCAATTATCAAGTCCCAACTGCCGATCTCTCTGTTTAATTAGCTTTGCTTGGTATTGTTGGTATTTGTGATGTGATCTTGTGGTATTTGTTATTTATTGGCCAAGGGAGTGTGGATCTCCCTATATCCACATCCCCTTGGTCGATTCGTTATAAATTCGTTGGTTTCTGAATTGTTTGGTTATTGTGTTGGGATCTGAATAAATTTTTGTTGTTCCTGATTTCAATTTGTAAGGTCTCTGCAGACTGGCATCGATGTGTCACGCGACACAATTGACCATCTAAGGTCCTGTGTCACGCGACACATGTAACCAATCTGCAGCTGATCCATTTCAGTTGTAACCCGTATTCAGTCCTCGATGTAAAGTGGGATGTGGCCTCCCAGAGTCAATGGCTTACAAATTGTATTTCCCCTTGATTGACTAATAAAACGAAGCACTCTTATGCATTCTTATACATATCTTGTCATACACACATTGCACACACTCTTGAATGGTTTGAATGTTGAACAATTGAAAGACTCGTCTACGGACGAGGCGTGTTGGGTGAACTCTCGGTTCTTCCTAACACGTAACTTGACCCCCGAACCCATTTTCTCTTTCAAAAAGGTTTTCAATGTTTCCTCTCAAAAACGGCGTGGCGACTCCTTATTTTATTTTTTCGGCGAGCTCACATTCAGTGGCGACTCTGCTGGGGATACTTGAAACTTGTTTTTCAAAAAGTGGGTCAGACTTTCGTGATTGTTCAACATTTATTCCATTCACTTGTGTGTACCTTGTTGTGTGACATTTTATGGTGTAAATGCATTTGGTGCTTTGTTTTGTTCCCTCCCCCTTTCTTGCTTCCTGTGGGTTGTGATGTTGTGCTGGTGTTGGGGCTAAGTTATTGCATTTGCTTGGAGGCTGGGGCTGGTTATTCTGCTTTTGTTCAGGGTTCTGGCAATGTGACTCCTTCTGTCACGTGACAAAGCGTACCTTTGATGTCCTGTGTAGCGCGACAGAAGGTGCCACTCAGCAGGATTATATCTCCTTGGTGCAGGTTGTGGTTGTGGGCAATCCCCATGATCAATTCTATTGATTCTTGATTATTGTACTCTGTGGGGCGTGTGTGTGTTGTTTTTTTCTTTTATCACCCCTTTTCCAAAATAAAAAAAAATAAAAAATAAAAAAAATCATTTTTTTGCAAATAAAGGAATCTAGCCATCCCGCACACTACTTCACATAGCTCTAGAACCCTCGGGTGCGATTGACGGCATCGCGGACGGCCATGAATTTCGCCTACGCTTGAGCGCCTAATGTCAAACCTATCCCCCTAGCGCGTTATAGGTGGCACCACACTTTAAACCTTACCTAAAACGGTTGGTTTTGACATGACATTTTCAAATACACTAAAATGAGTTGTTTCAAAATTCTTAATAGACTTTCGTACCTCCCCCAAACCCTAGCACGTGTGGGCATGTTGCCAACGCAACATGGTTTCACGAAAGTACATGTCATTCCCATGGCATGTTCTAACGAGAGATCATGTCGCTTTGTCAACGTGCACCGACGAGAGGTCATGCCGGATTTTTCCTTGAAATTCTTCAGGAATACCCGTTATGCTGCCCAAATTTCTCCAGAAATTGGGGCTGCTCGTCCGTCCCATAAATGCTTTGGTTTTATTTAGGTACTATTGCCTGTTATTATTTTTGAACCAATACATTTGGTGTATTTGTGGATGATGTGTCCTTAGGTTCCCCCGAGGTCTAGATTGCGTGAAATAAAGGATTAGCCTTTCCCAACCGTTTATAGGACTTAAAAGCCACCGATTTCTACTTGAACAATAATAAGTGTTGCATGAGTCCATCTCCTTCCGTACTCTCCCCTCTCCCGTACCTCCTCAAGATTCTCTACCCTCCTCCTTATACACGCTCTCTCCTCTCCAGTTAAGGCAAGTTGGGTGCGCGATCTGATTTCCGGTGCTCATTTGGTTCGCGTCTTTGAAGCAGCTGCAGTTTCAGTAGAGCTTACAGACTATTCAGTAGAGATGTCTAGTGCAGAGAAGGGTGTGACTACTCAATCCTGGGATTCATCTGCCACGGGTCAACAAGGCATGCATGATCTATCTATGGAAGAGATGAGGGCCAATTTGGAAGCCGCTCTAGTTAGAGAGCGTGAGGCTCGATTACTCGCTCAAGCCAGGGAAGAGGCAGCACATTCTAAGTTCGTAGAAGCAATGAGAAGTCGTGGTATTGCTGTGATTCGACGTGCTGATGGGACTTATGAGGAGATTACCGATGAGTTTGATGTCGAGACCAGGAATGTCTCCCTTCCTCCTTTTGCTCCGACATATCATCAAGTCCCGAGTCATGGTGTGCAGTCGAACCCTCAAGCAAGTTTTGGTTCAGCCGGAGGAACACAACCGGTCTTCCATGATTTGACCTCCTCACCAATTCTCAATGCTCCCGTGCCCCTAAGCCAGTTTGGGTCCCAATTTCCGAACAGTCAGAGCGAGTTGTTTCCAGGTTCTCAGTATCAGCAGGGTCCGTTTCATGGTTCTCACTTCCAGGGTAACGCCCAGTATACGAATCAGCATCCTTATTCCCAAAACCAGTTCAGCCAAGATGGATTTCTGAAGTTTCCGGCTAGCCAGCCTCAATCTCAAGGATATCAGTCTCAGCCTTTGATGGGTTCAGCTTTTGGATTTGGCTCGTCACCTCTGCAATATCCGGGGTCATCTCCTTACATGCCTGCTAGTGCTTTTCCGCAGAATCAGAATTCTCCAACCGGTCAGTTTAACTATTTGTCAGCTCCAGCACCCTTCAGTCTACCACCAGTTTCTGGAACAGCTCAGCCGCCTCTCTTCCAATCAGCCAACTCTGAGTCTTATTCAACTGCCGCTCCCTCTGTTCCTCAGCTCCCGGGGATGACCCCAGAGGTGATTGCGTTATTAAAACAGATGCAGCAGCAAATTGACAAGTTGACGGCAGGATCAAGTGGACTTAAGGTTGTTGATCCAAGGCAAGTAGAGCCTCTCCCTTATAAGTTCAAGATGCCCAAAATACAGTTTGATGGCTTGGCATGCCCGAAAACTCATGTGGGCACATACGTGATGACTATGGGGGCGATGGGGTTGTACTCCCGAGTTTATGGCTCAGCACTTTCATCTAACGCTTAAAGGACCTTCCCTGACATGGTTTCTAAATGTTAAGTCAGAAGCTCGAGCTACTTGGAGTCAGACTACTGAGGCCTTTCTTGAAAAGTACCGTGGGAACCTTGAGTGGCGCACAACTAGAGACGACCTGGTCGGCACAATCCAAAAGAGTGATGAGTCCATTACTGATTCCTACAAGCGTTGGAATGCCAAATTGAATGAGCTGCCCGAGCCAATTCCATTGCAAGATCAGAAGGACATCTTTTTGTCATGTGTGAAGCCAGTTCTCCGTGAAGCTATTGGGAATGGTTGGTACCCCGATTTAAGGGAGATGGTAGGCATTGGAGCCCATAGCGAGAATCGACTCTTCAACCGTACCCCAGATGACAAGACCGGTAATGTTAATGGTTATGGGTCCAAGATGGTCAATCCAGTTTCCCGGGTCCCAAAAGACAATAGTATCAACAATCTTCAGAGGGGAAGCACTGGCCCAAGCAATGGGAAATTTCAACCTCGTCAGCCACGGAAGTTTGATGATCTCGGCATGACTACGGAAGAAGCATTTAATGGTCTGGTTAAGGCGGGGATGGTTCAGCCCCTTGATAATTACAGCCCTATGCATCGCAACCCAAAGCTGGACACGAGCAAGTACTGCTGCTACCACCAGTTCCCTGGCCATACAACCAACGATTGCATTCCCCTGAAGATGCTCATTCAGAAGCTTGTTGATGATGGAAAGGTTGAGAAGGCTCGCCTCAATGTTGTCCCCGATCTTCTTCAGTGATGTCAGCAGAAGCCCAGAGGCTATCCCACCCGAAGGCGGCGAAGTCAATCAGTCAGCGTCGTTAGGTTCTAGAGTGTCTTTTATGTGGTCATGAGTCCGTCATGTCCATGTTATGAGTCTTTTTATTGCAGTAATAAAACTCTTTGTTTCTATTCTTGCTAGACTCGAGACATCACTTGCACACCCACGTTACACTCGATTGAAATGGTCTTATTCCAAATGATCACTTGTGCTGCCCACCGACCAACGCTTTGAAATGACTAATATT
This sequence comes from Adenophora triphylla var. japonica, assembly GCA_022495995.1. NCBI lineage: Eukaryota > Viridiplantae > Streptophyta > Magnoliopsida > Asterales > Campanulaceae > Adenophora > Adenophora triphylla. The sequence continues at coordinate 148,618 of JAFEMH010001408.1, read as the reverse complement.
TAAATCGATCAGAGTGAGAAAACAGACTGATATCCTTCTCAAAGTGGGGCTTACCAACTCCCCACCTCGATTCCCATATGCTCACATACCTTCCATTGTCCTCGCTATCTCGTTGCTCGATGAATTTGCATGGATCTTCCGCGAAGTAAGCTTAAGCAAGCAATGAAGGCTCTATCTCGTTCGGATCATCCGGTAGGGACTGCGGTTGAAACCTTTCACCCATAGGGAAAACCATTACCTCACCCTCACTAAACAATATCCCTTCAATTCAAGATCGGCATATTTGAAACCCATTTAACCATCGCCAGAAGAAGAGGGACTATCCTTGAGACTCCTGTGATTCAAAGAAAGATCGACCGTCTCCAAGTTCAAGAATGACGGAAAGCAATGATCCATCCTGGGAACTAGCTGAAATGCTCCTCTCAAAGGCAAAATTTAAAAAAAAAGAGACAAAAAATAAAAAAAAGAGAAGAACAAAAAAAAGAAAAGAAAAGAAAAGGGAGCCTAGTCCCCAGCGATCCTCTCAGAAGCGAAAGTCAAAGGATCTGGTCGTTACTCAAAGAGGAGTCTCAGAGTGACTAAAGAGACAACACGGATGTCCCTCACCACTACCCTAACCAATTCCGGCCATCCTCTCAATTTTAGAGGACATTCCCATTACCCTTACCCTTGCTTTACCAAATCCAAGATTGACCTCTCATTCTTAGAGGCATTAAAGATATAATCACTGATTTCCCTCACCTTAGAAATCCCAAACACATCCCTGTAAGCCAACCTCTCATTTTTAGAGGTCCAGTCAGCAAAAGGCCTAGCCGACCTCTCGTTTTAAGAGGTCATGATTTCCCAAATTACCCGATGGCCGATCGAAACCCTGAAGCCCAGTCTCAGTTCCTACCGGATAGCAGTTTCAGTCCAATATCGTCGAGATCTAAAATAGATTATTGCTTAAAGAGGAGCCAAGTCCATCCCGGCTCAAAAGACCATCAAGCGAAGATTGTGCAAATTCCATCCGTTCATTCGACGTTTTATGTGAGCATATTTCTTTCCTCCTCCTCAAACACCTGCCATGGACGTCCCACTGGGGCTTCACATCTGTGTCTCCCATCGACACTCCAAGAGGACATGTTTTGCAATTCTCATAATCCTCAAATGTCCTCAGATTCTCGAATTCCAACGTTCATTCTCTTAATTCGGGATAAGCCGAACTACGGCGACCTGAGCTCCTCCCTAGGAGGGGAACGTAGGCAACCATAACTGGTCCGGTCGAAATCACAAACAGATCTTAGAAAATCCAGTCTCCTCAAGGACCATGCCCGTACACTGTCTATCCTTCCGAGCTTGATTCTCGATATCAGTGGGTTTTCTCCTCAGGATTGATAAAAACATTTGTACATATCGGCTTTGGCGGTTGACTAACCCGAACATCAATAAAGGGTTTTAAGCAGCTTTGTGATCATCACGAATAAGACAAGTTTTCAAGTGTCTCGACAAGTCTTCTCTTTCTACATAATAGGAAGATAGAGCTAAACACTGTTTCGGTCAGCAGGGGCTTCCATACACTTTTCCACACCTTGTGATGCTTATACTCTCCCAAAAGAGTTAAACCCAAAAGCGAGAGTGTCATACACAAAATCGGGATTCATTTCCCACCATTCGAAAGATATGCCCCTGCACGTAAAACACTTTCGAGTCTTGTCCAGCGACTGATTGACTGCGGTTAGAAATGATGGGTTGCCTCTACGGCCACAAGATGACTCTGTCTGCGATAAAGTTGCATGGAATGTCCTCAATCCAGGGCTTTGGTTAAGGTATCCCTCCGGCTCTCCTTATCAGATTTCCCTCCAGGTTTGCTTTACACTATCAACTGGGGCTTTGTCAAGCCGGGATTGCTCTCTGCCCCCCTCTGCTGCTTGCTGTCTCAGACGCGCGATACACTCTGTCCTCACTAGCAATGGACCTGCTGCAATCTGTACTCTCGGGAGCGTCCCCGACTTACCTAAGCTGCACCGTATCATCCGTCACTCATACATTTTTCCACCTCTTGGGAGAGGGACCACCTCATTATAAACACTTTTGCCCCATACATGATCCCCCATAGAGCAACTGATACAGACATATCTGCTCGTCAAGCCGTGCCAAATCCCTACTTCCTATTCTCCCTAGCTGGGATGGACTTGTGCAACAAAAGATTAATAATGCATAAGCAAAGAGTCGAATAAAGTGCTAGGTGCCTAGAAGTGTTGTGTTTTCCCCCGCAGGGTACAATAATCAGGTGATCGTAATTTGATTGTGAGGATTGCCCCTCGGATCACAATTTTGGACAAGGATTCCAAATCCTGCAGGTGGCAGATCCCGTCTTTATTATCTTCACCAGGCCCGTCACCTTTGAACTTATCAACACCGTCGAAAAGAGCCCCAGTTGCCTCAGCCCCCAAGCAGTGCTTGTCAAAGAAAAGAGCCCCAGCTGCCCCAGAATCCAGACAATAATGCTCACCAGTCTCGGCGACTTCAAAAGCCTATTTTACGTGATAAACCGAGACAAGAAGCCGCATCTATTTGAATCTCCCCAGCAGGGCACATCAAAATCAATGGCCCCACCGTCCAACCGTCAATAAGAGTTCGCTGCCCAGCAAGCAAAGTCTCTGGCTTACCAAGCGAAGCTCGGGATACAGAAGTCAATCGTCAACAAAGATAGCCCCATCGCCAAAGCAAGAGTCCGCTGCCCAGAAAGCAAGATTCCCGTCACAGCAACTAAAGGTCCCAGATCTCAAATCCAACAGTCAACAAAAGACCGCCCCGCACCCGGCAACCATCAACAGCAGAAGTAGCATAGGACCCTCCGGAAGCTACATCTATCCCCATCAGAATCAATGGTAGCACGAGACCCTCCGGCAGCTACATCAATCCCCAGCAGCATAAACCATAGCATCAGTCCCTCCGGCAGCTACAGGTAAGCACAGCACAGGTATGAAAACATATCTCAGTCGATTACTTTGCTAGAAGCATTAATCCCTTTTAGGTTGAGATGCCTTCAAATGATCTCGTTTAGGTCAAGAGACCTTAAAATAACCCCTTTTAGGTCAAGAGACCTTCAAATGATCCCTGTTAGGTCAAGAGACCTTCAAATAATCCCTTTCAGGTTGAGATGCCTTCAAATGATCTCGTTTAGGTTAAGAGACCTTAAAATAATCCCTTTTAGGTCAAGAGACCTTCAAATAATCCCTATCAGGTTGTGATGCCTTCAAATAATCTCGTTTAGGTCAAGAGACCTTCAAATAATCTCGTTTAGGTCAAGAGACCTTAAAATAACCCCTTTTAGGTCAAGAGACCTTCAAATGACCCCTTTTAGGTCAAGAGACCTTAAAATAACCCCTTTTAGGTCAAGAGACCTTCAAATAATCCCTGTCAGGTTGTGATGCCTTCAAATAATCTCATTTAGGTCAAGAGACCTTCAAATAATCCCTGTCAGGTTGAGATGCCTTCAAATGATCTCGTTTAGGTCAATAGACCTTAAAATAACCCCTTTTAGGTCAAGAGACCTTCAAATAATCCTTGTCAGGTTGTGATGCCTTCAAATAATCTCGTTTAGATCAAGAGACCTTCAAATAATCCCTGTCAGGTTGTGATGCCTTCAAATAATCTCGTTTAGGTCAAGAGACCTTCAAATAATCCCTTTTAGGTCAAGAGACCTTAAAATAATCCTTGTTAGGTCAAGAGACCTTAAAATGATCCCGTTTAGGTCAAGAGACCTTCAAATAATCCCTTTAAGGTCAAGAGACCTTCAAATAGTTTCTTTTATGTTCATCCCCCTCAATTAGTTTCTTTCGAACTACGACCGGCTTGATTCCCACTTGGGATACGTAGGAATCCTTTCTCCAAAGGTCCAGCCATCCGATTCACCGATCACCGTCTAGCCCTCCACCTTATTCCCCAGCCGCTCATTGGGATTGGGTCTTATTTTATCGACAACCTCACTTCTTCCATAAGTGACGTTGCCGAGGGGCTCTGTAAGTATGCCAATCCAATTCGCGATCCCTTTTTAGGTGCATTTTAAATGATAAAATTGCACTAAGGGGCGTTTTGGTAAATTCCCGGTTCGTTTCGAGACTTCCGGGAACTTTTTATAAGTTTCCCGCGAAGGAAGTATGTTTTAGTATTTTTCCCGGACAAAAGGACCTAAAAGGAATAAATCAGTTTGGACCTCCTGGGAATTAACCCGGAATATTCCAAAATCTGGTTTTGGCGCCAGAATCGGTTATGGACGTGGCCCATCGTGCGACAGCTTGAAGCATGGAAATTGGAAGCGTTTGGTCGTGCGACAAAATAATCCCATTCCCAATTTACGTATAAATGCCAAATTCATTCCATTTGTCAAAGGGGGGCTCTCTCATTTTCTCACACACAGACACACATACACACACAGTTCATACTCTCTCTCTCTCTACTCTCTCTCTATCCGCTAAGCACCAAACTCCGGCGAAGCTTCTTCTCCAATCTCCTCCCTAACCTAACCTTCCTCACCGGCGACCTCTCCAATTCCCTCTCTCCGGCCAAACCTCACTCAACCTTAACCAAATCTCTCCCTCAAACCGGCGATCTACTCCCTCCATTGCCGCTCTCTCAATCGTCTTCTCCACTCCAACCAAGCTCCCTCACCGACGACTTCAACACCAACCTAACCTCCTTCAATTCCCCTTCCACCGATTCCACAACCCAACTCCTCAACCTCCATCTGGTTCCTCTCCCCAAATTCCTCGGCGTCTTCCTCATCAATTAAATCAATCGGCAACTCTCTCACCACCTCCATTGCCGGCCAATCCTCCCTCAAACCTCACCCAAACCAAAACCGTCAACCTAGCTTCTCTCTCTACCACTTCACCGCTCTTTTCTATCCCCTAAACCAATCGCCGTCAACACCGCTCCCCTGTTCAAAACCAAATCGTCAACCACAACTGCTTCCTCCTGATTCTAAGCCCAAGCTCGTAACCACCGTAGCACCTCCAATTTCCGGCCACTACTCCATCAACAATCCCCGACCAATCAATCCTCAATTGCATCTCCCTTGTTCCAGATTCCAATACCGTTCAACATACATGCACAGACACCTGGGGCTAATTTGCTGTTCAATCTGAGTTCGTGAGTTTGACCATTGAAGCTGAGTGAAGATCCTTTTCCCTAACTTGGTTGAGGGAACGCGGACTACGAGGGTAATGATCCATTTCTATCTCTCCCGCATTTACTGATTATTTATTTCATTGCAATTATTCCTCGGACTTGATAATTAGACTCTATCCGTCCCCAATTATCAAGTCCCAACTGCCGATCTCTCTGTTTAATTAGCTTTGCTTGGTATTGTTGGTATTTGTGATGTGATCTTGTGGTATTTGTTGTTTATTGGCCAAGGGAGTGTGGATCTCCCTATATCCACATCCCCTTGGTCGATTCGTTATAAATTCGTTGGTTTCTGAATTGTTTGGTTATTGTGTTGGGATCTGAATAAATTTCTGTTGTTCCTGATTTCAATTTGTAAGGTCTCTGCAGACTGGCATCGATGTGTCACGCGACACAATTGACCATCTAAGGTCCTGTGTCACGCGACACATGTAACCAATCTGCAGCTGATCCATTTCAGTTGTAACCCGTATTCAGTCCTCGATGTAAAGTGGGATGTGGCCTCCCAGAGTCAATGGCTTACAAATTGTATTTCACCTTGATTGATTAATAAAACGAAGCACTCTTATGCATTCTTATACATATCTTGTCATACACACATTGCACACACTCTTGAATGGTTTGAATGTTGAACAATTGAAAGACTCGTCTACGGACGAGGCGTGTTGGGTGAACTCTCGGTTCTTCCCAACACGTAACTTGACCCCCGAACCCATTTTCTCTTTCAAAAAGGTTTTCAATGTTTCCTCTCAAAAACGGCATGGCGACTCCTTATTTTATTTTTTCGGCGAGCGCACATTCAGCGCCTACCCTCTCTTATAGGTGACCTGCGCCCATTCCTTTCCCTATGGGACTGTGACCTTTGCGTCCTGGCAGGTGAACCACGCAAGCTTCGATTAGCCTCTAGCTGGGTTCTCAAATCTGACTGAGCCTCTTGCTCTCTGTTCCTGGTGAGGCTGGCCCTCAGATCGTCACTTGGAACATGGATAGGGGATTGAGGTCGCAGTACCATCCTTTGCTCGACATTCTGTCCCACGGTTTCCTTTGGCCTAGCACTCCTAGCACGCTGCCTGTTAGATAATTGAGAGGGAGCTACTCTCTCTGACCTTCTGTCAGCCTGCTCTGCCTCCTCCATGGCTATTAATTCTGCCAGAATTTGAGCCCGTTCCAACAGCATCTCCTTTCTGCTCAAGGGATTGGATGAGGGACCTGCCCTGTTTCCAGCATTCCCTGGCCCCATTTGACGCTTTGGGGGAGGCAGTGCTCCTTGTCCTTCCATAGGTCGTTTGTCCCTCCTCCCATCTGGCAATCCTCTGCCGTCAGCAACGCTGTTAGATCGAGTTGCCCTAGCGTGATGATGCAGTGGAGGGGGAGGAGGTAAGTTAGCGTTCCCAGTGTTTGCATTGGCGTTCGTGTGAGTGTTTCCTTCGTCTTGCCCGAGTGAGGCCTCAGATACATGTCCATCCGAAGTCACCATGATAGCAGGTTGAGAAAGATTTTGAGGTCAAGTTATGCACGCTTCCCGGTAATGGAACCAAACTGATGCCGCAGGAAATGTGTTTATCAATCTTCCTCCACGTGGCAGGACTGATCACCTAGCTCCTTGACCTGAAATCAGAACCCACGACTAGCCGGATGTGTCTCCGGCTTAGACCCTCGGGCGTGAGAGTAAGTATGCATGTATTGGAGAGCAAAAATGTATTGAACAAGTGATATTCAGATAACAAAATTGCAGTTACCTCATAACCGTTGTAGCGGTAATATATTTATAGCTGATGAATGCGGTATATTTGGTGAGGCTACATGAGCTCCGAGATTTTAGGGACAGTTACATGTCATGTGAACGTGTCTTTAATGGCACCTGATTTGTAGGGAACCCGTTATGGGAAGAATTGAAACACGTGCGCCTGTGACCGTTAGGTCGACGCTTGCTTGGCAAGTCGAGGTCGACGCTCATGATTGGGTCGACCTGACTGATGGGTAGATTTGGATCGTACCTGAAGTATGACTGGGTCATAAGGTCGGACTAAGTTAGGTCGGGACCTAGTAGGTCGGACAATGAACTTAGTCGACTGATATATGAGATGGACCTTGAGCCATGTATTGATTGGGCCTAGCCCACTGAGAATGTGGTGGCAATAATTGTTTAAGGACTGGGCTTTACTCGCTTAGCCCAGCTCGATACTTTTGGTATGTTCATGCCTTTTATTTGCCTCTTATATATATATATATATATATATATATATATATATATATATATATATATATATATATATATATATATATATATATATATATATATATATATAATATAAGAGGTAATCGAGGCAAATCTATCACTATATATATATATATATATATATGTATATAAATATATGTATATATATGTATATATGTATATAAATATATGTATATATATATATATATATATATATATATATATATATATATATATATATATATATATATATATATATATATATATATATATATATATATATATATATATATATATGTGTGTATATATGTATATATATATATATATATATGTATATATGTATATATATATATATATATATATGTATATATGTATATATATATATATATATATATGTATATATATATATATATATATATATATATATATATATATAATATAATATAATATATTATATATATAAATATAAATATATAAATATATTATATATATAAATATAAATATAAATATATAAATATATTATATATATAAATATATATAATATAATATATATATAAATATAAATATATAAATATATTATTGTTTTGGTAGAAAAAACAATAAAGTAGAATCTTAACTATGTTTAGTGTGTGGATTGAACAATAAGGAGGGAACTATGGAATTCGATTATATGGAACAAAAAAATGAAAAAGAGATAATGACAACACGATTTGTTAACGAGGAAAACCTTGGAGGTGATAACCTCTTTGGAAAAAACCCCGGGAGTTAGGTCTCCAACCTTAAAGGTTTCACTATAATGATCACAAATACAACTTTGGAAGATAATGGAGAGGATTACAAGAGCTTTTTGTGTAGAGTGTGTGCGTATGAGCATGAATGTGTTTTTCCGTCTCCATTTCCCTTAAATACAAGTAGATATGAAAGAGTCAATATGGTTCCTATAATCTCGGCATTTTGGTTTATCACTTCAACCTCCGTGAGACCAAGTCGCCCTAGCCGTTTGAAGGTCTGTTGAACGTGCTTGAGGATTGTTCCGCATTCCTCTCTTAATTACTGAAAAATAAGAATAAGAATATTAGGAAATATTGAACAAGTAAATATTAAAACATTACTTACAGTGTAATGACATCTCGATATGCAGGATCAATTGAAGATGTCGCCATGTTGAAAAATGCCCACAACAATTTGTCCCCAAAAACATTTGACTATGTTGGCAACTGAAGAGGCAAAATGTTTTTTCTTTTGAATTAATGGTCCAACTGTCCGCTCTGCTTGATGGGACGTTTTGGAAGACGTGGCGTTGAAATGGACGATTGGGGAGAAGAGTTATTTTTGAAAAGGAATTCTTTTTCTTTTTATTAACCGCTTGAGAGGATAAATTAATCTTCTCAAAGCTTCTTTTCACCTCCGTTGGCCCACGGCGCCGTTGGTCTCCAAGGTAAAATTCCTCCGTCTCTCACCTTCTTCCTTTGTTTATTTTTCTCTTTTTGCTTTGTCAACCATGGGTACAGCTAGGTTGTACGGGCCCATACCCAAGAAAGCGTCATCCCCACAAGGTCCCGTAGAGATTAATCTCGACGATTTTGTTTGCGGAAATCTTCTCACTAAACCAACTGAAGAAACTTGTTTGTTCAACGATTCTCAAATAGAGTCCATAAAACAACAATGTTGCTTCCCAAGTGGTGCAATTTTTCATCCCTTTTCCATAAAACTTAGGTCTGACCATATTTCCCTCAAATGGATGCGTTTCTTCGAATATCCCTTCCTTCTAGGGTTTAGTTACCCTTTTCCACCGTTGGTTCGAAGTTCTTTCGAAAAACTCAACCGGCTTATGCTCAACTTATGCCAATGGCCTGGCGAGTTTTGCTTTTGTCCTCAAAGTAAACCGAGAAAACGGACTAAACCTAGGGCTTCCCGAAATTGCCTATTCCTATGATCTTCAACTTTTTGGTTCCAACAGGTACCTTTTTAGAAAGAAATCAGGTATAAATCCTTTGATGAGCACCACATCCTCCAGTGATAGGGGATGGAAGAATAGATTTTTCTTTGTTGATAGGACGTCGATTGGAGAAAATGATGAGATATCGAAGCAATGGAACAAGGGAGGTACTTAAATTCTTACTCTTGTGACTTCCTGTTCTTGAGACAAACTGAATTGTAATTGTTCTTGCTTTTATGTAGATATTGATTGGGGAGAATTGTTTCCACCTTCCAAAGACACTCTAGCCAAGATCGAAGAGTTTTTCAGTCTCCCTCTCGATAAGAGGTCTCCCAAAGGTTTGTTGGAAGCTTCGTCGACTATTCCAGAGGATATAAAGGCTTCTACTTCTGTAATTATGTCCACTGGTAAGCTTGGTATCTTGTTACCTTTGATAACTGTCATCAATTTGATGTGTTATTCGTTATTGACAATATCTCTATGTCCATGCAGTCTCCAAACCGGTAGTTTCAGGGTCTGACTTTGACCTGGATGATATTGAGGCCTTGCTCTCGCACCCCGTTGTCAAGATTGAAAAGAAACCTCCACCTGCTCCTAAGAAGAGTCCTGTTCCTGATGAAAGCATTGGTATTGGCTCTAGGGTGAGGAAGAGAAAAGCTAGCCAAGAGGAAGTGATCGAGGTTGGAGACTCCTTTGATGGAATGTCAGCGGGAGATTTCAAGAAGAAATTCATGAGCCTGGCGAATGGGGTAAGACACCATTAATTGGATATTGAATAGTTTCAAAGGTTGTTATAACATTTAGTAATATCAAGATGTCATCTTTCGGCGTAGGGTACGTGGAGGAATTGGCAAAAGAAGTTGAAATGGTAAAGAAGAAGTCCAAAGCCGACATCGCTTTGGTCGGGAAGGAGAAGTTGGCATCGGATAATAAGGTGAAGGAATATGAGAAGACTATAGAGCAATTAAGCAAGTCGGTGGGAGAACAAGAACAGACGGTGAAGGACTTATTGAATAGTACGGCGAAAAGTGAGGATGACCACAACAAGGAGATAGCGAAGTGAGGAATTCTTGCAAACTAGGCTGCAGCGAAGGCTGTCTCTCAATGCAAGGTGAAGATGATGAAGGAATATCGGGAAGGGAAGGCTGGTGCTTGGGATATCAATAGGGAATGTGCCTATCTGTTCAAGTTGACGGTGAGGTGACGGACGAGGGCGAGGTGTCGTCAAGTCCGTATGAAACGATTGTCAAGGATGCACCAGCGGTTGGAGAAGTGACACCGGATCTGACACACTGCGGCGAAGCCACCTAAACAAAAAGAAGGTAAAACAACTTGGTTCTTGGTATTTTGTTGATGTTCTTGGGGTGGAATCCCTTAAGACAATTTTTATTTTTATTTGGTTTGTAATGGGTCCATAAGGACTAAAGACAATCTTTTTATGTGTTGGGTTGGTCCAACACTTGTGCACGTTCTTGTTGGTAGTTCGGATACTTTATGGTTGCTTTAGTTTAGTTATGGTTTAATAGTTTTCAAGCACGTCAAGGCTTGTTTCTTTTGGATAATTTTTTGTATGTTTTGCACATATGGTGACATGATAGTATGTCGAAATGATAGGTACTTAGGATGACATGTATACGTCATAAACCGTAGATACTTAGATGACACGTATATGCCATAAACCGTAGATACTTAGATGACACGAATATGCCATAACCATAAGAATAATACTTAAGATCAATCATCTAGCGAGTGGGAATGGGTAAGCTATATGAGTTTACCCATATAGGCCCACCCAGCACCTCAATTAGTGAGATAACTTGCGCTCCCGAGGGCGAAGGTGTGGTAACCTAACTTCTTAAGAAAGAGGTAATTAACTCTTTAAACCTTAAAAGGGATTGTGTACCTTTACTTGAGAAGAGATGGCCAGTCTCTAACGGAGGAGAAATCGTTGTTCCTTGCGTGCATTCGATATGTCCCCATGTAAATGTGTCAATACCTCATAAGATAGAAACACGTTAAAAATGGACGCCAACTAAGGTTGACGTCTCTCCATAAAGTATATTAGCGACATCTTAACTTGTAAATAATAAAAAAGATGCATATGAGAAAAGAAAGGTTGTAAAGAATTAAAAGACGATTCATACCTGGAAAGATGAGTTCATGGGAAATCATATTTAAATGTAGTACCTTTTGAGATGAATGGCGTTCCAACTTCGCGGTATCATTTGGCCATCCAAGGTTGCAAGGCGATATGCTCCTTTTCCGGCTTGTGCATCTATTAAGTAGGGTCCCTCCCATTTTGGGGCGAGCTTGCCTGCATTGGGCTCCTTGGTATTTTGGAATGCCTTTCGTAGGACTAAGTCTCCTACTTGAAACCTTCTAACCCTTACGTTTTTATTGTAAGATCGGGCTACCCTTTCTTGATATCTTTGCCATGCGAACTTTGGCCATGTCCCTTAGCTCGTCCACGGTATCAGGTCATGTATCAAGATGTCTTTATTATGTTCGGATGTCGATGGTGTATCTTGCCGTTGGTACAAGGACCTGTTTGGAATAACGGATTCGGTTCCAAATACAAGTGAATAGGGGTTTGACCGGTAGCATTCTTAGATGTCGTCTGTCGGCCCATAGGACCATTGGTAACTCTTACGCAACGTCCTTTCTTGGTTTAGTCTCTTTTTAAGTTCTTGATTATTATTTTGTTGCTAGACTACTTTGTCCATTGGCTTGAGGGTGAACGGCGAAGATGTCACCATCTTAACACCCCAAGATGTCAAGAAATCTTGGGTCCTCTTCTTGATGAATTGAGAGCCGTTGTCACAAATTATCTACGATGGAATTCCGAATCGGTGAATATGTTCCTTTTGATAAAAGATATCACTTCTTTGTCACGAACTTGCACATATGCCTCGGCCTCTACCCATTTAGAAAAGTAGTCTGTCATGGCCAAAAGAAATACTCGTCCCACTGGTGCTATGGGAAGTTTTCCTACTATGTCCATTCCCCAAACCATAAAAGGCCATGGTGACGGGATAGGATGTAGCGGTTCGGTGGTGGTGCGGGGATGTCCCCATGTCGTTGACGGGAATCACATTTCTTTGCGTAGTCAACGGCATCTTTTCTCATTGTAGGCCGAAATAGCCCATTCTAAGAGCTTTAGTATGTAAACTTACGCCGGTATGATTTCCACAATCTCCTTCGTGCGGCTCCTTGAGAACTGATGGGCTCTATACGCCTCTAGACATCTTAAGTAGTGACTGCGGCGAGATTTTCTAAACAAGAGATTATCAATAAGTAAATATTTAGATACTCTTACCACTGAAGGCTCTTGCATTTTCTCCTCGGCTGGGATCGTATCATCTAAGAGATATTTGATAATAGGAGGCATCCCGAGAGGTTCTTTGCGGGAGAGGCAAGTATGTCGGCATCCGGGCGAACATCTCAAGATGGTCAATTCTTTGGGATGTCAACATGTATGATTGGGATCTTGGTTTGTGAGAAGCTTTTGAAGGCTGAACCCAAGTTTGCAGAGCATACGCTTGAGAATTTTCTTCCCGTGGGATTTGTTCCAAGGAAAATGTTTTGAATTTGGCGAAATAATTTTTACAATTTCCAAATATGTTGTCATCTTAGCGTTTTTCGCGACGTAGGACCCGTTGTGCGATTAACAATTAGTAATGAATCCATGAACACCCGGATATGCTTGACATCTAAGTCTTGGGCTGCGATTAAACACTGCAATTAGAGCCTCATACTCTGCTTCATTGTTGGTAGCCTTGAAGCGCAGCGATAGATTGTGGTATTATGTCCCCTTGTGGCGATTTTAGTACAACTCCAAGACCTGTACCTCTCATGTTGGCAGCACCGTCCGTGTAGAGAGTCCAATTTTTTAGGATGTCATCATCTTGAAGTTGCTGTACTTCCAATTCCACCTCTTGTTGTAGGGTTGAATTTGAAATCGGCCACAAAATCGGCGGGGCTTGGGATTTTATTGCGGTTAAGGCTCGTACTTGATGTCGTATGTGCTTAATTGTACGAGACCATTTCGCCATTCGACACGACATCTCTGGTTTTCTCATGACATTCTTAATAGGATAGTTAGTGCGTACAATAATAGTATGTGTTTCAAAATAGTGCCTTAATTTAATAGAAGCAGTTATCAAAGCTAAAATTAATTTTTGTAAATGAGAATACCTGGTCTCAGCATCTAAGAGTGTCTTACTTATATAGTAGATGGGTTGCTGATTACCATCTCGTTACGTCACCAAGGCTGCGCTTACAGGCGCCTTCGGACCTTGCTAGGTAGATGTAAAGATGTTCTTCCATCGAGGTTTGGCCAATAAGGGAGGTGTCGACGGGTAAGTTTTGAGCTCTGAAAAGCTTCTTCATGTTGTTCCTCCCATTGGAACTTCTTGTTCTTTCTTAAGATGTCGTAGAAAGGTTTGCATCGATACGAGGATTTTGAAATGAATCTAGTGAGTGCGGCAATTTTCTGTCAATCTTTGGACGTCCTTGATAGATTGAGGTGATGACGAGGTTGAGAATAGCGCGTATTTGTTAAGGCGGCTTCAATGCCTCTTTTAGTAACCATATAACCCGAAACTTGCCGGCCTTCATTCCGAAGTTGAATTTAGTTGGATTAAGTTTCATATTGAAACAATCCAAGATGTCAAAAGCTTGAGAGAGGTTGCTTATGTGATCCTCGGCCTTCTTGGATTTTACTACCATGTCGTCGATGTATACCTCCATTGTGTCCCCAATCTGATCCTTAAACATCTTGTTGACGAGCCTTTGATACGTTGCACTGCATTTTTAGTCCAAAAGGCATGGCAATATAACAATAAATACTGTGGGGGTTATGAAGGCGGTGTCCTCTTGGTCGAGATGGTTCCATCTGAATTTGTTGAAATCCGAGGACGCGTCCATGAAAGTGAGGAGTTCGTGACTGAGGTGGCATCAACTAATGAATCTATGTGCGGCAAAGGGAAAGGATCTTTTGGGCGGGCTTTATTTAAGTCGGTGAAGTCGGCCTTGAGCTTCGCCATTTCCCGTTTCTCTTCTCTACCACAACCACATTCGCCAACCATCTTGGATAATCGACCGCCCGTATCATGTTGGCTTTGAGTAAGCGCTCTACCTCCTCCTTGATGATCGATTTCTTGTTTTACGCAAACTTTCTACGTTTACGGTGCCTTTGGTTTAAAGCTAGGATCTACGTTAAGTTTGTGAGTGATGACATCTTTGCTAATGCTGTCATGTCATCATGTTTCCAAGCGAAACTCTTTATTACGCTTCTTAATAGGTTCACAAGCTTCTCTTCTATATCGACGGGATGTCGGTGCCAATAAGTACTTTGATGTCCGGGTTGGAAGGATCTAACAATACTTCTTTCACATCATCCTCCCTAGCTTCCGAGGACTTCACGTACTTTCCTCGGTAATTGCTATGCTTGTTTTGGAGATGTAGACGCCTTCATTGAAGTTTTGTAACATTCCTTGGCCACTGTTGATCACTTGTAAATCTTAGCGACACCCCAAGGTGTTGGAAACTTCACACTGCGATGGTAAGTGGAGGGTACGGCCTTCATTCCGTGAATCCACGGTCTTCCAAGAATGACATTGTAAGATGTTGCGCAATCAATTACGCAGAACCGTTCCATGGTGTTGAGGCCCTTTGAGTATATTGGAAGCTTTATCTCCCCCACCGTTTCTTTGACTTCACCACTGAAGCCTACCGGCCATGAAGACTTTTTGACAATCTCCGATTACAGGATGTTCATTTCCTTAAGGGTACCCAACATAATAAGATTGACGGAGCTGCCCCATCTACGAGAATACGTCGTATTGTACGGTTAGCGATCTGCAAGGAAATAACCGAGACCGTCATGATGGGGTTCCAAAGCAAGTTATCACGATCACTTTCATCAAAGGTAATTGGATCCGGGCAAGGTGTCGACATCTGGGCTGTCTCTACGGCTTTTCCTCTTTTGACTCCTTAGCGTGTCGTTTTGCGGCGAGAATAGGATGTTCCACATATTTTTGAGCCTCCATTGATGAAGTTGATCACCTTTGTTGATCTTTGGGGAGGCGGCCTTTCGGCTTCATGAGGAGCTTACGCATTTTCGGCCTTCTTCTTTACGGATCCCAACAACTCCTTAAGATGTCCTTTCGAGAGCAAGTAACCGATCTCCTTTCTTAACGCGATGCGAGTCTTGATAACGTGTCCAAAGTCTTCATGGTAAGCGCACCATTTTGATTTGTCACGCCATCCTGTGGTTTTGTCCGTTTTCTTTGGCCATCGGCTTTGTCTCCTAGGTTGCCCATTGCACGAGTACACACGAAATGTCAACGGAAAAACAATAATCGAAATGTTAGGCACATTATCACTATCTTCATCCTCACCGTCTACCGAATTAATTTTCGCTAGTGTCAATTCTCGGATAAGGATTGGGACGGTTGTTCTGCGATGGGACGATTCGGTCTTTACGTCGGGATGGTCATATGTCGACATCTTGGATGACGACTTCGATCTTCGCAGCTCATCTTCCTCCGAGTCTTATGAACCTTAATGCCACTGCTCACGACTTCTTCTAGCCGCTTACAAGGAGTCATTACCAAATCTTGATAATCTTGTGAATCTTTCTTCAACCCCATTTTGAATGCTTCGTGGCATCGACATGTCAAGATTGGGAATTTCTAACACCTCCTTATTGAACCGATGGACATAATCCTTCGAGTCTCATTAGGCTGTGGGTCACATTGTAGTGATCACTTGTCAACTTTTCAAATTGTCATTTGCATGAGAATTGGTTATAGAACATGTTGATGGTGGGCGTATGAACCAATTGAACCTAGGGGTTGCCTAATCGGCCATTTGAGAGCTTTGGTCCGGACAAGGTGGATCCAAATCCCCGCATAAGCGGGCCTCCGTATTGAAGCGGGATATGGATTATGTCCATCTTTTCTTGATAGTGTGCAACATGCTCCTGCGGGTCCGTGGTGCCGTCGTACAACTTCATAGATGGTACGCTGAAACGCTTCGGGATGTCGACATTTGCAATTGCTGGGACAAACCGGGATTGATTGTAACCGATTTTGGGTCTTGGTTGAATTGGAGGAGTTACACAGCACGTTCATTATCGGCTCTACGAGATCCCGCATCTGTTTAGCTAGTGGGTTTCTGCAAAGGGTCGGCCATAGGAATACGATTGAAATTATTATTATTGAAAAGATTATTTAGCAAACCAGAATCGTCCGTAGTAGTCGTGACGTAGTGTTGTCTATAAATGGAATGAATGGGGTGAATCCTGCGGAAGATGGCGTCAATGGGGTGTCCTGGGCAAAGATGTCGACATCATTAAAGATGTCGGCGGAGGAGGATTTGCCCATTGGAATGAATTCATTCGAAATGTAGATCCTCGGTGTTGTCAAAGTTGAGAATCCTTGCACGCAGCGGTGATATATTCTCAAGCCGAGATGCGATGTTTGTTGGTCTTTACGCATCTTAATCATGGAATTGGTCAACACCTTCGAATTGTTATCTTGCTTGGTCCAACCTTTGATTCAACTTTGGTCAAGATACTCCGGATGTCGGCATTCCGCATTGGAAGACGTTGCCCCCTTTTGTGGAGTCTTCGTAGGTTGAGTTGGTGAGACCCGGTGCGAGGAGGTGGTGGTAACAAGTGGTTCTACCTCTGATGTGGGAACAACGGCGGGACCTTTGCCGGCGGTGGACACATTGGGGGGTGCAGACATAGTGAATTTGATTAGGAAATGTTTCAAATAACCGATAAACCACGAGGCCCCTCGGTGGGCGCCAAATTGTTTTGGTAGAAAAAATAATAAAGTAGAATCTTAACTATGTTTAGTGTGTGGATTGAACAATAAGGAGGGAACTATGGAATTCGATTATATGGAACAAAAGAATGAAAAAGAGATAATGACAACACGATTTGTTAACGAGGAAAACCTTGGAGGTGATAACCTCTTTGGAAAAAAACCCGGGAGTTAGGTCTCCAACCTTAAAGGTTTCACTATAATGATCACAAATACAACTTTGGAAGATAATGGAGAGGATTACAAGAGCTTTTTGTGTAGAGTGTGTGCGTATGAGCATGAATGTGTTTTTCCGTCTCCATTTCCCCTTAAATACAAGTAGATATGAAAGAGTCAATATGGTTCCTATAATCTTGGCATTTTGGTTTATCACTTCAACCTCCGTGAGACCAAGTCGCCCTAGCCGTTTGAAGGTCTGTTGAACGTGCTTGAGGATTGTTCCGCATTCCTCTCTTAATTACTGAAAAATAAGAATAAGAATATTAGGAAATATTGAACAAGTAAATATTAAAACAATACTTACAAAGCTGTAATGACATCTCGATATGCGGGATCAATTGAAGATGTCGCCATGTTGAAAAATGCCCACAACAATTATATATATAAATATATATAATATAATTGAACATACCGAAAGTGTCGAGTTAGGTAGTGGGTAAGGCCCAATCATATACAGCCTTGACTCCCACATTCTCAATGATCCTAGCCCAATCAAAGCAAGGCCCAAGGCCCATCTCAAATATCAGTCGACTAAGTCCATGGACCGACCTAACAGGTCCCGACCTAACTTAGTCCGACCTCAGATTCCGTATTACAATTCGGGTACGAACCATGCTCTACCCGACAGTCAGGTCGACCATCCCTCGAATGGCAACCTCGACCTAAATAACAAGTGACGACCTGACACTTGCTGGCGTATTTGGTTGAACAATTCTCATAACCACATCCCTACAAATCAGGGACCGTTATAGGCACGTTCCCATGACCAAGTAACCGCCGCTACAATCTCGGAGCACTTGTCGCTTCCCCAAAAATACATCACTCTTGTCTATAAATACTTCATCACTACCAAACGGTAAAAGGTAACTGCCATTTTGTTATTGGAATTCAGTATTCAATACATTTTGTGCTATATACAACTGTGATCTTACTCTCACGCCCGAGCGTCTTCGCCGGAGACACATCCGGCTAGTCGTGGGTTCTGATTTCAGGTCAAGGAGCCAGGTGATTCGTCCTGCCACGTGGAGGAAGATTGATAAGCACAATTCCTGCGGCATCAGTTTGGTTCCATTGCCGGGAATCGTGCTTAAAGCTTGACCTCGAAACTCTTCTCAACCTACAACCATGGTAACCCCAGACGGGCATGTGGAAGATGCTTCTGAATAATTCATTGAAGTGAACAACAACACCAACACAAATGCTGGAAATCTCAACGTCAATGCTGAAAACATGGATTTACCTCCTCCCCCACCCAATCGTCCTCATGGTAGAGCCACGCGCTCTACCAGTGTTGTTGATGGCAGAGGATTGCCTGACACAAGGAGAGGTAAAAGGCATATGGAAGGACAAGGAGTCCCACCTCCTCCTAAGCGTCCAACTGGACAGGTGAACATGGGAAACAGGGCAGGTCCCTCAATTAATCCCATGAGCAAGAAGGAAATGATGTTAGAACGAGCTCAAATCTTGGATGACTTGATAGCCATGGAGGAGGCAGAGCAGGCCGACGTACGATCAGAAAGAGTGGCTCCCACTCAGATCTCTGATAGGCATCAGGCCAGGAGTGCTAGGCCAAATGAGGGTGTAGGACGTAATGGCGAGGACAGGATAGTTCAAATGAGCTCCCACTATCGTTCATGTGCCAAGTAACGACCTAAGGGCTAGCCTCACTGTAAACAGGGAGCGGTGAGGCTCAATCTGATTTGAGGACGCAATTAACCGCCAACAGAAACAGACGCATTTCTCCAGCACGAACACAGAGATCAGGCTCTCATAGAGACAGGAACGGGCGCAGGTCGCCTATAAGAGTGGAGAGGCGCAGGTCGCCACTCGGGGATAATAGGCGCAGGTCGCCATCCGGCCGATAGGCGCAGGTCGCCTCAAAGAAATGACAGGCACAGATCTCCAGTTCGATCAGAGAGGGCTCATTCTCATAGAGACAGGAGGAGTAGGCAGTAACTCCCCGTAAGTGAAGGTCGAAGTCAAATGTCGTTCTCCCTCCAGGAGATGAAAGACCCGACGCCCGGGAATGGTTATTGATGAAAAGGAAATTTGAACAATGGGAGGAAGAGAAGAAAAAGGAGACTGGAAAGATTGAGCGAGTTGATTTTGCTCTTCGACCTCTATCCAAGGAAATGAGAGACAGTCGACCTCCTCCAAGTTTCAGACTTCCCCTATTGGAAAAGTACTCTGGAGCCACCAATGCAAGAAGTCACATAGCACACCTGGAAGCCACGATGTGCTTTGTCGCCAATGAAGACGACAATATGTGCAAAGCCTTAATAAGTACCCTCACAGGAGCAGCCTTGACGTGGTTTAATGGGTTGGCAAATTAAACTGGGCAAAGATTACCACCGGACTCGTTTAAGAACGAAATTCCTAGATCGCTTCTCGACACTGGAGCTCGGAAAGTGACAAAGGACTCGATCTAAACAACTTGGTGCAGGCCAAAAATGAAAGCTCCATGAGCTACTTCACCAAGTTTAAAGAAATGGTGGACAAGATTGAAGAGGATCTCACCGACAGAGAGGTGATCAATTGCTTCCGGAGTGGTATTTCCTCGGAAGACATGGATTATGAGCTCACAGTTCGTACAGTCACAACTCGACAGGAGTTGTTCGAAAAGGTGTATAACGTTGCTCTGGCCGAGGAAAGGAAAGAGAAGAAGAATGGTAAGAGCCCAAAGGTTGAGGTCGCCGATGATAAGAAAGACCCCAACAAGAATGGAGGAAATAATAATAATGGGAAAAACAGGACTAGGGCAACAGAGAAGGTGCCCGAGGCTTTCACTCCCCTTACGGTGAGTCGAACAGAAATTATGAATGCCGTCGAGTTGGCTCCTCCTGTCCCCATGAACCCAGGCAACAAGTTTAGGAGAGACAACAGCAAGTATTGTGATTACCACAAGGACACGGGTCATCTAACAGAAGATTGTTTGGGTTTGAAGCGTATTATCCAAAGAATGGTCGACCTGGGGAGGCTCGACGCTTATGTGAAAAGGCCTCAAGCCGGTGGGGGCGAGCAGCCAGCAGGTGGACAGCAAGGTCCGAGGCAACCTAGATTGAACCTGGGGGTCATTACTGAACAAGCAAGCAACACAGCCATCAAACACAAGATCTTTCAGCTCAATAAAGCCCCACATGTGCCTCCCAGAAGAAATGTCAGAGATGAGGCCATCAGCTTCTACCCCCATGAATTAGCAACTAATATGGCGGCTAGGGAGCAAGTTCTCGTCATCCCAGGTCTCATAGACGGATGTACGACGAGCAGACTCTTAGTCGACACGGGGGCCTGCAAGGATATCTTGTTCTACAAGACTTTCAAAGAGATGGGTCTTAATGACGAGCAGTTGGAAAGATATGATGGTAGGTTGGAGGGCTTCACCAACCATCGAGTTGATGCTAAAGGCCAGATAGAACTCGACGTCGACCTGGGCCATCACCCCCAAAGGATTGTGTCAAAGGTACAATTTATCGTGATTGATGTAAATAGTGACTACGCTGCCATACTTGGTATTCCTGGACAGGTCGCTCTTGGAATGGTGGCATCGATCCCTCATCAACGAGTCAAGTTCCCCACACCTGCTGGAGTAGGCTGCGTACAAGGCACAGCTCGAGCCTACTTAGACCATGTTCTTCGGGAAAGAAAGAAGAGAGAGCTTGAGATCGAGACGGCAGATGGTTATTTAAAGCTGTCTCAATCAGTCACCAAAACTACTCGGCTGTCTACAATCACCAATGTGGAAGAGTCGACCTATCGCTCAAATGACGAGGTCATGCTTGAGTCGACACGTCACTCTAACACCATAGAGGTCGATCCAGATGTAGTTATGGTCGACCAAGTCCTCATAGGCAACCTATGCCTCCAGCTCGACAATAACTCGGGGGCCACCACCACCACCAGCGAGGTTGCAGACAAGTTAGATGACATGATAGCTGAGGAAGCTCCACATTTGGGAGCTGAGGAAAGGCAAAGGGTCAGAGAGATAATAATTGAGACTCTACAATTCAGGGATGGACCAGAGCTAGAAGCTGTGGACGAACTAGAGTCAGTAATTACCAACCTTTCCTACCCCGACCAAAAAATTCAGATTGGAAAGCAGCTATCAGTTGAGGAGCGAGCAGAAATCATCGAGCTACTCAAGGAGAGTAATGATGTCTTCGCATGGAGGGTAGAGGACATGAGGGGAATCAAGGAAGAGGTCGCCGTTCACAGACTTGAAGTTAACCCGACCATAAAGCCTAGACCCCAAAAGTTGAGAAGTTTTGCTCGTGACAAGGAAGAGGCTATTAAAACTGAGGTACAAAAACTTTTAAGTGCAGGGATAATCAAGGAGGCCACTCATACAACGTGGTTGGCCAACGTGGTCATGGTGAAGAAATCAAATGGCAAATGGAGGATGTGCGTCGACTTCACCACTCTCAATCTTGCTTGCCCAAAAGACAGCTATCCCCTTCCCAGGATCGACAAGCTAGTTGACTCCATTGCTGGTCACTCCACCCTCAGTTTCCTCGACGCTTACTCAGGATACCACCAGATAAAGATGCACGAGGATGACATTGTGAAAACAGCATTTCAAGCGGCTGGAGGCATCTACTGCTACAACATGATGCCGTTTGGATTGAAGAATGCAGGGGCGACTTATAAGAGGATGGTGAACAAAGTCTTTGCTTCTCAAATTGGTCGAAACATGGAGGCCTACGTCGACGATATGGTCATCAAAACAAAGACTGGACGTCATGTGATCGACCTAAAGGAAACGTTCGCCAATTTGAGAGCAAACGGCATGAAGCTTAACCCTAGAAAGTGTGTATTTGGTGTAGCTGCTGGAAAATTCCTTGGGTTCATGGTATCACAACGGGGTATAGAGGCTAATCCAGAAAAAATCAAGGCTTTAGTCGACATGAAGGCTCCCACCAGTGTCAAAGAGATGCAGCGACTTAACTAAGGGTAGCAGCTCTTGGTCGTTTCATATCAAAGTCGCAGAGAGATCTCTCCCCTTCTTCAAAGCATTGAGGGGGACGAAAAGTTTTGAATGGACGACCGAATGTCATTCGTCGTTCCAACAAACAAGGATTACCTCGCTACTCCACCTCTCCTGAGTAGCCCGACCACTGGTGAAACTTTGTTTGTGTATTTATCCGTGGGAGATAAATCAGTGGCAGCGGTTTTGATTAGAGAAGATGAAGGGCTTCAAAAGCCAGTATACTACATCAGCAAAGCCTTATCAGATGTGGAGAGCAGGTATTACAATGCTGAGAAGGTCGCTTATGCTCTAGTCGTGGCTTCAAGGAAACTGCGAGCTTATTTCTTGGCTCACCCAATTGTGGTTCTTACTAATGCGCCTTTGAGAAAGATATTGCACAAGCCGGAGAGTTCAGGTCGACTGCTCAATTGGTCAATTGCCCTTACTGAATTTGACATTGAGTATCGACCTCGAAAGGCTCTGAAGGCTCAAGCTCTAGCTGACTTCTTGGTCGAGCTTACGTTCACCAAGGAAGACGACGAGCAGCGAGCTCCAAAGGAAAAGGTTAAGGGGAAAGAACACGAGTGCCAACCCGCCATGGCTCTACCCGACGATTGTTGGAAGGTTTATTCAGATGGATCAGCGACCAAAAATGTTAGTGGAGCTGGGATTGTCTTGATCGAGCCAGAGTCTGGAACCGTGTATGAGGAATCACTGAGGTTCAAGTTCGATGCTTCCAACAACCAAGCCGAATACGAAGCCTTGATAGCAGCTATAGAGTACGCCAAGTGTTTTGGAGCGACTAAGATCATGGCTTATTGTGATTCACAACTGATAGTCAACCAGGTCAAAGGCGAGTACGAAGTGCTTAGTTCCACTCTAATCAAATACTGCGACCTGGTAAAGGAGTTGATAAAAGACTTGGAATTCTGGGAGATTCAGAGGATTGGACGGGAAGACAACGAGCTAGCCGACCTCCTCTCGAAATTAGCTACTTCAGATGAGCCACATGATGAGCCCATCTCCTTCCTCGAAAATCCAGCTTATGAAAGGGTAAAAATTCAATGCATAGATGATCCCTCGAGAAATTGGACTCATGAGAAGTGTTGGATTGAGGAAATGAAGGCGTACCTAGAAAGCGGCGAGCTGCCTGATGACGAGAAGAAAGCTCGAGCTATCAAAAAGAAAGCTCCAAGATACGTCATTCAAGGAGGCGACCTATTCAGAAGATCCTACACTCGACCATTGCTAAAGTGTATCCACCCTCAAGAGGTCGCCCTATTGATACATGAAGTACACAGTGGGATTTGTGGCGGACACCCGGGGGCCAGGACCCTTGCTGACAAGTTAATCACTTTGGGGTACTACTGGCCACACATGAGAGCTGATACTCATAACTTTGTTCAACAATGTGATCAATGCCAAAGATTTGCCAACTTACCTCATGTGCCTACAACCGAGCAGACCCCAGTAATTGCAGCTTGGCCATTTGACATGTGGGGTGTCGACTTGATTGGACCCTTCCCTCCCGCCCGGGGAAACTGCAAGTATGTGATCGTTGCCATAGACTACTTCACTAAATGGGTTGAGGCCAAACCATTAGCTCGCATCACAGAGGAGAATGCTATCAACTTCATTCACGATTTCATTTGGTGTCGATTTGGTTTTCCTCGAGCTATAGTGTCTGACAACGGACTGCAGTTCTCCAGAGCCTTCGAAGTAGAGATGAATCGGGTAGGAATCAAGCATTGGCAATCTTCTGTTGCCTATCCTCAAGGAAATGGACAAGCTGAGGCAGCAAATAAACTTGTTCTATCTTTGCTCAAGACAGGTCTCGTAGGTCGACGAAACAATTGGTTGGACGAACTCCCCCTTGCTCTTTGGGCAGTTTGTACAACCACTCGGGGCCTACGGGGGAAACCCCTTTTGCTCTCACATATGGATCAGAGGCCATGGCACCTGCTGAGCTCAGATTTCCTACTGCTAGAGTGACTTTCTTCAATCAGGAGCAGAATGACATCAACAGATTGATTGACCTGGATCTAATCGACGAGAAGCGAGATACAGCCTACCTTCGAATGGTCAACTACAAGCAGCGAACTAAAAGTTACCACGACAAGAAGGTCAAGGCAAGGTCATTCCAAGTAGGGGACCACGTGTTGAGAAAGATCGAAGCAACGGGTAGAAGGACCCAGCAGAATAAGCTATCTCCTAACTGGGAAGGTCCCTATGTGGTTACTCGAGTCGTCAAGGAAGGAACCTACATGATAGCTCACCCTGGAGGAGAGGAGTTGAAACATCCTTGGCATGCTACTCACTTGATCAAGTACTACTTCTAGTTCGGTTTCCTAAATTGGAGCTCAAAAAGTTAGTTCAGTTCGCAACACTTGAAGTTTGTTCTAGTTCTAGTTTCAAATTGATGTAAGCTTGTTCCCTACTTCAATAAAAAGCGCAGTTTATTCGACCAAATGTAGAGTTACACTAACCCCAACAAGCTCGACTCTTAGTCAGCTTCGTTTTAACAAGCTCGATTCTTAATCAGCTTTGTTCATTTAACAAGTCCGACTCTTAGTCGACTTCGTCCTAGCAAACTCGACTCTTAGTCAGTTTGTTCTAATTAGCTCGATTCTTAATCAGCTTTGTTCATTTAACAAATCCGACTCTTAGTCGACTTCGTCCTAGCAAACTCGACTCTTAGTCAGTTTGTTCTAATTAGCTCGATTCTTAATCAGCTTTGTCTATTTAACAAGTCCGACTCTTAGTCGACTTCGTTCTTACAAGCTCGACTCTTAGTCAGCTTCGTTCTAACAAGCTCGATTCTTAATCAGCTTTGTCTATTTTAACAAGTCCGATTACTAATCGATTTCGATTTAATTAGCTCGACCCTGGGTCAGCTTCAATATTGTGAACAGGTTCGACTCATAGTCAATCTCGTTCGAAAAAAGTTAATCAAGTTTGAGGTCGACCAAATCAACAAATATCAAGTCGCCTCTAAGCTCGAATTGACTCATTTGTCCTATCTATATCTAGCTCAATACTTATTTCAAAAAGCATACAGCATGCAATAAAAAGATGATGGCTACGATTAAATATGAGCAAGTCTCCCAAAGGCGGGCTAAGACTTGGGAAAAACGAACTTACAAAAGTATCATGCCTCCCAAAAACTGGGCCAAGGCATTAAGATAATGTTAAAGCAAAAAACAAAAATGTTGTTGGGGACTTGTTCATTACAATTCAACTAAACAATTCAAGAATCTTGGCCGACATCAGTTTGGTCGTCAGTAGCAGCTCGACCCTCCCCATCTCCTTGTTGCTGGGGGCCTATGGGTTTATCCGACTCTGAGTAAACCTGCTCATTTTCTTCTTCCATAGTGGCGGCATCCTCCAGCTCTTGCAGAACCACATCAAAATTCCTATCGACAACGGGGGGAGCTTCCCACTTCTCGCAGCTATCCTCTTCATCTTCCTGGGCAATAAAAGCCAAGTCGTTCTCAAGATAGGGAACGAGCGATTGGCCTCGACGAGCTGTCATGTCGTACTGGGACTCAGAAAACCAACGAGCTAATTGCTCGATGGTAACTGTAGCAGTTGGATCCACCAGTGCTCGGTGAGCCATGTGTCTCTTACCAACCTCCAGAAAGTCTTGAGCTTTGGATACAATGGTATTATAATATTCATCGCTCTCCTTGAATATATCAATGGCAGCTTCAGCAGCATCCTTAGCAGCAGTGCTAACAGCGACCTGAAGGTCTTCTTGCCATTTTCCCCGTTAAAGTCGGCGCTCTTCCTGCAGCTCGATTAAGAAAGTGTCTTTCTCCTTCAGAAGCTTCGAAACTGTGGCCAGCTCGGTCTGAGTTTTTCTCAACTCTTTCTTCTCAGCATCCTTCTCCACCTCCATCTCCTTAAGTTTGGATTCTGCAGCTTCAAGGTCGGACAGGGCCTTTGTCTTCACCATCTCATTGGCTTCGTATGAGTTGTCCAGATCGTTATACTTCTCCTTCATATCCGCAAGCTCTTTAGCCTTTTTGGAATAATCTTGAAGGGCTTGCCTCTCCCTCTCAATGGAAGCTCTCTAAGAACTTTTCACCTGCTTGACCATGGTAAGATTCTACATTTCAAAGAAACCGAAGAAGTGTTAGCTCGCAATTTAAGCGGATCGAGTAAAGGAATAAGCGACTAGAATGAAAGAGAAAGTGAAAAATTACCTCACAATGAGCCATCCCAGAACGAGCTGAAAATTCCTCGGGGGTGATCCCCTTATCAGCGAAATGGGCTAAGAGGTCGACATCTATTGCCCTCCTAACAATAACTTAGCCCAGGCTCATGTCGGGATAACGGCGGCTCAAGCTGTTGAACCCTGCTAGCGGAGGAACGTCACTCAACCTCCTCATCTTTTCATCCAGAGACTCTTTATTGGGGGGAAAGGAAGCTGGTGGAGGCAATTGGCTCAAAGACACAGACTTTCCCTTCTCAGATCGGGACCTCTTCTTCGAGCTCAGAGGACGATCGTCCTCATCTTCCTCCATGTCATCATCATCAACATTGACAACCTGTAAAGGGCTAGCCCCCCCATCCTAGCTCCAGAGGTCTCCACATTGGCATCTTGATTTGGGTCGGAGCTCAGACTTGCCCTAACTGACTTGTGGGACTCGTCACCTCCTTCATTAGCATCATTGGATTGGGTGCCACTCTGCAAAGGGTCTTCCAGCTCGACCTCTTCCATTGGGATCATTCCAGCAACATCCTTCGGGAGCAGATTGTTCCTAGTAGCAGCTTCTCTCTCTCTGCTCGCCTTAGCATTGGCAGCCCCATGAGCCCTCTTGGCTTTCTTCTTATCAGAAACCCCAACAATATGCACCATATTCGCTTCTTGTTCGGGAGTTAAAACTACACGACATCAAAGTAATCAAGTGTTAGCTCGGCAATTCAAAGCAGTTCTATGTACGAGCTAAACAGTTCTACGAGTAAACAATTGGCGAGGTAATTGATACGATTCAAAGCAGTTCTATGTACGAATTAACTAATTCTACATACGAGCAGGCAATTTGATAAGTACAGAGTTGCAATTCGAAATAGTTCTATGTACGAGCTAACTAAGTTCTACATACGAGCAGTAACTGGACGAGCTAAGAGTTGTGTATGCGGCTCAAAATAACTCTATGTGCCAATAATAAGTTACTTATGCAAGTTAACAATGGACGAGCTAATGAATGCAGGTCAAGTTAATCCTTACCACCAATATGCTCTCCGTGGTCTTTGCAATAATTTTCGTTCTTCTGACAAAATTGACAGTTCTCCTTCAACCTACCCAAGGAATGAGTAACCCAGTCTGGATATACCTGGCCTCTCAACACAGGAATAAGGGGTTCTACCACTCCATCCCCAGGCATCATCCCAGCCTGGATATAGTTGTACTTGGTCGTCCCTAGCACCTCCCAGCTAATGGGCCCTTTCTTGACCAATGCGCACAGCTTCCTATACAAGGTTTGGTGCCATGGAGGCTCCCAGTAATTTTCCTCGTCAATAACGTCAGACTCGTTATTTGGCAAGGGGAACTCCCATCCCAGCCTACTCTCTACAACTACCACATGGGAATTCCAGCTGCTATGCTTATTGGGAAGATTGGC
The DNA here is from genome assembly GCA_022495995.1 of Adenophora triphylla var. japonica. NCBI lineage: Eukaryota > Viridiplantae > Streptophyta > Magnoliopsida > Asterales > Campanulaceae > Adenophora > Adenophora triphylla. The sequence continues at coordinate 120,645 of JAFEMH010001408.1, read as the reverse complement.
AAACAACTTTGGAGAATTGGGTTTGGAAGGAGTACTAATCCCCCAATCTGCCTTGTCGAGCTTTGGAGCGAAAAATTCCTTGAAGACTCTCATGCAAGGCTTATGGCCTAGAAACCTACATACCATGGCAAAGCACACTAGTACCCTGCAAGTGTTGGCCCCAAGCTGGAGGGGAAGAGCATCCATGCATTCCAGAAATTCGTTGATAAAGGGATCTAAGGGCAACCTCAACCCCGCCTCAAACTTTCCATAAAAGAAGGCCACCCTAGTGGCATCAGTAGTGAAGCTGGAACGGAACTTGGCCATAAAATCCGCCTTACTAAAGATGGTTACCCTATAATCCGCTCTACTTACTCCACAGAAATCATAAACCATATCATATCGGGACTCCATATTTTTCTTTCCTCGAAGAGGCCTACTGGGTATATATCCTCTCTCATTCTTCCCCGGTACAACAGAGGAGCCAAATGCATCCACTATTCGAGGACTTGAAGAAGTTGAAGCTGCAACTCCACCTTGAGTCGTCATATATGTACAAACAAAAGAGGAAGCAGGGGAGTCAGTCCTAAGATCACATTCAGTCGACCTACCTAAGGGCGACCTAGACTCCCCTGGAAAACCTATTCTATTTCTAAGGAAAGAGGGTTTGTGGACATCCCTAACATAAAACAAGGTTATATGGTCGAGTAGCTCATGGAACAGATGGAAAGTAACGATATTCGAATCATCGACTGCTAGGTTTTCAACGTCCCCTACAATGGGCAAACCTATCTCACTGAAATTCAATTCCCACCTAGTCAAGATAGAGGCGCATTCATCCAAGGACATCACTCTCCACTCACCGTTCACGTTCTTATACACCCTACGGTTAACAGTGCAGTACCCATACCAAGCTCCTGGTTCACTACTAAAGGTCCTAGCCATGGCGGAAATCAAAACAAAGCAGAAATCAAAGCCCTAATGCAAGAGTACAAGATAAATACCTCAATTGATTGCAGAAGGGAGAGTCGTAGACAAATACGCAAGCTTGAAATTAATCCTGCCGCAATTCCGCAATTATCGCCGGAGAAGGAGAGTTTAGAAACGGTAAGAATTCGTTTCAAAGGGAGATTTTTGGTATTTATATTTTCCCAAATTTGGAATGGGAAAAGAAATTCGAAATTAATTTTCCAAAATTAAACGCTGAAGCGGTTTTCGAGTAAGACTACCAAGCGTCAGAATAGTAATCATTGCTGAAAAGCGGCGCTCCTTCATCTCTGACCGTTCATCGCCGACGTCCAGGATTGTGCCACGTCATCCATGGTCGACTATTCCTCAGAACGAGTATGGACCTACGAGTAAAACAATTCTCATCAAAGATCCTCTTAACTTCCAAGTCGACGAAGTCAACTCGTAAGTTGGGGGCCACTGAACATACCGAAAGTGTCGAGTTAGGTAGTGGGTAAGGCCCAATCATATACAGCCTTGACTCCCACATTCTCAATGATCCTAGCCCAATCAAAGCAAGGCCCAAGGCCCATTTCAAATATCAGTCGACTAAGTCCATGGACCGACCTAACAGGTCCCGACCTAACTTAGTCCGACCTCAGATTCCGTATTACAATTCGGGTACGAACCATGCTCTACCCGACAGTCAGGTCGACCATCCCTCGAATGGCAACCTCGACCTAAATAACAAGTGACGACCTGACACTTGCTGGCGTATTTGGTTGAACAATTCTCATAACCACATCCCTACAAATCAGGGACCGTTATAGGCACGTTCCCATGACCAAGTAACCGCCGCTACAATCTCGGAGCACTTGTCGCTTCCCCAAAAATACATCACTCTTGTCTATAAATACTTCATCACTACCAAACGGTAAAAGGTAACTGCCATTTTGTTATTGGAATTCAGTATTCAATACATTTTGTGCTATATACAACTGTGATCTTACTCTCACGCCTGAGCGTCTTCGCCGGAGACACATCCGGCTAGTCGTGGTTCTCGATTGTGTCAAGGAGCCGAGGTGATTCGTCCCCGCCACGTGGAGGAAGATTGATAAGCACAATTCCTGCGGCATCAATAATATATAAATTATATATATAAATTTATATAATATAATATATATAATATATATATAAATAAATATAATATAATATAATATATAATATATAATATATAAATTATATATATAAATATATATAATATATATATATATATAAATATATAACATTAACTTTACTATGACTGTTACTTTAATTTTAGATGCATTGTTTGATGTTGGTGGTCAGCCGGTGGGTTGTGGGACACGGCTGTGGGTTGAATAAGAAGGTAGAATAAGGGGTCTTGTTTTCTAGTTGAAAATTGGGGGGTTATTTGTATATGATATATTTATATTTTTGCCCCTTCATAAGATGATTAATATATTTGAGATTTTTTTAATATCTTTTAAGTTGCTAACGTTGTTAACGCTCAACAACATCATTTAAAGATTTGGGTTTATTTGGTTAATTTTTTAATAGTACACAGGTAATTTGGTAGTTTAGATAGTACGGAGGTTAAATTGATGTTATTTGTATAATACGCGGGTCATTTTGTTAAATTGATGTTATTTGTATAATACGCGGGTCATTTTGGTTGTTTACTCAATCAAATATCGAATATACTCAACTAAACAGTCATAGTAAAGTTAATGTTAAAGCTATGGAGGGGAGGGATACATGTATACATTAAAAATAACATAGAGATTCATGAGGACCTCATGGAATATAATGATAGGGTTCTAGATCCCATTTTGGGGCGATTGACGGCATCGCGGACGGTGATTATGTCGCCTACGTTTGAGCGCCTGATATCAATCCTGGCACCCTAGATGCACCTTATATGAAACAAACTAGGATACAGTTTCTGTATCCTAGTTTGTTACATATTTAGTAATATTAACGAATAGAAGAAAACATATATTAGTAATATTAACGAATTGAAGAAAGCATATGCCACTATAAAGAAAACGATAAATAACCATACTCATAATCAAATATGTAACATGTTATATTTAGTAAACATAACATGTTACATATTTAGTAAACATAACATGTTACATATGCAACAATTAGATAAGTTACTAAATATCTAATTTTCAAGTCTTTTAAAGTCAAAGGGGGAGGAAGGGGGGGGGAATGTTTCAATAATGTAACATATTCAACCGCACACTACCTTAGTGGTTCTAGATCCCATTTTGGGGCGATTGACGACATCGCGGACGGTGATGTATATCGCCTACGTTTGAGCACCTGATATCAATCCTGGCACCCTAGATGCACCTTAGGGTATTGTGGTTGGTGGTTAACATCTTAAAATATAAATAAGATGAGAGTCTTTCTCACCCACAGCTATCAAAATCCGTCCATCTTTGATCAAGAAAGATAGAGCAAATAAGTTCTCCACTGTTTGAGCAAAGAATTTTCTGTTTAATAAGAGTTTTTCCAGTTTCACTGTCCTCTTCTCTCTAAGGATCTCAAGCATCACAGCCATGTTTGTGACAGTGCATGTTTTACTCTTCACTGGTGTTATACGGTCACAAGTAAAAACAAGGTAACACTATAACACCAGTGAAGAGAAAACAAAACTTTCCTCCAATTTTTTCAATCTCCACCTTCCATTTACTCAAGATCTTGATTGCAGAATCTTCCTCATGAGCTTGAAAGCTGGCGGTGTTGCCCTCAATCTCACGGTTGCTTCGCATGGGCAACCGTGAGATTGAGGGCAACACCGCCAGCTTTCAAGCTCATGAGGAAGATTCTGCAATCAGGATCTTGAGTAAATGGAAGGTGGAGATTGAAAAAATTGGAGGAAAGTTCTGTTTTCTCTTCACTGGTGTTATACTGTTACCTTGTTTTTACTTGTGACCGTATAACACCAGTGAAGAGTAAAATAGGCACTGTCACAAACATGGCTGTGATGTTTGAGATCCTTAGAGAGGAGGACAGAGAAACTGGAAAAAATTCTTATTAAACAGAAAATTCTTTGCTCAAATAGTCGAGAACTTGTTTGCTCTGTCTTTCTTGGTCTAAGATGAGATAGGGTTTTGATAGTTGTGGATGAGAACGACTCTCATTTTGTTTATAAATGTTAATTTAATTCAAACTTTTATGAGACAAAGAAGTTGGTTGGGCATATTGGGCTATGTTATGAAAAGATTGATGCGTGTAAGAATGACTGCATGCTATTCTACAAGGAAGATTCACAGAAGACAGAGTGTTCAATTTGCGGACAAAGTAGATATAAGCCAAATCGGAGGGGGAGTTCAAAACACAAGAAAAACAGACCACATAAGCAGTTGCGTTACATGCCGTTGATTCCAAGACTGCAACGCCTCTACGCGTCTAAATCTACTGCAGAGGCAATGCGTTGGCATAAGGAAAGTTTGCGTGAAGAGGGTGTGTTGATTCATCCCAGTGATGGGGAGGCATGGAAACACTTTGATGAGACTTATCCTGACTTTGCGTCTGAAGCAAGAAATATACGGTTATGCATCTGCTCTGATGGTTTCAATCCGTTTGGTCCTGGGGCAAAATCTTACTCTTGTTGGCCGGTTATAGCCACTGTCTACAATCTTCTGCCCTGGTTGTGTATGAGTGATCCCTACATGTTCTTGTCGTTATTCATCCCCGGCCCAAATAGCCCTGGGAGGAACATTGACATCTATCTCTGACCTTTGATGGATGAATTGAAACAGCTTTGGGAGGATGGGGTCGAAGCGTGGGATGCTTTCAAGTGAGAGAATTTCAGCATGAAGGCTGCGTTGATGTGGACAGTTAATGACTTCCCTGCATATGGGATGTTATCGGGTTGGAGCACCCACGGGAAGTTGGCCTGTCCGTATTGTATGAGTGACACAAAGTCTTTCACGCTCACGCACTCTGGAAAACCATGTTGGTTCGATTGCCATAGACAATTTCTTCCGGAGGACCACCCATTCAAGACCCAGAAGAATGCGTTTAAAAAGAACAAGATTGACCATGATGAGGCCCCGATTCGTTTAAGTGGTGACACGGTCTATGAGAAGGTATCTACATTTCCCGATCCTCGGTGGGGGAAAAAGTTTTCGAAGACTAAAATACAAGAGTTTGGGACTACCCATAACTGGATCAAGAGGAGTATATTTTGGGAGCTGCCATACTGAAAAACAAATCTCATTCGACATAACCTTGACGTGATGCACATTGAGAAGAATGTATTCGATAATGTTTTTAAAACGTTGATGGATTTCAAGAGAACAACTAAAGACAACGAAAAAGCTCGAATGGACCTTAAGGAAATCTGTAAGCGGCCGGCCTTAGACTTGGTATACGTCAATGGTAAACCAGTTATACCGATGGCTCAATACGTGCTTACAAAGGAAAAGAAGCTCCTCCTCCTGAAATGGCTCAAGGATTTAAGGCTTCCAGATGGTTACGCGTCTAACATTGGTAACTGTGTCAATGTAGAGGAGGGGAAAGTGCAGGGTTTGAAGAGTCACGATTGCCACGTTTTGCTCGATAGGCTACTTCCGATTGCTCTCAGGGGTCTCTTGCCTGACAATATCTGGGTGGCATTAACAGAGTTAAGTGAGTTTTTCCGAGCGTTAACATCGACCACACTGCGTGTTGATCACATGAAAAAGCTTGAGCAGAGCATCGTAGTGACTTTGTGTAAACTTGAGAAGATATTTCCTCCTTCATTCTTTGATTCTATGGAGCATTTACCGGTCCACTTGGCATACGAAGTTAGAGTCGGTGGTCCAGTTCAATACAGATGGATGTATCCATTTGAGAGGTAATTGAATTTATTCTATTTCTAAATAATTTAAGCGTTAACAATATACCTTCTTTAACATTATTTATGTTTTAATCTACGAATGACTTTTAGGTATCTAGGCCAATTGAAAAGGAAGATGAGCAATAGGGCCATGGTCGAGGCCTCAATTTCAGAGGCTGTTATTATAGATGAGATTGTTGCCTTTGTCGGAATATATTTTCCTCCTGATGTTGATACGAGATTGACTAGGGTTGGCCACAATTACGATAGTGGTTGTCCGTCTAAGGGAAACATCTCTGTATTTTCATCCCTTGGTCGGTTCCTCGAAAACGGGTTGGTAGGCGTACGTTAACCGCTAAAGAGTTTGTCGCGGTCGAAACGTATGTTCTTCTTAACTGCAACGAGGTTGGGGAATATATCAAGTAAGTCATTGATGTTATGTTTATGCCTTGTCGATTAAATTATGCATGTTTAATTACCTGCATATGAAATGCCTTGTTTAACCCTATTGCAGAATGTTTGAAGATTTAGCTCAGGATTTATCTCCAGAACTCATCGCAACTAGGACAGAAAGAGAATTTCCAAACTGGCTAAGGAAATATGTAAATATTTCGTTTCATTCAAATTTATTCTATACACTTCTTTAAACATTCAATCTTAAAATTGTATTAAATTGGTTACAATATTGTCTTATAGATAGCTGAACATCCGGGTGATGCCAAAGCTGCGAGGTTAAGACATTTAGCATCATCTCCGTACTTGAACGTTAATTTATACAACGGTTATTTCGTGAATGGCTATGTGTTTCATACCAAAGCTTACGGGGGCTCTGAATTGACGTGGAATAGCGGTGTGAAGCTTAAAGGAAACCTTGATTATTATGGCGTCCTGAAAGAAGTAGTCGAGGTGGAGTATTTGGGTAGAAACAGTGTTGTCTTGTTCAATTGTGATTGGCGAGATGCTGTGCGAGGTGTTAAGAAGCACGCCATATTTGACCTCGTCGATATAAAGGACTTGTCCAGACATAATGGCGACGACGTCTTCATCTTAGCATCTCAAGCACAACAGGTATACATGACTCCCTACCCTCGTCCGCGACCCGACGGATGGTGGGCTGTCTGGATGACCAAGGCTAGGAGCATGATTGACAACCTACCCTCGTCGACAACTACAGAGTCGTCATTAGAAACACCCTATCAAGAGGATGAAATGCCAGTGCCACCTAACGTTTCATCAGCTAATCATCCATTAGATGATGTCACTCATATTCCTCAAAATGTTGATGAACCTGAGGAGGATATCTTACCAGTGAATTTGACAAATCCTCCGCCTCGTTCAGGTCATCTCGCCCACATTGATATTGATGAATCAGAGGAAGAGGAAGAGGAAGAGGAACCAGAGTTTGATTCATCAGAGTCCGAAGACGAAGATGAAGAACTCGAGTTTTGTAGTAATTCAGAGTTCAGTGATGATGATGGGGACGAAGATTAATAATAGTTTAAAGTTTTATATGTATTGTGAATGCTTTAGATTATTACAACTTTAAAGTTTTATATGTATTGTGAATGCTTTAGATTATTATTAATAGTTTAAAGTTTTATATGTATTGTGAATGCTTTAGATTATTAGAACTTTAAAGTTTTATATGTATTGTGAATGCTTTAGATTATTATTAATATCCGTCGTTTTATATATATTGTGAATGCTTTAGATTATTAGAACTTTAAAGTTTTATATGTATTGTGAATGCTTTATATTATTAATAGTTTAAAGTTTTATATGTATTGTGAATGCTTTAGATTATTAGAACTTTAAAGTTTTATATGTATTGTGAATATATTGTTTTCTATTGTTAAAGTTGTATATTTTAATATTTTTACTGTAATACAGATATGAGTTCTAGTAGAAAGGGTAGGAAGAGTAAGCCCATCTACACATCTATTACTGGGACGCAACCGTCCCTATCCGGTACTGATGATGTCGACCCTTCACGCAGTAGTACTAGCTCCACCTCTGGGGCCGATACTCATACTACTGTCGATTCTGAGGGGAGGATATTTGTCCGGATATCGTCACATTATGACCAGTAACTAACTCTTCATTAATTTGATATAAGTTGATTCCTTTTTGTTTTATATATAATTCATTATTTAAGTTAAAATGTTATTGTATAAATATACTTGGCAGGTTTGTAGGGGGATACCCTACCACAGGGACTAAGATCGGGCAGTATTGGCGGTCTCGGCAAATGACAGAGTATTGGCCCAATTGGAAATCATTGCCACCGAGGCAGAAGGAGGATGCGTGGGAGGAGTTTAAGGTAATGTGTTAATGGTTTTTATTTAAAACTTAAATGTTAGTTTGTTATTAAAATGTTATAATTAATAATGATTATACCATTTTAGTTTTGTAATGTTATCATTATATGTTGTAGGGGAAATATTATTGGGCGCCGGAAATCGACGAGGCGACGGCTAGATATGTGTTCGATATACAGGCTCACAAGCTATTTAAGGATCATATTGGTAACATATTTATCTATCCTTAATTAGTTTAATTAACAATGATTATACTCTTTTAATTTTATAATGTCATCATTATATGTTTACGAGATATTCATATTTTTTATAGGTAACACGAAGAAATAATATTATACTAACCGGCTCGTGGCGAAACAACAGCCCTCGACACTTACTTGGATGACCGAGGAGGTGTTTCGTCAATTTTGCGAATATTGGGGGTCGGATGCGGCGAAGGCTATATCCGAACAGGCTAAGGCAAATAGAGCAGGCTCCTCGGGGTCGGCGGCGATGCATACCATGGGGACGCTCACGGTCGGCGAGCATCACGACCGCATGGTATGTATGTTAGTTTAAATGTAGTAGTGTATGGATGCTTTTAAATAGATTTATGTACGTATGTTAGCTGGGAGCCATGTTGATGCTATGAAATTCATGGTTTTAGTGTAAATGTAGTGTATGCATGCTTTTAAATCAGTTTAATTGTTGCATTTATACAAGCACCCATCTTCGGAATCCTACATCACCCGATCAACCTCCGCAATGGGTTGACGATCGCTCTGCTAATGCCTTTGTAAGTAAACTATCATTAAATGACTTGATTTTGAATATGTAAATTTATTTATGCCCCTTACATTGTGTATATGATTATAATTGTTTGTTTTAATTTGACACAGTGCATATCAAGCCGTCGTTCTTCCCGAAGGAACGCCTCCCGACCAGCCCATTCCCTTCGTGCCTGATGTTTGGCGCTCGGTCACCTCTGAGGGACATCCAAAGAGAGGAGACCGAGTGTTAGGGATGGGGGATTACGGGCGGCAATGCCCGTCGACGTCGACCGGCCGTCGGCGAAATGTTGCCCCGCCCACGTATCGTGATCCGAGGGTCGACACTCTGGAGGCTGCGTTGGAGGAGGAGAGACGCGAGCGGGCAAAGCTTACGGAGGCTTATGCAGAGACTCAAAGACAATTGGCGCTGTTGATGGCTCGTTTGGACCAGGACCCCCAGGGTAATTTCCGGCCTCCCCCGAGTTGATTACGGACTATTTTAGACATTTTTGTACTAATTTATACTTGTTTGTAAACATTTGAGATATTTGGTACCCGCGGGAGCCCCTCCCCCCTATCCCCCCCTCTCCCCCTCCCGATTTGGTACGGTGATATTTAGTTTTTATTTGGTACGCTGATATTTGATTTTTAGTTTTTATAGTTTTAGTTTTATAAATTAAATTGTTATATCTGGTACAAAAATTTTTGATTTATTGATATTTTAAATTTTTTTTTTAATTTATTTCAGAATCAGCGACGGAAATTTCCATCGCTGAAATTAATTTATTTTACTTAATTTTAATTTCAGCGACGGAAATTTCCGCCCCTATATCAATTAATTTTAATTTAATTTTTTATTATAGCGGCTAGAATTTCCGTCGCTGTAAAAAAAATTAAATTAAAATAAATTAATTTCAGCGGCGAAAATTACCGTCGCTGAAATTATTTTATTTTAATTTAATCTTTATTACAGCGACGGAAATTTCCGCCGCTATATCATTTAATTTTAATTTAATTTTTATTACAGCGACGGATATTTCCGTCGCTGTAATAAAAATTAAATTAAAATTAAATAATTTCAGCGACGGTAAATTTCGCCGCTGAAATTATTTTATTTTAATTTAATTTTTATTACAGCGACGAAAATTTCCGCCGCTGAAATTAATTTAATTTAATTAAATTTTATTACAGCGACGGAAATTTCCGCCGCTAAAATGAAAATTTAATTAAATTAAATTGATTTAAGGGCGAAAATTTCCGTCGCTGGAACCATTAAATCACCGGCGGAATTAAATTCCGTCGGTAAAATCAAAAAATACTGGCGGAAATTGACCCGTCGGAGCACTGCGGCGGGCTGGTAGCGGCGGACCACCGACGAAATTTTTCCGCCGGTGTTTATTTTTAGCGACGGAAATTTCGTTTTAGCGACGGAAATTTCCGCCGCTAAATGACCTTTTTCTGGTAGTGACGCCTCACATCAAGAACACTCACATTGGAATCCATTGACACTTGCACAGAGATTTTGTTCCTCTTGAAATAAAACCACAAAATGTTCTGGCCACCCCCCTTAGCTCCATCATCCTATAATCATTGTAATGAGTCATCAACAATGAGTGAAAGTTGGACCTATGAAAACCTTCACTTACAATGGTAACATCCGGGACCATGAACTGCACATAAGTACTAAACTTCACTTGCATATCCTCCCCAGCCATGTCTTCTTCAGCAACAAACATAAAACTCATAGGGAAATTATTAATGTATGGATCATTTATCCATCCATTAGCCCCCAGCCACCAGTTATGCACTGAACCCATATCTCCTAAGCTATGTGGAGCACAAAATATTTCAAGACTGTCCATCACGTCCATTACACCATGACGTAGGACGAACTTCACCTCATCACACCTCCTATCAAGCAAGACATATCTAGCAACATTGTCATGCAGTTCTTCTGTGTCAAAGAGGACATAATAGCAAGATCAAATCAAATAGACACTCAAACCAATTGAAAATACCTGGAAAGCTGTCGATTTCATTCATTGCCTCTTGCCGTATCTCTTTATGACGGGGGAAAATATGACGGCGAATTACTCCTTGAGCCCTGGCCACCATCAATCGGCAGGCGCAATGATGGAGGAACGCATCAATCAATCGCCATTACTACGACCGCTTTCCAGATTTAGGTTTTGTTTGAAACTGATTTATTTCCACAAATGACAATCGTGTAATAAAAAATGTATTCATCTTATTTTCCACAATAAGCGCACATAAACATTTGCGCTTTTTCATCAAATTTCCTTAAATGTCATAAAAGGTCTACAATTGTTCTAAATACTTACCAAGTCCCCCAAACCTTATCAACGCGTGCGTAGCACGGGTATTTTACTAGTCAGTGAGAAAACAAAAGAAGAAGATGTAGACAGCCTTGCGTCGGAGAAGGCGATGGCGGAGGACATGACTGGGCATAGGAGGCAATCCGTCGGAGAAGGCGACCGGCCAGAGGAGAGGGTTTGGCGGTCGTGGAGAGGGTGAAAGAGAGAAGAATGAGAAATCTATGTAAAAATGAGAAGGGTAGGGTTGTAATTAAAAACGCAGAGAGAGAGAGAGAGGGTGTGGCGGTTGTGGAGAGGGTAAAAGAGGCAATGAGGAAGTGAAGAGAAGAAGAAGAAGAAACGCAGAGAGAGAGAGAGAGAGAAATCGAGGGATTTGGAAATTTTTTATTTAAACCATTTAGTTTATCATTTTGCAATTTTACCCTTCAAATATCCACATCAGCAAACATTACCTATATGACTCCACGTAAGCAAAAATGTCATATCACTATGACACATCAGCGAATTTAACGGTTTATTAAACGCTCGTTAACTGGAGGGACTACATCATCCTTAAAACGATAGGTCAAGGATGAAAAGGTAAAAAAAAATTGTTTAGAGACGAAAAGGTAAAACTTAAAGTACTTTAGGGACGAAAAAAGGTACTTTTCTCGACCAGATCCGAAAAGTATTGATCAAATCTGGGAAAAGAGAAGTCGGAGAAGATGAACGGCATCGGAGAAGGAGACGGTGGGGTTAGGGTTTGGAGAGAAAGAGACTCTGTGTGTGTTTTGAGAGAGAGAGAGAGAGAGAGAGAGAGAGAGAGAGAGAGAGAGAGAGAGAGAGAGAGATATGTGATAAAATGAAGTTGAGGGGAGGGAGGAGAGGGTGAGCCAGGGTGAGCCAAGGGTGTCTGTGGAATTATAATTTGAGAAGAAGAGAGAAGTCGGAGAAGATGAACGGCGTCGGAGAAGGAGACGGTGGGGTTAGGGTTTGGAGAGAAAGAGACTCTGTGTGTGTTTTGAGAGAGAGAGATATGTGATAAAATGAAGTTGAGGGGAGGGAGGAGAGGGTGAGCCAGGGGTGTCTGTGGAATTATAATTTGAGAAGAAGAGAGAAGTCGGAGAAGATGAACGGCGTCTGAGAAGGAGACGGTGGGGTTAGGGTTTGGAGAGAAAGAGAGATTTACTTTGTGTGTGTTTTGAGAGAGGGTGAGAGATATGTGATAAAATGAAGTTGAGGGGAGGAAGGAGAGGGTGAGCCTAGGGGTGTCTGGAATTATAATTTGAGAAAAATTCTTTATTTGGATTTATAAAAATGTTTTCTTTAAAAGGAATAAGATCTGGGCAGGGGGCATAGGGAAATTTTTCAAAACAACATACTCTCAACGAAGGAGAGAAATTTATTGTACAATAAAAGGAAAAATTTCAATAACACAATTGTTTGTAATCTCAAAAAATTGAGATTATAAACAATCGTGTTGTTGTATAATACGATACAATAAAATTAACAGAGAAAAGAAAAAGGAATGAAAATGGCAGATTTATTATACGAAGTTTTTGAAGTCAATAATCAAGTCGAGTTTAACATAAACAATAAATTACTTGCACAACAGTATTGCATAAAATTACAGCCTTATGGGAGTACAATACAACTCATCATATATATATATATATATATCTATATATACATACACACTCTGATTCATAAACAGAAGTTGAGACCAAGATGGGAAAAAAAAAAAAAACTTCTGTTCAATTCTATCCCTTTGTACAGAAACACCTTTGATAACACTTTCAATCTAATATTTATAACCCACAAATATTAAAGTTACATAAATTCATCTCAATATTCATAGAAAAAAAAAATTACCCGGGAACGAGAATCAGCTGATGTTATGGATTAACGGCTGCTTCAACTCGTTGGAGAAGTTCCAAGACACTTCCGGCTTTTCTCTTGGCCCTATCCGTCCCATTTTCTGACAAATCCTTCAATACCTCTTCTGCTCCAAGCTCCTTTGCTATTTTCAAGAACTGGGCATCACCTGCACATAAAGACCACAACACAGCAGATGCATTCTCCCGGTTCCTAGGTGAACCCGTCCTTATAACCTCCACCAAAACCGGAACTGGCTCAGCTTGACCAATGGCTAACTTCCCTTCATGATGGCTAGCCAATATAGCCAATATGGCTAAAGCCTCGTCAACCATACCCCCTCCTGCATCTTTAAGCAGTCCCATCAAGGGTCCCACAATACCCGCCCTCACAGCCCTCACTTTATTTCCTTGATAAATCGAGAGGTTGAAAATTGCCGTTGCAGCATCTTTTTTCCCTCTTGGAGTACCTTGATTAAGAAGAGAGAAAGCAAGGAAGACATGAAAAGGGAAGAGCCAGAAATATATAGCAGGCAAGCGGAAAATGAGTAAGAAAGGAAGAATTAACCCCCCCCCCCAAATAAAAATAAAAAAATACATGTATTACCTCTGTCCCAAAATGAATGTCCAAAAAAATTTAAAATTTGTTCTTGATTGAACTAAATTTAAACTTTATTTGAACATTCATTTTGGAACGGAGGGAGTATGTTCTTTACTCAACATTTCGGAGTACCTTGATTAAGAAGGTCAATTAGTGCTGGGATGGCCCCCGAGGCCCCTATTGCCACTTTATTTTCATCCACAACTGATAAACTGAAAAGGGTTGCAGCCGCATTTTCTCTAGCTTCCATGCTACCGTTTTTTAATACGTCAACTATTTCAGGTATGGCACCTACACTGACGATAATTCCTTTGTTGGCCTCGTTTATGGATAAGTTTAAAAGTGCAGTAACTGCGTGTTCTTGTGTTCGAGAATCTGGAGCGGATAGTAAATCTACAAGAAGTGGAATGGCTCCTGCCTCAGCAATGCATACTCGGTTATCTGCGTTTCTTTTTGCAAGTAATCTTAGCTCTCCTGCAGCTGCTCGTTGCTGTTCTGAATCCCCAGTTGCAAGCTTGTGGAGTAAGGAATTAATAGCTGGTCGATCACAGTCGGAACTGCCGCTTCCTGGATTCTTGCTTTTACAGTTCCCTTGTTTCTTCGGAAGCTCAACTCCATTGCTTTCGCACCATAATGAAATTAGGCTCTTCAGCACGTAGTTGGGGGTTAAGGCTGTGTGTAAAAGAGTTTGCTGCGTCTTTGGACAGGTTTTGTGCCCTGCATCCAGCCATTTTTGTATGCAGGATCTTTCATATGTCTGCAGAAGGATGCAAATGTGTCAAATTACACCATTTTTATAGAACTTCACACGGGGTTCATTTTGTTAGAAAATTAACAGTCCGTTACTTTTATAGTTGGATTGCAAGAAAATGTAAACGTTAGCAACCAATTGACTAAATTAAACTCTTAGGAGCAACATTACAAATCTGAGTAAATGTTAGGAACCAAATTGCAAATAATCCATTGTATGAAACATCCAAATTGAAATAGAACCAGAAATATTTAGCAGGCAAAGGAAAATTGTGAAAGAAAGAAAGAATTATCCCATAATGCCTATTTTCATTTTCTTGTATTTATCAGTCTGCCTCCTCTCTGCTAGAAGAGCAGACATTCTAAGTTAGAATGCCCCACTTAAAGATTCCTAATGGATGTTCATGAATATCAAAAATTTCCAATATTTTCTTTACAACGTTAAATTCAAGTAAAAAAAAAATCATCCTCAGATTAAGGGCATGATTGTGTGTAAAAGACCAAATGCAATTTTTAAGTATGCAATGTTTTCCCAGGACAATTTTATTTCATTCTAGTGTAAATATTAAGGTCAGGCAAGTTTCAAACCTGTCCGGTCGAGACAATCACTGGATCTTTCATCAATTCAAGAGATATTGGGCAGCGAAAGTCATCTGGGATTACAGGAGATCTGTGCCTCATCAAGCTCATATCACCATCAGAAGTATCAACATCTGGACTTCCGGTCATCACAATATCTTTTATCTTCCTCAGTACAAATGACATTGTTTCAAAGCTTTCTTCCGGAAATCCACCTGTCAATATAACCATATCATGAATGGCAAGTGACTCCTTCTTTAGATCATTAATAGTTTTGAGTTGCAACATTTCTGAAAGCCTTTTAAAAACTTCAATGTCAGGTTCGTTCTCCTTTCGGACAATGGCCAAATCCATTTGAAACTGTAAGTCAGGAAAGTCCACTTTCAACTTCGCTCTTTTAAATTGCGCATGAACAAGCTCTATCTGAAAGATATCAAGAAGACCAATGTCTTGTTGAGTACACATCAAACCCCCCCAAAAAAAAAAAAAAACGGAAATGAAAAAAAGTTGCAGACCAATACTAAATTTTCTTTAAAAGTTTTGAATCTTGGAAGATTCTGCCGTACCTGTTCTCGAACTTCCTCTGATATATCAAGTTTGTTGTAATTGATTTTGCTCAATGCTTCTTCAATCTGGGCAGTAACGGCGTGGAACTTGTCTGAAATTTTGTCTATTTGCAAAGCCTGTGACAGGGACAATGCATAATACTTTGTAAGTAGGAATAATGTTGTTTAACCAGAAAGGCAAACAGTAACAACCTATCATTAGTAGAGAAATAAATAAACTCATCCCACCTAATTACTAATGAAAGATAACAAAGACGGATATTTTTGCAGTAGCTACAATTCAATAAATCACAATTAGCAATTTAAGAACAATTTGGTGCTTCATTTTTTATTGTAAACTTAGGATGTAAATAAGGGACAACTTCTGACCAATCAAAGGTCAAGTTCACATAAGAACCGAACGAAAACAACTTCCTCCCTCTCCCAAAATAGCCGGTTCACTAAACCCTGACATTTCATTTGTACATTGTACAGTACTCCTTGTCTCACCAATCTACCAAAATAGTCTATCTCTAATTAGTTCAATCTGGCCAGTCTAGCTCTTAAAGTACGAAAACGGATTTTCAATATCAATCTCCTAAAGAACCCATAGTTCTCATATAATTCTCCACGTTTAAAATATAGAAAAGACGGAAAGATGATAAAACTCAGAAAGTGTATTCCTTTAAGCTAGCAAGAACCTGAAGTTGCACTGCAATCGTGCATGTAAAGCATATGGATGAAGTTCCTCAATAACACGACCTTCCAAAAGGATGCAGAATTGAGCTTAGTAAAATCAACCACAACACCATCACCTCTAAAGACAAGATAATACTGCCTACGGTCCTGCCAAATTTGAGATACACTTTCTTTTACAAACGTTCCCCTCATATTATTATTGTCTACCCCCAATTCACGAGATAAGCAAGTCAGATTCAGCAAATGGATATTTATTCTAATGGTTACATCCAATACTAAATATGTACCTTCTTCATCCATAAAGCGACACTATAATCATTAACTGCAATCCAAACTATCTTCAGTAATTCTAAATAAGTTGGATTCTCCTTCAATAAAATTAAGAACTTTCACGAAATAATTAAGAAAGAACCTCAAATTGTAAAAAACTAAATGAGTTCTACTCCCCTTTCCTTCACAATCTCAGCAACCAAACAGATCAAATTTCATCAAAAATCACAATTTAAACATAAATCTAAAAGATAATCAAATGAAAACTAAAAAATGTAAACCTGAAAAATCTTGCTGCCTTCGTTGACTGATCGGAGGAGCTCCTCAGCTGAATTTAAAGCCAATTTCAACAATTGGAGCCCTCTAACATCTTCCCCACCAAGCTCTTCTTCACTATCCTTCAACTCCTCGAACAAAGGGCTCAAAAGTTTCACCCTCCGTACCAAATTACCATACATCTTCCTTGACGCGTTTCTGCATTCCGGTAGCCCAGAAATGTCCTTTACTGAGTCAACGAGTTGATTCACCAACTCGCTTGTTTCTTGATTCTCCATTAACCCGCCTCCCATACGAGCTAAAATTGAAACCCTTTTCAGAAATAGTCAAGACTTAAATGCTTAGAAGGAATTGGGGCAAGACCCAGTCGCCCACGCTAGATAATTGGGTGAAATTTGATGGGTTTGATTCAATTGAGGATAATTTATTTGCTGTAAGAGATCCTTAATAGAAAAAGGAGGATTTGGGCTTAGATTTAGGGTTTTTAAGAGAGGGAAATTGAAGGTCAAATAATGGCGAAATGGGAGTGGTTGATGAAGTTCTGTTGGAGAAAATAAACTGGTGTATGTGTGTGTGTGTGTGTATGTGTGTGAGAGAGAGAGAGAGAGAGAGAGAGAGATAGAGAGAGAGAGAGAGAGATGAATTGAAAGGTGGACTAAATAAAAAAAATTAATACTCTACCCCGAAGACACAAATTTAATATTGCACGAAAATCAAAGAAATTACTCCTTCTGTCCCGCTAATATTAGCATACTTTCCTTTTTGGGCGTCCCGCTAATATCCGCACACTCCCAAAAAGGAAATTTTATATTAATAAAATATTCACTCAATTTCACTCATTCTCTCTCCTACATTATTTTAATACTCACAACACCATTATAATTTATTACACCCTCCACTCATTCTCTCTCCACTCATTCTTTTACACTCACAACATTTTATTAAAATATCATATTCCTTAATTCCCGCGCAAACAGTGTTTGTGCTAATATTTGCGGGACGGAGGGAGTATATACTTCCCCGTCTCAATAATAAGAGCTTCATTATTTCCGACACGCAAATTAAGAAAAAAGGTAAATGAAAAAAAATATTGTGAGTGTAAAAATAAAATAGGAGAGAGAATGAGTGGATGAAATAGTAAATTTGAAAAGTGTTATGAGTATAAAAGTTAAATAGGAGAGTGAAATAGTAAAGATTCTTTGTCATTTTAGAAAATGTGAAGCTACTAACGGAACACCCTTTTGGGTAATTGGTGAAGCTTTTATTGGGACGGAGGGAGTACTTCTTCCGTCCCGCCCGAAAGGGCACAAATTTCCTTTTTGGACGTCCCATTTGAAAGGTCACAACCTAAAAATGAATTTTTTTTTATTACTTCTTTATTTGTGAGACCCACTTGTCATACTCTCACAATAAATATCCACTAATTTTCACTACCCTACTTTCTCTTTCCTACATCACCTTTCACTCACAACATTTATTTCACTATACTCCATCCGTCCGGGTTAAGCTTCACCATTTTGGTGAAGCACGCAAATTAAGAAAGCAACATATATATTCAAAAATAATGGAAATGAGAGAAGGGTTGTGAGAGGGAAAAAGTGAGTGGATATGACAAGTGGGACCCATAATTTAAATGTGTGAGAGAGAAAAGTTAGTGGTTATAATAGAATATTAATAAACATTTTCCATTTTAGGAAATGTGAAGCTTGTAACGGGACACCCTTTTGGGTAATTGGTGAAGCCTAAGCTGGGACGGAGGGAGTAGATTTTTCTCAATCCTACATCACTTTTCTTAATTCCCGCGCAAGACACAAACTTTGCCATTTCGGATGGGACGGAGGGAGTAGTAGATTAAGTGTTATAAATATAAAAAATGATATAGGAATGAGAAACTGAGGTATAGAATAGTTAATGGATAGTTGTTTTGAGTATTATAAGTGGGTTTCCATGAATAAAGAAGTATTAAAAAAAATCGTATTGAGAGTTTGTTTTTTAAATTGAACACTCAAAATAAAAATTTGTGTCTTTTTTCAAGTAAGACGGAAAAAGTAGAAATGTTAGGAAATAATTAAGTATTAATTAAAAAGTCTTCTTTTGTGTTATGTTTTTCAATTAGAGAAGGTAGGGAGAAGAAATTTGAGGGAAAGTTAGATAAAAATGACATAAGATATGAATTATTTTCAATTTTATTAATGAATAATAAGACATAAACATTGAATTACTGAAAGCTTTTTGTGAGTATTCAAACAAGAAAAGTGAGAAACAAATATTAGTTTCTTAATGACATATTTCAATATATTTTAATCTTTCTTTTTTAATAAATTAAAGTAATCAAGTTGGCGTTCTTTTTATAAAAATTCATTCATTATCAATTAATGTATCTTTTATTTGGCTAAACAAATGTTAGGTTTAACATTATGTAAAAAATGTATTACTTCCAAGGGAAAAAACTACAAAAAGACCAAAAATGTCCATATGGCTACTAGAATATATACTCCTTTGGTCCCACCAACATTGATACCAAATTTCTGGACACGGAGATTAAGAAAAAGTAAGTGAGAAAAAAAGTGAAAGAAAATATTGTGAGTATGAAGAATTAAATAGGAGAGAGAATGAGTGAGAGGAATAATTAGGAGAAAGAATGTTGTGAGTATTAAAATAATGTAGGAGAGAGAATGAGTGGAGGGAATAGTAAAGATTCCTTTCCATTTTAGGTAAGTTTTAAATGTGTGAAGTAAGTTTTGGGACGCCCAAAAGGAAAAGTGTGAAGATTGTTCAGGGACGGAGGGAGTATATATATTGGTAGTTCTTCATTGGAGTATGAAAGGTGTAGATGAGAGTAAGATAATGCTTTACTTTTACTTACCATAATTGTACTCAATTTATTACTATATAAAACATTTTCGTCCAAATTTCTTTTAGTCAAAATAGTGATCAAGTACAATTGGATAAATTACAAATAAGTGTCTTTGGGGGCGTTCGCAGAAAAAGGGGTTTGATGTTTTAAATTTGGCGATTAGGAATCTGAAGTAACAAAATGTTGCCAATTAAGAGTTTTTGACGAAATCGTTAGAAATTTCAGTTAAATTATCACGTGTCGATCACATGCGACTTAAGTGAGGTAAGTTTGTAAATTTAAATTGTATACCTCCCTTATCGATCTAACTCACAACCCTTTATCTGCTCGGCCGTTTTCTTAATTTTTATGCCCAACAAAAATAACAAAGCTTAAACCGAAATTGAGAAAGTATTTATCAAAACACTATTCATAAATGCTACTTATTCATGCCTGATGCCTCTACCATTGGTTTTTTATGAGGACATGTATTTTTTACATAACGCTGTCTAGGAAAATATGTAATACTTCATTTGATTATTTCTTCTCTTTTGAACGAGTGTTTATCTATTTTCAGTCACTATCTCTTTGTAGTCTATTTGTGTGTCACACTGAGAACTACGAGTCTAATACTTCTGGCTTAAAATAAGTACTTCCTCCCTCGGTCGGTCTCTGAATAATTGACATTTTTTTTTTTAAAAAAAAATAAAAATTTGCCATTTGATCAAAAGTAAATTTTTTAAAAAATCGACATTCATTTAGATTCATTTAGAAACGGAGGAAATAAAAAAAAAAAGATAACTATTTTTAGCCTTAAATGTAAATAAATTTCATTAATTTCAATATATACTCCCTCCGTCTCATATTACCTTACCCATTTTGCTATTTTGAGCGTCTCACTTTAAAGTCTCACTTTCCTAATAAGAAATTTTTTTAATACTTCTTTATTCATGGGATCCACTTGTCATACTCACAACAACTATCCACTTACTATTCTCTATCCCACTTTCTCTCTCCTACCCACTCACAACTCTTACTTTAATAACATTATTGCTTATTTTTCATTTTCAACAGTAAATGAGTAAGGTAATATGGGACGGAGGGAGTACTTATTAAATACTCCCTCCGTTGTGCCCGAAAAGGTACAAATTTCCTTTTTGGGCGTTCCATTTGAAAGGGTACAATTAAAAAATGAAAAGTTTTTTATTACTTCTTTATTTGTGGGACCCACTTGTCATACTCTCACAATAAATATCCATTAACTATTTCCTACCTCACTTTCTCTTTCCTACATCACCTTTTGCTCACAACATTTATTTCACTATACATTTTTTTTCTTTCCTACATCACTTTTTTTAATTTCCGTGCAAAAACACAAAAATGCCCTTTCAAACTGGACGGGGGGAGTATATTGTATTTGACGTTCTTCAATCACTAAGCAAATTATCAAATTTGACATCACTTTTCATAGGTATGCCTGGATGGATTCGGGTCAGGTCTGTCTCACTAATTATAGATGTCATATGCTAAATATGAATGTTAAACTTTAATATTAAAAAAAAATTGCACAAAATATATTTATACTATATAAGTTCTTTAATAAAATTAATTTTTTTTACAAATTAAGCACTAAATTTGTTAGAAATTTAGAAAATTAGGATTTTATAAATATCTTCACAACTTTTCAAGAACTAAAAAATGAAAAATGCAAAAAATAAAGGGCCTTTTAAAAAAGAGGTTCAGGTGCTAAAGAACCTTTTAAACCTCCTAATAGTCGGCCCTAATTCGGACAGTCTAGTCAGGGGCGGATCCAGGGGGGGTAGGTGGGGACACTCGCCCTCCCAGCGGCGGAAATGCAGTGGAAATTTTTTTTTTTTTTGCCCCCACCATATTTTTGTTATATATGTATATATATAATTAACTTCAAGATTAACACTAGTGAGCCAAGTGTCAAATAGAAGGGGTGAAGTTAAAGCCTTTGTTGTTTTCTTTCAAATCTATGTTCGAACCCTGCTACCTACATTTTCAATTAATTTTGTCTTTCATCTTTGCTATTCTTTCTCTTAACAATTTTGTTTTTCTCTTTCTCCTAATTTCCTCACATTTTTTCAATCTTAATTAATTCGTTAGGTTTTTCCCATTTTTTTTTATTTTTGGTCTTTCTTCCTATTATCCCAAGTTTAATTAGCAAATTTGAATTTCTTTTTTGTACGAGTAATATATTTTAATAAATTGTTTGCGTTAAATATTTCAACATTATTTCAATCGCTCTTTGAATTATTTACTTTTATCATTTTTGTTAACTAAAATACATTGTATTTCATGGATCCGACCCATTTTTTACTTGTCCGACCCGAAATTTTTTTTCCGGGAGCGCTGCCCCCGAACCCCCGTGTAATCTTGCCCACCCTCGGCCAATTCCTGGCTCCGCACCTGAGTCTAGTTGATCTGCAGAACGGTCTTTTTATTTATATCTCGATTATTTGATCGACCCTCCTTTCTCACCAATAAAAGTCACTTATTTATTTATGTCTTACTTGTACCACCGTTTGATTAACCGACATGGAAGAATCCACGAACTATGGGCTGTACAGTGGACGGCAAATTGACGAGGACCAACACGCTTGGAGTTGACCTGGTGTTGGTTGGTCACACATCCCTGTCACCAAATTTTAGATTTCATAAATACTTTCCCTATTCTTTTTTTTTTTTTTTATTACCAGCCCAGCTTGATCAATCTCGGACACTGCACGGCCCTCAAGATTTGGCGGAGGTAAATTGCGGATGTGCCTCTATGCATGGCAAGAAGACTCTTATACTCCTGGCCCCAAGGGAGCCCTCCTGAGGAGCCGGTACCTGATGGTCCAGGATTGATCCGGCAAAGCTGGGGAACCTGGGTAATCAAAAAAAAAAAAATCATATATTTACTTACTATTATCTATTCCACTTTCTCTCCTTCGTTTCATTTTTCATACGGATAACACTTACTCCACTATACATTTTCCATAATTTTTGTGCAAAACTCATTTTATTTTATGCCTTTATAACAACGGAGGGAGTAACTCTCTAGGTCGAGAGAAATTCGTCCTTGTGTTTCATCATGATTCTATGATCTGATGGGTGTTAGAGCAAAGTTATTTTTCGTTCTTCTTCTATTTAACTTTTCCATTAGCCGACTGCCAAGATACAATATCAAACCATGTGCACATACTGCGATATCGAGTGCTCTGTTGTGAAAATCACGCCCACGCAGCGGAAAACGGACCGAGCTAGGAAGAAAATAATAAGAACAACACACACGAAAAGTAAATCACACACAAAGGAACACACAAGAATTGTTAACCCGGTTCGTTGCAACAACAACTACGTCCGGGGGCGCTACCAAGCCAAAAATATTCACTATAATATTTTCCGATGTTACAATTTGTCTCTAGGCTATCACATGTATTTATAGGGAAACAATAAATCAAATCCTAGTAATAAAAGGATTCCTACTCAAGAAAGTAATCTTCTTTCTTCACAAGTCCTTCCAAATATTACTACCAAAAGGAATTACCAAGCAAGAGGAGATCTCGTCAAGATAGGAAACCAAATCAGCCCAGAATCGTGGCCAGCCCGGCCCGCAAGGCCCAAGGCCCAAGGCCCGGCCCATCCAATCCACACATGCGGTCAGCCGCACATGCGGTCAGCCGCACATGCGGTCAGCCGCACAGCCAAAACCGCAAAACCCTTTTGCTCCGATGAATTTTGAGCCCCATCTCACCAACTCCTCCGACCGCGGTTCAACTCCTTTATCCATGGTTTTGACTCCACATCCCAACAATCTCCCACCTGGAGACAAACCATCCATGATACCTCTTCTTGAAACAAATTTCAAAGTGGGCCGCCTATCTGGCTGGTAGCCCCGGCCTCTTGTCTAGTTATCCAAGTGAGTCAAGCCGAGCAACGCTCAACATAACCCAGCTTGCCTCTACCATGCTCCGAGTCTTCATTCCGAATGATCCTCCCCGCACATCCCCGCTCACTTGCTTGCTAACTATCGATCCCGAATGCTGCGAATCCACGTGCCCCACACAATCACAAGCTTGGAACCTCAGGTGTTCTTTGCAACCCATCGCATCACCGTTCTAGATCTCGCTCCCATGCCAGCCAAATTGGCTCAAGTCAGGGCCGACTTCATTACCCAATTTTCTACCAACATACCGTTTAGTGAAATTTCTCCCATCACGGCGATCTCGGCCACCACCATTCATCATTGGGACGCGCCGTTTCCCCAACGACTCATGCGCGCATGTGGTATACAACATATTTTCCACGCCGCCACGAGCCACCAAGCTAGCTCCGCGGTTTACCTTCCATGTCCCACAACCGAAGGTCACCACACAACCCTCCTTATCAAGTTGCCTTATGGAAATCAAGTTCCTCTTCAAATCCGAATATGTCGCACATCACGTAGCCGTAAAACAGCCCCATCCGTTGCTTTGACCCGAACAACCCCTTTCCAACGACCTTGACAGATGATCGTTTCCCAAGCGAACAACCCCAAAATCACTCCTAACATACCGCTCCATTCTTTCGCCCGGCGCATGAATGAAACGCCGAGCCCGAATCCAAAACCCACGAATCCGTTGAATCGCTCCCACCCAAGATTAATACGTCCGCCATCTCCTCAAGAACATTCACCCCTTCGCTTCCGCCCGACCGCTGACAACTTCTCCTAAAGTGCCCCTTCTCCCCACAATCATAGCAAGTAATCACCTTCGCCACCCTTACTCTTTTCACCGACATTTAGCGTTAGCCCCGATGTCCCACCCGCTCTTCCTACGAATTTCTTCGCCAAGAATCACATCAACGACATCCGCAAACTTCGCTTCACTTTTCCCCCTCGTTGAAACGTTAACCGCTATCGCAGCCGTATCCCAACTTTTC
This sequence comes from Adenophora triphylla var. japonica, assembly GCA_022495995.1. Taxonomy (NCBI): domain Eukaryota; kingdom Viridiplantae; phylum Streptophyta; class Magnoliopsida; order Asterales; family Campanulaceae; genus Adenophora; species Adenophora triphylla. The sequence goes on along the minus strand of JAFEMH010001408.1, from coordinate 96,122 downwards.
CCAAGAAAGAAGAAAGTAAAATCAACGCTAGTACTGTCATCAAGAGTAAACAAATACGGAAGACAAGGTCGCAGTCAGAGATTTGAATTCACTTATATGCTTTGTTGCCGACATGCCTCCACCATCCTTATGTTCAATAGCTTCCTCATTAGATGAGCTTTATTCGCCGACGGTGCCTCGTACATGCTCGCCAACATCCGTAACATCTCCATGGTAGTCTTCGCCTCCAAAACATTCTTCGCCACATCCTTGGTCAACGTTTGCCTAACAAGCCCTAACGCTTCCGATCCATGATTTCGAATTTTGCTTTCTTCTATGTCCGCCGGCCTTTCTTTTAATGGTAGATACAAATCCTGTTCCACGTAACATCCTCGATTTGTGTCTTCCGTGAAATTGAAATCCGTCTCATCAAACTTTTCGATCAACACCTTATTACCATCCTCCAAAGCTCCCAAAAATCCATAGCAAAAGACCAAACCAACCAATGATTCGACAAAACCAAAGGCTCGATACCAGCTGTTGTGAAATCACGCCACGCAAATGAAAACGGACCGAGCTAGGAAGAAAATAATAAGAACAATATACACGAAAAGTAAATCACACACAAAGGAACACACAAGAATTGTTAACCCGGTTCGTTGCAACAACAACTACGTCCGGGGGCGCTACCAAGCCAAAAATATTCACTATAATATTTTCCGATGTTACAATTTGTCTCTAGGCTATCACATGTATTTATAGGGAAACAATAAATCAAATCCTAGTAATAAAAGGATTCCTACTCAAGAAAGTAATCTTCTTTCTTCACAAGTCCTTCCAAATATTACTACCAAAAGGAATTACCAAGCAAGAGGAGATCTCGTCAAGATAGGAAACCAAATCGCCCTGTAATCAGGCTACCACCCGCAAGGCCCAAGGCCCGGCCCAGCCAATCCACACATGCGGTCAGCCGCACAGCCAAAACCGCAAAACCCTTTTGCTCCGATGAATTTTGAGCCCCGGCCATCTCACCAACTCTTCCGACCGCGGTTCAAATCCTTTATCCATGATTTTGACTCCACATCCCAACATGCTCCTGATCTGATCTGATGTGCATTTTTTTTATTCTCTTCCTTTTCGGTCCAAAGAATAATCAAACCTTCTGATTGCGGGTTGTGTGATTTAGAACGTAGTTTGAACCATAAAATCAAAACCTTAATTTAGATGAAACCAAATCAGACCATGCCAATTTGAGTTTGATTCAGCTTGAACTTTTTGAAGATTCAACTTGATTTGATATATTTTTAATCGATTACTAGCGATTTTGACCAATTAATTTGTTTCATACCAAACTAAGTCGAACTATAATTTATTGTTTTCAATTTTATTATTTTTTTTGCAAACAATCATCTATTGTTTTCAAAAATATTTTCAAAATAATTTGAATACTCGCTTGCTTTTACCATTTGCAAACGAGTATCTATTATTTAAAATTATTTTAACACAACTAGAAAATGTATTTTAGGCAATCAATCTAAATTGACAAACAATATGTGATCACCTAAAATGACTTAGGCGACAAATAATAATTTTGTCACTCACTCAAGATCAATCTTTCACGGTCAGGCTTAGGTGACCAATGTATTTGTCACCTTAAAAAGGTTCTAAATGAATTTTTAGTCACCTTATGACATCTTTTGTAACGAAACATTTGGCATCCAATGAAATAGTGGCCTTACAAAAATTTGCGTGACTATTACAACTTTGTCACCTAAAGAATGTTTTTAGTGATATCTTTGGCGACCAACCCGGATGTCACCTTATTAATAAACATTTGCGACGGAAAGATAATTTGTTACCTAAGAAACTTTTTTGGTGATCGAAAAATAAGGACAAAACAATTAGTCACCTTACCTAAACTTTACGTGCACTACAAGAAATAGGTAATTTACCCACGAAAAATTTCGTGGGTAAACAGGGTATTCCGTGGGAATATCGTGGGTAGGTTTTGTGTGTAATAACCACAAAAAATTTTGTGGATAATACCCACATAATATCCGTCAAAAAGTAAAAAAGTCTGTCGAAAAATAAGGAATAATTTTCATGGAAAATTTATCACCGATCGTCGGGGGTAAAACCTGTCGGAGGTTACCCATGAAAAATTTCTAAATTTGACTAGGATTTTGATCAGAATTTGTTTTCAAAAAGGATTTTCACCTCCCTCCTCCTATAAAAAGAACCCTAGACTAGTTTTTGTAGAGATCTCTCATATCTCATATTTTTTTCTCTCTCTATATTTTCTTTCCCTTTATCATAGTTTAGGTTTTTATTTTATTTTTGAATATTCAAATACAAGGTTTTGTTAATTTATTTTAATGGTCATTCAAGGCTAATTTATTTGATTCGTGGACTGAGGTGAGTAACAATTGGATCTTTATGCTAGGGTTTAATTTTTTCTATCTCTCTCTCGTTCTTGTTTTCTCAACATTCTTCAAGATCATTCATAGGCTTCAATTGTATGTTAAGATACTTTTGGCCTATGAATCTATTTGGATATAAATCGTTTCAGTAACTCGAATGATTTATACATTGACCATTTTTTAGAGAATAGATTTAATTGAGGACGTAACCGAAATCAATGAATCTAGGTTCTTATGTTCTTGTGAATTAAATTGAATCTCTTGAAAGTTTATATTGACGTAACTGAATATATAAACGAGATAGAGATATTAGGGTTTTAATGTTCTTATCGTCGTAACTGTGATATTAACATCTTAACCCTAGGTTTTTGTGAACGAACCCAAGAATGAGATTGAATCCTTTTTACATGAAATAAAAAGCATAAAGTGATAATTGTTATGATCCCCAATCCATGAATTCCTTGTCTCTTGATATCTTTAATTTATTTATTTTGCTTTATTAGTTTAATAGTTAAACCAATCAAAAACCCCCATTTCCTTTGTTACTTTTTACACTAATTAAATCAATTTATTCAACACAAAAATTTCTGTGGTTCGACCCTTACTTTTGTATATTGCTACTTCGGTAACTTGTACACTTGCAAGGAATTTTATTACTCGAGAATTTTATCCATCAGGGTGGTATCCCGTCATTCAGAGGTGGAGGAGGTGGTAGCTCGGCATTAGGGGGTATCCCGTCCACATGAGTCTGCTCCTTGTTAGTAACGCTTGCAAAGGCTCCGTCTCCAGTTGAAAACTAAAAATTGTGGTTCAACAAAAATTTTCAATTGCCCAGAATTGCAAACGGCTGGAATAACAACTTTCCGGCCAAAATCCCAATATTCCGGCCAAACGTAAAACAGGTTTGTCTTGCCACAAACAAAGTTCAACTGCGAAAGTTAAAACACCAAATTTTCGGCCAAAAACAATTTTTCCAGGCTGAAATTTGCAGAATCCGGCCAAAAGCAAAACAGAGCAAAACGAACAACGATTTTCGGCCAAAATCAGAATTATTTGGCGAAAAATAGGGCTTAGGCGAACGAATTTTCAGGCTAAACAATGGGCGTTTGAATCCAGCTCCCGGCAATGGAACCAAACTGATGATGCCAAAAAGTCGAATCAGCCAAAATCCAAGCGATAGGTTGTACTTCGGCGATTGAATAGCCTGAAAATAAGACAGAAAACGTAAACTAAGCCAGGGCTTCACCAGCGAAGGCCCTCCGGCGTGAGAGTAAGTTTAAGGTTTGTATAGAGAGAAATCAAATTGACAGAGCTTCGAGTCAAAAAGATAAGGCACTCGAATATGAAAATAATGGCTTGTATTTATAGAGATGGATTGGTAGAATTCATGTTGAACTTGGACTGTAAAGAGATAAGATATAATCCTAGAACGATTATATCTGTTGGAGAGTCCTTATTTGACTTGAATTGGTACAGGAGGTTACAATCCTGATTAGATTATAACTTCTTATTGTCCTTGTTTGAATAAGACTGCACAAGCTGTCATGCCAGTATGCCGAGATACAGAAATTTCTTTCTTCGTCATACGCCGGTATGCCGAGATGCAGATATTCATTTTCTCGTCATACATGGCCATCTCGGTCCATGATGAGCCGGGGAAGGGATGAGAAATAAGTGGAGCCCGTCATGATGATATCATAACCGAGAAGGCACCTCGTCCTCAAGGGAGACGATCTCGGCCCTTTAAGTTGGTTTTGTATGTTTGCTTGCTGAGCCTTAGTTGGCCTTGTTGATGCCGAGATAGATGGACGAGGAAGCCCATGCCTTACCTCGTAACTGAAGCTAATTGATTATGTTTATGGCCCAATCCACTTGGGCCTTACCCGGACAATCCCATGTTCGTATCTCGATTTATACTATTCAGTATGTCTTTCTCCTTGTTATAATATTGTGAAAACGTGTAGTTCTAAAATTCGGGCAAATTGAAGTACACACTTATGTTAAAACCAATCTAATATTCTATAAATCGAAATATCAATAAAAAAAATTACAATAATATTTAATTCAAAATCAGATTATAAAACAAATATAAACCTGAAAACGCTACAAATTCTTCAAAGTGAGGCCTGCTTGACAGTGTCCTAAGTCAGAAATTCATTCCCGCTTCATTGCGCTTAGGACGCCCGGCTTCGAGAATACACACTTTGGAACAAGTTCCTGAGTAAGAACTTGTTCCTCGGCGAAAATACTATATGCTTTCTAAGGATAGAAGGGAAAGAGAAGATGAAACTTGTGTCTAGGAACACAACTGTTTTGTGTTTATAGGACCGTGTTGAAAAGACATGCATTTTCAAATTTCGCACACGTATCTTTCAATGTATGACAGCTTAAAGCTGTCATTTCAAAATCAAATGCATTATCCAACTAAAATAATAATTTAAAATAATATTAAAAATATTTTAATATTAATTTACAAAAATTAAATTAGTTCAAAGACATCATTCGATCGCCAAGATTCGAGCTTTATGTTTATAAAAACCTGTGTCATGGGGCTATGCCCTGTGACTTTTGTCCGTCTCGAAAAGAGCTTCGATTTGATATGTTGTGCGTTCCGCGGTTCATCCGGAATAAAAAGTTACGCTCTTTTTAGCGCACAAACCTAAACTTTACCAAAAGTTCTTATTTCAAAAAACACTTTTAATTTTCATCTTTTATCACACAAGTTCACAAAGTTCCAACAACTAACACTAGATAAATCTTCTTCCTCATCAAAATCTCAATACAGAACCTACACGGAGAGAATAGAGGTGAAGGTGAGCAATGTGCTGGTCAGAAACTGCCTTTGGGACGATCCGTCCCATTGCCATTTGGGTTGACAAAAATAGCCTATCACTATTTATATCCCCCGCAGTTGACCTCTCAGGTTGACCCTCGATAAGAATTTAATGGTAGTAGGATCATTGCTTTCTTGGGTTGACTTGGTCAACAGCATTTTCGAAACCTTCATCACCAACTACTAGCTGTGTTTTATCAGCTTCTTTCCCATGGGCTTCATCAGTAATTCTACGGTCAGTCAATATAAGGTCAGATGACAGGAGTGAATAAAGACGTTGATCCCAAATTAACACATGATTCAAGCAGAAGCTCCCAATGTACAACGTTTAAGTGCAGAGGTTTGTACACCCAATCATCTTTAAGATTTCCATCATCTCTAGTGCCTTGCATGTCAACCTAATACAATCAACAAAAAACAAATTTAAAAGCATTAGTTATCATTTAATGAAAACCAAGAAAATAAAAAAGAGTATAAAAAAATAGAGAGAGTAACAATCGATCTGGAACATGGCAAAGATACAGCATATTTCTCAACCGTAGAGTCTCTTAACATCGCCACCATAGAACCCAATCTGAAATTGCACAAATATTGTTAGGTCCTTGTATAAATGCTTCTCTGTAACATTCATTGAGTAATAATGAAAATATGGCTAAAGAAAGAAATTGGCATAGATTGCTACTTAAAGAAAGCAGGGATAAGGAAATGTCAAAATTAAATTCTATATGACCATTACTAATCAAGTAGGATTAATGTGAGGATTTTATTTTTCTACCAAATCTTCACTCAACTTATACCAAACATAAAGTTGATGCAAAAAGCTGAATTTAATTCAAAGTGGTATACGTACCCGAAAAAGTAAAGGAAGTCACTGTGAAAAGAATGCTTGCAGCTTGATGCTCCACCAAACAAAGGGCGAGAAGAGAAACCTATTGGAATATTTGATATATGTGGGTATGGAAGTCCATAGATCTATGACATTGTTGTGTTGTTGGTTTTGGACTGAATTTGACAAGGAAAAAACGCGTCTGAGTTTCTGGCAAGGAGGGCGACCGCGCTCATGACAAGGGCGGCCGCGCTTAGTTGTCTAAAACTCACCAAAACTTTCTGGAGCCTAGCGCGGTCGCGCAAGCCTCGAGGGCGGCCGCGCTGGCGTCGAATCTGGTGTTTTTCCTGGGCCGAATTAGATCAGTTTTAGGTCTTTTTAAGCCCTAAAACCCTAGTTTTACCATATATATAAATACAATAATCCCTCCAGCCGAGTTTTATATGATTTTAACAAGAGAAAAATCAATTCTCTAGTTTCTTTCATTCTTCGATTACTCCGGGTTCATTAGAGATTCGTTCGTGAGATTCAAGGCGACTGAGATAGGACCGCCCGTGATTACCTACCTGTGTGCTGCTTTGTGGTACGTAATCCGTGATCGTTTTATCCTCGGAGAAATTTGCCTGTACCTGAGTTGCACCAATTGGGGGCAATATTTTCTCTTAGGACAGTCTTCCTAAGGCGACTCGATCAAATCACGATAAGTTTTCTAATCAATTGTTTATTTGTTTCTGTTCTGTTTTCCTGATCCTGTTCCATTGCTTTCGGTTTTGCTATTGGCTTAATTGGTACGTTCTTGACTTGATCAATAAATTCCCTACTGTTGATTAAATTGTTAATTTAATCTGTGGTGCAATAATTTGATTTCCAACAGTCTAAGAGAAAATAAGTTTTTATTTGATCATGTCTGGTGGTTCCTCTAGCTCTCCCTTTAAGTCCCTAGTTGACACCTCCGATCTTCCGGAGAAGTTTGGAGGCAAGAACTTCAAGCGTTGGTCTGAACGCATGAAGATCCGTCGCCAATTAAGGGCATGCCTCGGTATGCCGACATCCAAGTGTCCCGCCCGAATGGTGATGATCCGGTTAATGTGGCCGCTGTTAAACCGTGGAAGGAGCAGGATGATGTTGTTCGAGGATGCATTCGTCGGCTTTGTCGAATGCACTCTTTGATGTTTATTGCTCGCTTCTCTCACCGCCGCACATGTGGGAATCGCTTTCCAAGAAGTACAGCACCGATGACTCCGGTGTGGAAAAGTACCAAGTGGGAAAGTTCCTGAATTATCACATGAGTGAGGGAAAGTCGGTTATCGACCAAGTGCACGAACTCCAAATCATTTTGCAATCACTCAAGGATGCTGACATGGGACTTCCTGATAAGTTCGTTGTCATGGCTATCATTGAGAAGTTTCCTCGATCTTGGGGGGAATTCGGTATGACCCTCAAGCATCGTACTGGAAACTTGACACTCAATGAATTGATGAATGCAATTGCGATTCAGGAGGTGCATAATGGTAACCAACCTAGTGTACCTGTGGAGGCTGCTGCTAATATGATAACCGGTAAAAGCAAGTTTAAGGGAAAAGGTGTGAAAACTCACTCTAAGGATAAAGAAAACCATGATAAACTTAAAGTTAAGAAAAATAACTTTAGGAAGCCAAGAGCAAAACAGAACTGCTGGAATTGTGGAGAAGGTGGACACTTTTCTAGGGACTGCCCGTCCAAGAAAGGAAAAGGACCACAAGCCTCTGGCGATGACCATCCCTGTCAACATGGTGTTGGGTCCGAAGGATTATGATGATCCCGACTCTGACGCACCTAGAGTTGACGATCGACCCGCAATGTTACAAAGTATGTAACTTCTTATCCTGAAATCTTTACTGTCTATGAACCCAACGAGTGGCTAGTTGACACTGGGGCAAATGTGCACGTTTGTGCTGATAAATTGCTATTTGTGTCTTACCAGCCTGAGCGTGATAGATCAGTGACGATGGGGAACTCTAGTGCTGCAAGGGTGCTTGGGACTGGACGCGTGGACCTGAGGTTTCCTAATGGGCGCATTCTTACCTTGCATCAAGTGTATCACGTTCCTGATATTCGTCGCAACATTATTAGTGGTTCTAGTCTAGTTAGGGAAGGATTTGAGATTTCATTTAAGTGTAATAAGGTTATAATTTTGGATTCTGGTAGTTTTGTGGGGAAAGGTTATTCCTCGGATGGTTTATTTAAAATTAGAGTTGAAACTGATGTTTGTTCGCACAATAATTTTAGTTCTATTTATTATCCTGTTTCTTATTCCATTGAATCTTCAAATGTTTGGCATGGTCGTTTAGGACATATTAACTATGATTCTGTGAAAAGAATGATGAATTTAGATATTATTCCTAAACATGCTATTGATAAGAATTCTAAATGTCATGTATGTGTTGAAGCTAAATCTACAAAAGGACCGTTTAAGTCGGTTGTGAGAAATTCTGAAATCTTAGATTTAGTTCATACTGATATTTGTGAATTTAATGGCGTGTTGACCAAAGACAAAAAGAAATACTTTCTCATCTTTATTGATGATGCTAGTAAATACTGTTATGTCTATTTGCTTAGTTCTAAGGATGAAGCATTAGATAAATTCATTATATTTAAGAATGAAGCAGAAACACAAACCGGCAAGAAACTTAAACGGTTAAGGTCTGATAGAGGAGGTGAATATGAGTCTAACCCCTTCATGTATTATTGCCAAGAAAATGGAATAGTACATGAAGAGACTCCTCCCTACACCCCTCAATCAAATGGTGTTGCTGAACGTAAGAATAGAACCCTTACTGATATGATTAACAGTTTACTCATAAGTTCTGGACTGCCCAAATATATGTGGGGAGAGGCTTTGAATACGGCTTGCCATATTCTGAATAGAGTCCCTCCTAAACATAGAAAGGAAAGTCCGTTTGAACTTTGGAGAGGTCGACAGGCTAGCTTGAAACACTTAAAAGTGTGGGGGTGCCTTGCAAAGGTACTTGTACCCGCACATAAAAGGAAAAAGCTTGGACCTAAAACCTGTTGATGCTATCTTTATAGGTTATTCGAAATAAGTTATGCATTGAGATTTCTTATTATAAAATCTGAAATTTACGGCATAGATGTGAACTCTATAGTTGAGTTACGTGATGCAACATTTTTGAGGATGTGTTTCCTATGAAGGACGGACTTCCTAAGGAATCTAACCCCACCACTAATTCTATTCTGCTCAAGTAGAGGAGCCGACAAATGTGGGGTTGATTCCGGTGCAACTCTTTCGACGATGAGATTGAACCAAGAAGGAGCAACGGGCAAGGACCACCAAGGACTTTGGAAGTGATTTCATCACTTACAATGTCGAGGGTGATCCTCTAACCTTCAAAGCCGCTATGGCTACTTCGATGCCAAGCGGTGGAAGGATGCCGTTAAGAGTGAGATGGATTCTATTGTCTCTAATGGGACATGGAATTGGTCGATCTCCCTCCTGGTTGTAGCACGATAGGATGTAAGTGGGTTTTCAAAAGGAAACCGAAACCGGATGGAACCGTTGACAAGTTTAAGGCTAGGTTAGTGGCTAAGGGATTCAAGCAAATGGAGGGAATAGACTATTTCGATACCTATTCGCGGTTGCTAGAATGACTACAATCCGAATGCTTATCGCATTGGCCTCTGTATATGATCTTCCTATCCATCGGATGGATGTTAAGACCGCTTTCTTGCATGGCGATCTAGAGGAAGAAATTTATATGGATCAACCCGAAGGTTTTGAGGCCCGGCAATGAGAGAAAGGTTTGTAAACTTGTTAAGTCCTTGTATGGACTCAAACAAGCCCCTAGCGATGGCATGAGAAATTTGATAAAATTGTCTCATCGTTTGGCTTTGTTACTAATGAGTTTGATAAGTGTGTTTATAGCAAGTGTATTGGTGATAGTAGTATTGTCTTATATCTGTATGTCGATGATATTCTGTTGTTTGGAACGGATATGAGGATAATTGATACTACTAAGGAATTCTTGAAAAGTAAGTTTGAGATGAAGGATATGGGAGTAGCTAGTGTGATTCTTGGCCTTAAGTTGACTCGTTCAACTAGTGGCATAACCATATCGCAATCTCATTATACCGAAAGTGTAATTGAGAAATTTGGTTATAAGAATTGCAAAGTGGCTAAGACTCCATATGACCCTTCATCTGCTCTTACTAAGAATGAAAGTGGAGTACCGATGGCTCAGTTGAGATATTCTCAGATTATTGGAAGTTTGATGTATCTTGCCAATTGTACTAGACCGGATATATCCTACTCGGTTACTAGGTTGGCTAGATATACTCAATGTCCAAGTAAAGCACATTTGGGAAGCTCTTGATAGAGTTCTCAAGTACTTGAACGGAACGATTTCCCTTGGGCTGCATTACGGAAGATATCCTTCTGTTCTTGAAGGATATAGTGATGCAAGCTGGATTGCCTATAACTCTGGGAGTTATGGCTGTACGGGGTATGTTTTCACCTTAGGCGGAGGCTGCGGTCGCTTGGAGGTCGACCAAACAAACTCTGTTGTCTAGGTCTACATTTGAGGCCGAATTAGTTGCCCTCGACACTACCGGATTGGAAGCCGAATGGCTTCGAGGACTTATGTCCGAGTTGCCCATGGCCGCAAGCCCATGCCTCGTTATCTCCGTACATTGTGACAACACCGCCACACCGAGAAACCGAAAAGTGTCAAGTACAATCAGAAAACTAGGAGACACATCCAAATTAGATTAAAATCTATAAGGGATCTAGTGTCTCGGAAGGTGATAGCTGTTGATTATGTTGGTACCAAGGATAACACTTGATCCTTTAACCAAAGGGCTAGAATTTGCTCTAGTTCAAAAATCTAGGTTGGGGATGGGACCGAACCCCGTCTCGATTCAAACGCAGTGGCAACCCAATCTACCTGAGTGGAGATCCCACAAAGGAGATTCAATGTGGTAATAACAAGCTGTGGGGTGAGTCGAGCACTTAATAATAGATTGACATGTTACATGTCCGAGTCTATCCCCGAATAGCCTAGAGGTGCTCGTTCTTTGCTAATATAGTAAAAGTTTGGAACTTTGAATGGGATCAAGTTTTTAGATAAGATGGTAGCAAGACATCTTCCGAGATGCCCACTAAGTGAGTGTTGTTGTTGGCCGCAACTAGAGGAATTTGGGTTATTCCTTGAAAGCACTCATGATAGAGGATCGGGACGTATGGCTTATAAGCGTCAAGTGTTCGATAGAGGCCTATCATAGCTTTTGTTGTGTTTGTTACCAGCAAAGGCCTCTACATCCAAAGGCATCGATTCAAGACACCCGTTCATCCGGTCTGTGGAGGTTTGCGTTGGATAACATAGGTAGTGGTTCAAGCTTCGAAGGTACCATTATTGAAAGCATGGCAATGGACAACTGTACACGTCATATTTCTATGAACTTGTGGGGGATTGTTGGAATATTTGATATATGTGGGTATGGAAGTTCATAGATCTATGACATTGTTGTGTTGTTGGTTTTGGACTGAATTTGGCAAGGGAAAAACGCGTCTGAGTTTCTGGCAAGGAGGGCGACCGCGCTCATGACAAGGGCGGCCGCGCTTAGTTGTCTAAAACTCACCAAAACTTTCTGGAGCCTAGCGCGGTCGCGCAAGCCTCGAGGGCGGCCGCGCTGGCGTCGAATCCGGTGTTTTTCTGGGCCGATTAGATCGGTTTTAGGTCTTTTTAAGCCCTAAAACCCTAGTTTTACCATATATATAAATACAATAATCCCTCCAGCCGAGTTTTATATGATTTTAACAAGAGAAAAATCAATTCTCTAGTTTCTTTCATTGTTCGATTACTCCGGGTTCATTAGAGATTCGTTCGTGAGATTCAAGGCGACTGAGATAGGACCGCCCGTGATTACCTACCTGTGTGCTGCTTTGTGGTACGTAATCCGTGATCGTTTTATCCTCGGAGAAATTTGCCTGTACCTGAGTTGCACCAATTGGGGGCAATATTTTCTCTTAGGACAGTCTTCCTAAGGCGACTCGATCAAATCACGATAAGTTTTCTAATCAATTGTTTATTTGTTTCTGTTCTGTTTTCCTGATCCTGTTCCATTGCTTTCGATTTTGCTATTGGCTTAATTGGTACGTTCTTGACTTGATCAATAAATTCCCTACTGTTGATTAAATTGTTAATTTAATCTGTGGTGCAATAATTTGATTTCCAACAAAACCAAGCTCCAAGAATTTTCCGAAAGACAAACCACGAGCATCATTTGAAATCACTACTCTTTTTGTAGAATTTGAGTTTCCATTGATGCGCTTCCATTTACCACAGCAACTCCACATCCAGAGCTTCCCATCTGATTCACCAGGCAAACGTTTGTCCAAATGTTTGACTTGCACTGTTAGTTGCTTATTGTGATATGCATATTCTCCAAATCTACCATAAGTCCCTTTGGCATAAAGCATAAGTAGTGCAAGTGATTATGAATACACAAATCTTTACCCATAGAAAAAACCTATCTACGACAAGGGCATCAAAATGTTGTATTGTACCATTAATCATGCATACGAAGCAAGAGTAGTACAACGGATCCTAATGAATTTCCTTTCCGCATCTTAATCTCGTTATTGACTCGCTCATTAATTATGAATACACAAATCTTCAGAAATTAGCATGTATTAATTTTTAGCTGATAACAAATGGCAAGAGTAAGTGATACTTGCTATTTAACAGATAATGGGTGCTTTTTCATTTTACCTGTTGCATTGCTTCAGAAGAAGATAACCCATTTGAAGAAACACTAAGCGCACCCTTGATCAGCAACAATTTAGGTTTCTTGAAATTTGTTGGCATGTGTTTGTGAGCAGCAGGCTCAAGAGAAGTTAACATGATCAAATATATCATGCCCCTTGAGACTAAGGCTGGATTTTGCCCTTATTCTTTATAAATTCTGCGTCATATAACACAAAGGATATGCACATGCAAAAAAACATAACACAAGCTATAGTAGGATGTTAGTTGTAAATTTAAAATAAAGGAGTAAGTAATGATGAACACAAATTCAAATATTATGCAATGCAGATGAGAAAAAGGATAAGTTGGTGGTCAAATGATAAGCTAGTATCCTCATCCTAGCATAACTCCTTTTCTGATACTCTTTAAAATCTAAAGAGAAGTTCAAACGCTGCATCTAGAGAGTGGAAGGATGTGTCATTAGTGGCAACATGAACACACAATATTGATTTCTCAAATAACATGTGATTCAAAAGATGGTAGTACCTTCGGGACTAACTCACCATTGGTACCACTATCCTATCATGGCCTGTTTGTCTCAGAAATGTGTTAAAGAAGAGTCCAACGCTTCAAGTCCTGGTCCTGGTCCTGCCAAAATTTGAACCAATTGTGATTCAAAAGATGGCCTGTTTGTCTCAAATAACATGTGATTCAAAAGATGGCCTATTTGTCTCAAAATTTGAACTATGCTGAAAACTGGGCTGGCATTTCCAATCCTCAGAACTGCCGAAATTTGAACCAATTGTTCCCTGCAGGTCACCGCATCAATGACTTTCACAATCTGCTCAAGCAGAAAGTTAATTACCAGGTTACAAGTATCTTATATTACGAACATCTAAGGATAATAATGTGGCAAAGTTTTAAGGTGATAAGAAACACCAATTTATAGCACCATTTATGGATTAATTCAAAGCCAAAAATGCAGCCAATAAATGACAACATTTTCTAACAGAAGCTAGATCACGTGTGGACAATCTTAAAGTCTGAGGTTCCACATTAAAACCAATTGGTATTAAGGGGAGTGACCCAGGATCTTTATATATTATAAGCAAGGTTTGTCAATTCCCAATGTGGGATAATATCTCTAACAGGCAAGTGTTTGTGTGAGAGTGAGTGATAGAGTGAGAGAGAGAGGGAGAGAGAGAGAGAGAGAGTAACAAACAAGACACCTCCACAACCACATCAAGGAACATGTGCTCTAGCTAAAGAAGGTAAGGCAACAGTAGAGTGAAAAAAAAAAAAAAAAAAGAAAAAAAAAGGAAGCAAATTATTGTTACCACTCATCTAAATACAAGCATGTAAAAAACATAAGAGAGGTATATTTGAGATGATGTACTAATGACACCAAAAAAAATGTCCTCGCCATATTTTTAACCTTCACCAGTAATACAAATCAGTAATGTGGGCATAGCAACATCTCACCATTTTGTTGAAAAATAACATACAAATGAAATAAAAAGGATTTGTGACAGCTTCTAAAAGTAATCAACCTCTTTGCCAAAAAACTGGAAACAGCTGTCATAGTATCTTTCTCATATAAATTATGCACGCCACGATTACTCCTACTTGGATCTTTAATAACACTAAGGATCGCCTAAAATTCAAGAAGGATTGATTCTTCATGTAATTGTAGAAGCAGGAATGTCAAACTTATGAATGCAGGTTCGATTCTATGGAAGTCACTTATTTCTATATTTAAGATCTGTGCCTGCAACTGCAAACAAGTGCAACTAGCAAACCACATGGACAGTCCTTAGATGACTACGCAGATTTATAAAAAAAAATGTAAAGAAGCCGGTTAAAATAATACAATATCTTAAAATACTGCACACTTTTATTTTTTAAAAATTAATTAATTTTATATTTATTTTATGTCAGTTTCTGACTGTTGAATTGGATTAATCCTGGCCGCTTTTAGTCTCTTGTCAATAGGATTTTAGAAATCGCCTAATATTAGTCGTAGGATCTTAACAGTGAAAACAAATCTAATGGTTAAAAATAAAGAGGAAAATAAATCATTCAATGAAGAAGACCGTTGGATCAAGTAGTTATGGACAAATCCTGGCCACTCTTTGTCCCTAGTCAATAGCGGTTATTTCCGCTCTATATTGTATATTAGATTATGGGCTAGTGACCCATAAGTTCCTTTTTTACAAATCTCTTCCCCATAAGGTGCTCCACCATGGACAGCCAAATTTTTGTCCAGTTTGGACAAAATTGCCCTTCTGGGCTTTATCATTTTGCCTCTGCGTCTTAACCTAGCAACCTTACATGTTTCCCAAAATCAATTTTGCTTTCCCCAAACCAAATCCAAATCGATCAAGTCAACGGATAATTTCAATTATTTCAACGATTTCATTGAGGCGATTGAGATGATTTCAAGGCGATCGAGACAATTTCGAGCTACAATCGATGATAATCAACAATTTCGACCATGGACAAACTTTCTGTTTCAACGAGATTGGCGGGTCCTCTATCTGGAAAATCAATCCTAGGAAAAGAGATTCATCTAGTCTTCATATCGAAATTGAAAAGAACAGGAGAGAGAAAATGGCAGAAATATTGTATTATACTACTGTTCTTTTATAATACTGCATCAGAAATGTTGTGTAATACTGCATCAGAAATATTGTATTATACTATTATTTTTTATAATACTGCATCAGAAATGTTGTATTATACTATTGTTCTTTATAATACTGCATCAGAAATGCTGTTCTTTATAATACTACATCATAAATATTGTATTATACTACTGTTCTTTATAATACTGCATCAGAAATGTTGTATTATACTATTGTTCTTTATAATACTGCATCATAAATGTTGTATAATACTGCATCAGAAATGTTGTATTATATTACTGTTCTTTATAATACTGCACGAGTAATACTGCATCGGAAATATTATATCATTTTTAAAATAATACAATATCTTAAAATACTGAATCAATAATACTGCATAAAAATGTTATATTATAATATTCTTTATAATACTGCATCAATAATACTACATCAGAAATATTGTATTATATTACTGTTCTTTATAATACTGCATCAGAATGTTGTGAGATCTGTGTATTTGTTTCATAGTTGACTGCTCCGATGACCTAGGAATTTACTTATTTATTGATTGATTACTTTGAATTTTTTTCATGATTGCTTGTTATGCAATGATTGAGCTAATTGCGAGTATTTAATTTTGGTTTTGGTGTTTGATTTTGTGAAATCCGCTTCAGAATTTGTTATTTGCTTATGATTTTGCCTTATGAGCTTGTCTTGAGGGCAAAACTGGAAATTCACTTGTAAAAAAAACTTCCTGGTCATTTTAATACAATAAGAAACTTAGTGGAAAGTGATTTGTTCCAAAAGAAACTTATGGGGCAAATTCCCTTAGATTATGGGCTAGTGACCCATAAGTTCCTTTTTTACAAATCTCTTCCCCATAAATTCCTCCACCATGGACATCCAAATTTTTGTCCAGTTTGGACAAAATTGCCCTTCTGGGCTTTATCATTTTGCCTCTGCGTCTTAACCTAGCAATCTTACCTGTGTTCCCAAAATCAATTTCGCTTTCCCCAAACCAAATCCAAATCGATCAATTCAACGGATAATTTCAATTGTTTCAATGATTTCATTGAGGCGATTGAGATGATTTCAAGGAGATCGAGACAATTTCGAGCTACAATCGATGATAATCAACAATTTCGACCATGGACAAACTTTCTGTTTCAACAAGATTGGCGGGTCCTCTATCTCGAAAATCAATCCTAGGAAAAGAGATTCATCTGGTCTTCATATCGAAATTGAAAAGAACAGGAGAGAGAAAATGGCAGAAATGTTGTATTATACTACTGTTCTTTTATAATACTGCATCAGAAATGTTATATAATACTGCATCAGAAATATTGTATTATACTATTATTTTTTATAATACTCATCAGAAATGTTGTATTATACTACTATTCTTTATAATACTGCATCAGAAATACTATTCTTTATAATACTACCTCAGAAATGTTGTATTATACTACTGTTCTTTATAATACCGCATCAGAAATGTTGTATTATACTGTTGTTCTTTATAATACTGCATCAGAAATATTGTATTATAATATTGTTCTTTATAATACTGCATCAGAAATGTTGTATTATACTCCCTCCGTCCCGCTAATATTAGCACACTTTCCTTTTTGGGCGTCCCGCTAATATCCGCACACTCCCAAAAAGGAAACTTTATATTAATAAAATATTCACCCAACCCCACTCATTCTCTCTCCTACATTATTTTAATACTCACAACACCATTATAATTTATTACACCCTCCACTCATTCTCTCCCCACTCATTCTTTTACACTCACAACATTTTATTAAAATATCATATTCCTTAATTCCCGCGCAAACAGTGTTTGTGCTAATACTAATGGGACGGAGGGAGTATATATTACTGTTCTTTATAATACTGCATGAGTAATACTGCATCAGAAATTTTTAAAATAATACAATATCTTAAAATACTGCATCAATAATACTGCATAAAAATGTTGTATTATAATGTTCTTTATAATACTGCATCAATAATACTGCATCAAAAATATTGTATTATACACTGTATCAGAATGTTGTGAGATCTGTCTATTTGTTTCATAGTTGACTGCTCCGATGACCTAGGAATATACTTATTTGTTGATTGATTACTTTGAATTTTTTTCATGATTGTTTGTTATGCAATGATTGAGCTAATTGCGAGTATTTAATTTTGATTTTGGTGTTTGATTTTGTGAAATTCGCTTCAGAATTTGTTATTTGCTTATGATTTTGCCTTATGAGCTTGTCTTGAGGGCAAAACTGAAAGTTCACTTGTAAAAAGAACTTCCTGGTCATTTTAATACAATGAGAAACTTAATGTGAAGTGATTTATTCCAAAAGAAACTTATGGGGCAAATTCCCTTAGATTATCACGTATTGTCCCGCGTCCTGAAGTGGAATGAGACGGGACATGAATTTTTGTCCCGCAAAATTGCATCCCGTCTCATTTTTTCGAATTGACAGCTATAATGGGCCGGAAAAATTAACCGGCTATGAAATAATAATCTAATTTGACAATTTTTGCTCGTATATTGGAGTTTGGTTTAGGGTTCAAATTTGACCCATGTGGTCTTGGGCTGGTTTAAAATGGGTTCAATTTTTGCTCGTATATTGGAGTAATCTTGAGTACCTGTTTGATAAAGCTTAAATAATAGATGGACAGCAGCAGGTCGTCTCAATAAGTATAGAGATTCAGTGCAAAATGAGAATATGGAGCCCTTAATATTTAAAAAATTAACATAAAATTATATATAGCTTAAATATTTTATTTTAAAAAAGACTCTAAATTGCAATTTGCCCTTTAAAAAATTAACACAATAATTTGTTATATATATATATATATATTTATGGGTATAGATAAAATTGGGGCCCTTCAAAATTGGGGCCTTGTGCAAAGGAACCTAATGTTTCATGTCTGAGCCTGCCCTGTACGATGGTCAAAATTGATTTTCTTAAAAAATAAAGTTAAAAATTGATATCCAAACATTTGCAAAAGAATATCAATTGTTCTTTCAAATAATTAATATACTCTCTCGGGTACAAAATACTTGTCCCTTTCAGAACAAAATTTAGTTTAAAATAATTATCGTTTTTTGCTGAAAAAAATATTAAAATTACTCTTTTACCTTTAAATTAAAAATTGTTTCAATTTATTAAAAAAAAATTATACATATTATTTTTTTAAACGAATAATGCAGGCCAAAAACTTATAAAAAACGCGTTTTTTGTTAGCTTAACAAAAAACGTGTTTTACGCTCACACTCGTTCTCTCTCACGCTCACTCTCATTCTCTCTCACTACTCTCTCTCTCTCTAAACGCAAAGCCTCTCTCATAGACGCACTAGACACAGACGCAAAGCCTATCTAACAAAATTCAAATTCTTGAAACGAAGAGCTTCTCCAATGGCGGCGGCGAAGGGCTGATTTCCAAATCAACTGAGATCAAGCTTCTGCAGCACCAAAAGCTTCACTTCATAATCGAATTCAAATTGTTCTAACGAACGATTTAGTCGATTGAAGTTTCCATGATAAGCAATTGGAGTAAAAAAAAAATAGACTATTTCAAAATTGATTGAAGATCGTTAAGCACTAACTGGTGGAGGGACAAATTAAGCCCTAATCGATAGAGAAGAATCTGGATAAATAGAGTGTTGCTATTGACACCCACAGTAAAATCTCTTCTTTGTACTCCTTTCGCTCCGATCAGAAGTTGGTGATTGTAAAATCTCTTCTTTGTACTCCTTCCGCTCCGATCAGAAGTTGGTGATTAATCAAGTGCCCGTTAGTGTATAATAGAGTGCCCGTTAGTGCATAATAGAGTGCCCGTTGGTGTATAATTGAGTGCCCGTTAGTGTATAATCAAGTGTCCGTCCATGTGTTTTCAAATGCCAGTCCATGTGTTTTTGAATGCCAGTTAGTTCCAATTTTAATTCCAATTTCAGATGCCAGTCCATGTGTTTTCAAATGTCAGTCCATGTGTTTTTGAATGCTAGTTAGTTCCAATTTTAATTCCAATTTCAGATGCCAGTCCATGTGTTTTGAAGTGCCAGTCCATGTGTTTTCAAATGCCAGTCCATGTATTTTTGAATGCCAGTGCTTGTATTTTTGAGAGCGGCAAAGAAAATATTAGTGTAACAAAGTGCCAGTGTTAGTGTAACAGAGTGCCAGTGTGAAGAGTGCCAGTTCATGTATTTAAAAGTGCCCGTGTAAAAAGTGCCAGTTTCATGTTTATAAAATGCCAGTATGAAATTACTGGTCATTTGTAATATTAACACTGACATTTATCATGGTTGCCAGTAATTACAAAAATGTCACCGTTTATTTTGAACATGATTGCCAGTAATTACAAAATTGTCACCGTTTATTTTGAAAATACATTTTTTCTTATCTTAAGAAAAAATTAATTTTTTATAAGGCCAACTCATAATGCAAGTGCATAAGACAATTAATAAGGGGACAATTTGATAAATTGTTCATTAAATTAAACTGTAGTAATTATTTGACTTTACTCCAATATAATTCGTTTGGGACAGTTAATAAGTACTTCAAAACCCTAATAATAAAAGGCGGTTTCCCATTCCAAAAACAAAAAGGACAAGTGGAGATTTCAGATTCCAAATAAAAAAAGGACAACTCCCTTCCTAAACCCTATAAATTCCCAACCCCTACTCACCTTTCCTTCACTCACAACTTCAACCTTTTTCCTCAAGAAAACGCACACACACACACACAGTAATGTCGACACCAGTCACAGAGACGCCGATTGAAACCAGCGAGACCGAGAAGAAGAAGATGCTGATACTAAGAACAAGCGACAATCAGGAATTCGAAGTAGAACAATTCATCGCAATCCAATCTGGGACTATCAAAAATCTGGTCGAAGACGATTGTGCATCCACCGCCATTCCCCTTCCCAACGTCAACTCCCAAACCCTAACGAAGGTGATTGAGTATCTCAAGGCCCATGCCGATTCAAACGCTTCTAAGGACGATCTCAAGGAATTTGATAAGAATTTCGTCCTCGGTGTTTCGGAGCCTGAAGATTTCGGGGCCATCTTCGATCTGGTGGTAGCCGCGAATTATCTCGACATTCCTGGATTGTTGGATGTAACTTGCCAGTATGTGGCCGATCATATCAAGGATAAATCGGTGGAGGAGGTGCGTGAATTTTTCAATATTGAGAATGATTTTACTGAGGAAGAAGAAGCTGCGATACGTAGGGAAAACGCTTGGGCTTATGAATAGATTTTTTTTTGTTTTTTTTACAGTCGTAGTAGCTATGAGTTTCTTGTTATTGCTTGGCCTTTTGAATAGAATTTAAGTAATTAGGATTGGTTATATTATTTTCAGGCTATTTAGTTTAATTGCATAGGTGACTGAACTTGTTGAACAAATCATGTTAATTTTTAAAAGAGTAAAAATGTCATCGTAAACAAATTCTAAATTAGCGTTTTAAAATAATTCACCAAACACATTTACAAAAAAAAAAAAATACCCGTTTTAAAAAGCCCCGTTTCAAAAACTGCCGTTATTTTTGGTTCATTAAATTTGAGATATTATCTGGGTAAAATATTGATTTTTTTTTTAAAATATTCCATTTTAAATCCATATTTACCTAAATGACTCAAGGGAAAATTTATGTACCAAAATGACCACATTTTGAGAAATCGGCATTGGTAGTACCGTTTTTGGCTTAAAGTCGGCACTACCAATGCCGATTTTGGTCAGTCAAAAGTCAGCGAGGAAGGCTTAGGCTTAGGATTAATTAATGGTGTTTTGGATTAAGAGAAGTCGGTATTGCCAATACCGACTTCAACTAGGGTTATAGTGAAGTCGGCATTGGCAATGCCGATTTCAACCCAACATAAATCCCCTCACAGCCTCTTCTTTCTCATTCTTTCCTAACCATTTCTCTTCTCATTCTTTCATAACCATTTCTCCGTCCATTAAAATTTCAGAGCTCAACATTCTTCAATATTTTGTGAATTAAGCATTATTCAAGGTACATTTTATTCTTTTTTATATATTTTGACTGTCGAATGAATTGATATATTTTGATTTGTATAATGTGATTTGTTGCTTTTTTATATATTTTGATTGTTGAATTAATTTGTTTAGGGAAAAATATGAGTGGACTTCCACTTATTTTCATGTGCTACTGGGGAGGAGATGATGAAAACCCGTTTGGAGATAGTAATCTTGAACAGGGGCCGAAATTTCCCCTTAGGGCAAAAACTCGTTGGAGTTACAAAAAATTGATTAGGAAGTTATATAAGAAAATTGATATAGATCCAAGGGATATTAAATTGAAAGTTATTTGTAGATATCCTCATATTATGGGCAATGGGTTTGCAAATTACATTCCGCTTGAAGTCGAAGATGATATGTGTGTGAAAGTCATGTTTGATGTTTCTGCTCAATTAGGTGGGATTGGTAGCTTGCAGTTGTATATTATCATGGATTTTAGACTTGATAATACTGTGCGTTCTGATGAGGTTGAAACACGTGAGGAGCCGATACAAAATGATAACTACCTTGAGAGAGATGCTTTTGGTTTTGAAACACATTGGGAAGAGGAAAGGGAAGTGGAACCGGAAGTGGAAGCAGAAGTGGAAGTGGAAGGGGAAGCGGAAGAGGTAGAGGAACGTGAAAACGATGATGATTCAGATTATGAAAGTCATATCCTTGCGGTAAGTTACGATGCCGATTCTGGATATGAAGATTGTTCGAGTGCAACGATAACGAGAATGAGGGTGATGATGGGGAAGGTGGTGATGTAGGAGCACAGATGATTACTTTTCAAGGTGAACCGCAAAATCAAATGTATGGGAGAGGAGACTATCAATTTTACCGTGATATTAGTGAAGGGTCAGAGAATTATGATAATATTGAATACAAGTTTGCCGAATGGAATGCGGAGAAGGATGGAATCGCTAAAGGTATTCGCTTCTCGAGACAAGATTGATGTGCGGTACCGAGATAAAGAAGTATCATATTAAGAAGAATCGAGGTTCAAGGTGAGAAAGAGCACACCGCAAAAGTGGACTATTGAGTGTTTGGTGAAACAGTTCCCTGCAATTTCTATGTCAATGTGAGTCTGAAGAAGGGTGGGTACTGGGAAGTAACTAAGTACAAGGGTCCACATTCTTGCTTGGCTTCAGATGTTAGCGGCGATCATCCTAATTTAGATGCTAAGTTTATAGGACGAGAAGTTTTTGATCTTGTCAAGGCTGATCCAGAGTACAAGATTAAGCTTATCATGATAAATATAAAATCAGCTCACGGTAAGGATGTTTCATATCGGAAGGCATGGTGTGGTAAACAAAAAGCCATCGCTCAAGCATATGGGGACTGGGAAGAATCTTATAGAAAGTTGCCACGTTTGTTAGCAGCTATTCAAAAGTGGAACCCTTCAACCATTGTGGAGTTTTCTAATCGTCCTGAAGCTGGTCCTCCAGGTTCGTTTGACCGTGTGTTCTGGGCATTTGGCCCTTGTTTGGAAGCATTCTCTCATTGCCGTCCTGTCATTTCTGTTGATGGCACATTCTTGCATGGAAGATATAAAGGGGTAATACTTATTGCTATGGGTGTCGATGCGAATGATAGTTTACTTCCACTTGAAATGGTGAAGGCCACATAAAAAGCCAACATCCTGAAGGGTGATGGTCATCTCCCCAACTGGCAAATGGAATGTGTGCGTCTCTGGACGCCATCTCTCAACTAAAGCCGCTATCAAATGCCAGTCATATTTGAAATGACCTAACTTATAAACACCGTAGAATCCTACTTCTAAAAGTTTGCTCTGTATCCTAACATCCAAGTTTGTAGGAAGTTCCGGACCGCGCCTAAATCTAATAGTCTCAACTTCCTGTCTAGCCCAAATAAAATTTGAACGGTGTTTATCTTGTAATCTTAATACGGAGGGGTCTAGCGGCCCTGGATCAACAAATGCTTGGGTTTGGTCCATCTCAAACAAACAACAAAACTATTAAACTAAAATTCAGTGAAAAAAAGGCTGGCCCGTTAAATATTTAACTGAAAAAGGACAATTTTCCGACGGTTTAGTTAAGTTTTTAACAGAAGATGGCATTTTTTTGATAAAAAGACACAACTGTTAATTATTAAACTATAATTCAGTAAAAAGCCCATTCTCGTTAAATATTTAACTGAACAACGAAAAACTCGTTAAATTTTTGACAATACAGTTAAGTTTCTGACATAAACTTAACATTTTCGTTAAATTTCTAACAAAATTCGAATAAATTAAAAATCAAGTTTAATTAAATCTTAATAAATAACCTAACATGTATGTAGGAAACTCAACAAAAATTAACACAAATTATAGAAATAAATATAATTAAAACGCAAATTATAGAAATAAAAATCAACAAAATACTAACCTTATATTTTAAAAACGTGAGTATGAATAACGTTTTTAGGATTTTGAATGTTATTCTTGGTTGGCTTGATGAGATCTTGGTTGGTGTCAATGGCTATGGCTGGGACATATTTGAGTATAACTTTGATATTACTGTGAGAGACATTTTAAAAATCGAACTTTTGAACCATTTGTGTATCATAGAGATTAATATTAGTATTATTACGTATTCACCTTAATTTATAAATTTATAAAAACATATGTGTACTTTGGAAGATATGATACTCCATTAGTGCCCAAATAAGTCGTGTTTCATTTTTTCACAAATTTTAATTCAAAGCATAATCATGGACACAATTAATATGAAATGAATTCGGAGTAAATTTTTTAACACAATTTATCTTATCTTAAACTAAAAGAAGAAGAGCAATTTATTGTGGTTATCTAAAAAAAAAATTGTGGTTTTGAGTACTACTCCCTCCGTATCATTTCTCTTTGTCTGTTTTGAGTGTTCCATATGTTAAGGAATTAGACTCCTAATCATTGTGCATATCTAGTTTTTTTTATTCTTTAGTTTCCTATTTGTATTTAGTTTCCTAATTGTTTAAAGTAGAATATGGTTATAATTCTCTTGCTTAATCTCCAAGCTAGTCTTGTATATAAACCCTATTGTGAATACAATTCAACAAGGCTTTGAAGCACCAAATTATTTATTTGCTATTATCTTATATGGTATCAGAGCCAAGATCCTAAACCTCTTTGCCCTACCCACCCCTCCCCTACTCGGCCGCCTCATCCATGGCTTCCTCCTCCGATCTCTCCCTTATACCCAACTCCGAAGAACCAAACAAACCCCTTATTATGGTATCCCTCAACCACATCCTTAAACTTACATCCACAAACTATATAGCTTGGAAAATCCAAATAGAAGCAAATCTCCTTGGTCTTGACCTTTACCAATACCTTGATGGTACTCTTCCCAAACCGGAAGAAACCCACCATCACCCCCCCGGCCGTAGCCGCCACCGAGGACAATCCGGCCAAACCAGCCACCACCATTACTATATCGAACCCGGCCTTCAAAACGTGGTTCTGACAAGACAAACTCATTCTTGGTGCTTTCTCGGGTACCCTCTCGCCTTCCCTTGTACCCTTAATCTCCATGTGCCAAACAACCAATGCCGCTTGGCTCACCCTCACTAAAACCTATGCAAATTCCTCCAAAGGCCATCTTAAACAACTTAAAGATCGTCTTCGCAACATCACCAAAGGTACTAGATCCATAATCGATTTCACCATCTCTGTTGTTCAGAACCGAGAAACACCCATCACGTTTAATGAACTTCATGAAAAACTCAACCGTAAACTCACCATCTCCCTCAAAACCCGTGTTGCTTTCACCTTCCCCGCCACAGTTAACGATGCCGCCAAACCATCCACCACCACCAACCCTTCCCGCCAATACAACAACAACTACAATCCTCGCCCCACCAACCAACCCAACCGCTCCAACAACAACAACAACAACAACCTAACCCGCAACACCTACCAAGGCCAGTGCCAATGGTGTCGAGTAGTGGTCATTCCCTCTCATACTGCCCTGCCTTCCGACGACAATACCCCAATGCCAATGTTCCGTCCCCACCACAAAACAACAACCCTCGTCCCAACCCCTCACCCCGCCAACCACCCAACCAATCTCCCTATGCCGCCACTACCTCTTCATCCCAACTGCCTCCTTGATAGCGGCGTCACACATCATGCCACCAAGACCTCAACAATCTCTCTCTTCATTGTCCCTATGATGGTACTGATGAACTCTTCATTGGCGATGGATCCGGTCTACCCATCTCAAACATTGGTTCTACCTCTCTCCTTACTCCTTCCTCTTCCTTTAAACTTAATCATGTTCTTCATGTTCCAACTTTGTCTCGCAATATTATTTCTATCTCTAAATTGTGTCAAGATAACAATGCCTCTATCACCTTCTCATCTGACTCTTTTGTTTTAAAGGACATTCACATCGGGGGCAATCCTCCTCCAAGGTCATCCTAAATCCGACGTCTATGAATCACTACAAAAAAAGATACTTTTAGGGACCTTTATTTTAAGGTCGGGTTAATTGGATAGTCCCCAATAACCGCTTAATACGTCGGCCCATTTTAATTTATGATTTGGGTCGACTAAGCTCGTCCTGAAATCCCCAAAATTGATCAACCTAAAAATTAAAAAAAGAAAAACCCTAATCCCTCCTATTCTATCGCCTACTTCTTCCTCCATATCCCCATCCCACGCTCACCCCTTTTCTCTCTATCGCCTACTTCTTCCTCCATAAACCTAGCGGCTAGCAGTTCAAAGAAGCGGTTGGATTTTTTCCTACTAGCGGCGGTCCCATTTCATCTGATTCTTTTGATTTTGTACCCATTTCTGTCGTTTGATTTTGTACTCATCTCGGCCGTGTGATTTTGTACTCTGCGGGTTCGATTCATCCTGTTCAAAAGCGAGGTAATGCCTCTTTCCTTTTCTCCATACCTATCGTTAATTAGGTTTTAATCCTCTCTCTGTTAATATTTTTAGTCACTACAAAATTCCTATGGATAACTATCTTGGATTCCAAAATTGACAGTTTAGGTGGATTGGCCCATAATTTTCTTCAGATGTGTGTCTATGATTCCAAAATTGAGTTCACGTGCCGCAAGATCACCGACTGCAGAGAAACCTTCTAGTCGCACCAGGTCTCCAAGGCGTGCAAAGTCACCTGTGTTTCATTTCCCAGTGAGTGATAAATCCTAATAAATTGTAAACCTGGAAAGCGTATTTGCTATGCCAATACCATTTTCTTATTTTGTTTCCTATGCTGTTAACTATTTGTGCATGGATTTTTGAATTTATCTGGATGAACATTCTTTACATTTCACTTTAACTATTAAAATCTACTGTTGTGTTCTCTGTTTGTAGGTAAGTTCGGTCATCTATGACTTTAATTTTATTCCGGGCTGATCTTTGGGACGAAGAGAGGGAGTATGAATTTCCTCCCATTATGGTTCAAATAGCAAAGAAAGGAATTATGATTGCTGCTTACTTAAGTGTAAAGTAGCTGCTGTTCTAGCTTCTTTGAAACCCTGAATAAGTTTTGATATCTTTGTCTGTTTGACTTGCAGAGACAACAGGACTGCTTGACGAAAGGCGGCATTGCTTTATGATTTGGCTTTTTCGAATGGGGTCGAGGGTTCTATTACTTCCTGGTATGCTTTTTAAGGATATATTTATCACACCAACAACCCATAATTTCTCATTGTCTAATGATTCTTTCCTTATTCAGTATACAGGGAATGCAGATGCATCAGATTTATTAGATTTTTTGATGTCTCAGTAAGACATCTTGCCTATGGGTGTCTTTTGATAAGTAAATTTTGAATCTTTGACTTTGTTTTGAATACCAATCAGAGCAGCCTGGATTTACCTGATTATAAATCAAGAGTGTTGCACGAAAGGTTAAAATATTGATTTCCTTTCGAAGGCTTTCATATTTGTTTCTACCTTTTTTTGAATGGTGATATCTGCGAACCATAGAAAGTTGTTTCGTCATCTGTAGATACATGTGTACACTTCTTTATTTTTTGTAGGCTAATAGTTACATTGTTGGTTATAGTTTCTGAAGAGACATTATTATGTACTTGAGCAGGAACAATGATGATGATGATGCAGTTGCTCAGATGAAGGCAGCTGAAGAGGCCCGGGAGACAAAGGAAAAGGTATTACGGTGTATTAGTTTGTTTGCATGCTTTCTCTAAGATATGCATCATTATTTACCTTTTGATTATGTTACTTGATTAACATCTTTATAAACTATTAATTTTAAGAGCTCAACTGGATGATGTTATTCTCTTTGTTAAAGATGTAAATGATGCGGAGAGGCTATCTTGTATACTCTCACAAATACTTTTTCAGCAACCAAATCTCTCTTCTAAGTTCTAAACAATACTCGTACTTGTTTGGTTGGCAACATAGATTATTCCATTACATGCCAATTTAATACTGCTTGACGAAAGGCGGCATTGCTTTATGATTTGGCTTTTTCGAATGGGGTCGAGGGTTCTATTACTTCCTGGTATGCTTTTTAAGGATATATTTATCACACCAACAACCCATAATTTCTCATTGTCTAATGATTCTTTCCTTATTCAAGATAATTGTGGAATGCAGATGCATCAGATTTATTAGATTATATAAATTGTATATAACTTTCTAAGCTGCTCTAGATTAATCACTTTATTAAGCATACATAAACTAATACAAACTTTTTAGTATACAGGAAATGCAGATGCATCCATAATTTCTCATTGTCTAATGATTCTTTCCTTATTAGATTATATAAATTCAGTATACAGGGAATGCAGATGCATCAGTTTTGTTCTATTAAGCATACATAAACTAATACAAACTTTTTTAATTATTTTTTCAGGTTGCAATTTGTAAGAGTGGGTATTATGAGTTTCAATGGAGAACACTAAAGAAGAAGCTGATGCATATCTCTGGGTGTTAGGTTTTTTTTTTTTTTTGGAATTGATAATTAATCTAGCATTTATCTCTTTTGGTTACCATTTTAATTGTCTTTGGTTAAAGAAAATTGTCTTTGGTTGAATGATGTAAAGATGATTATCTTTTTTAGTAAATTATTATTTTTAGTTTGATGTATCTATGTTAATTGTGAACGAGGATCTTGGAATTTGAGAAATCGTTTTATTAAATTAATTATCTTTTCATATTTTAGAGCAAATCTTTTATATTTTCTTAATTATTATTTGGATCGGTTGTAAGAGCCCCTATTAATTTCCCACCAATTTTTATATTTTGGAGCCAATCTTTTACTGCCATATAGTTTCCCACCAATTTTTATATTTTGGAGCCAATCTTTTACCGCCATAGTAATTAATAATATCAATCATTATTGAGGACGGCAAGTTTCGTCCTAAAAAGTTTTTTAGGGACGGTGACGGGAGTCCTAAATCTTTTTGAGTCGCATGTTAATTAGGACTCCGGCTTCCCGTCCTTGTTGCCGACCTAAAAACTTTTAGGGACGGGAAACTGACTTTTAAGGTCGAAAATTTGCCGTCCCTAAAACATCTATTTCTTGTAGTGAATGGCATCCCTTTCACTTCACTATTCACTCCACTTTTGTCTCTTCTGCGTCAAGTTGACATCATCGATTGGGTCACCCGTCATTTTCTATTTTACGTCATATTAGTAACAGTTTTCAGTTAGAAATTCCTAGTTATAGAGATTTTCATTGCAACTCTTGCGATTGTAATAAGAGTCACAAGTTACCCTTTTATAATAATAGTATTCGTTCTTTTGGTCCACTTGATATACTCTATAGTGATGTTTGGACATCCCCTCTTCTTTCTCATGATGGTTACAAATACTACATTATCTTTGTCGATCATTATTCCAAATATATTTGATCTTATCCTCTCAAAACAAAAACCACACCGTCTTCACCACCTTCAAACACATGGTAGAAAAATATTTTGGCCGATCCATTAAAACCATCTACAGTGATAATGGAGGTGAATACCTTAGTCTTCATTCCCTTCTAGCCTCCCATGGTATCCAACACCTTACCTCCCCTCCCCATACACCCGAACACAATGGTTATTCTGAACGTCGTCATCGACATATCGTTGAAATGGGTCTCTCTCTCTCTCCTCACCCACTCTTCCATGCCTCTTACCTTTTGGACGCATGCTCTCTCCACCGCATGTTATCTCATAAATCGCATGCCTACACCTACTTTAAATCTCCACTCACCCTTCTCATATCTCCACAAACATCATCCCATGGCTACATCCCTACACCTCTCACAAACTTGATCCCCGCTCCACTCCTTTTGTCTTTGTCGGTTACTCATATACTCAAAGTGCCTACTATTGCCT
The DNA here is from genome assembly GCA_022495995.1 of Adenophora triphylla var. japonica. Lineage (NCBI taxonomy): Eukaryota > Viridiplantae > Streptophyta > Magnoliopsida > Asterales > Campanulaceae > Adenophora > Adenophora triphylla. Next base: position 66,358 of record JAFEMH010001408.1, on the reverse strand, counting down.
TGAACCCAACACCAACATGATATACACCTCTCGTCATGTCAAGTTTGTTGAGTCGGTCTTCTCCTTTGAATCTCGGTCTACTCCGTCCACTTCCGCTCTCACAGTCAATGACTGGTGTAATGTCTCGCTTCCGCTTCTCCCTTCTCATTCCATTCCCCAAAATCCACCCAGGTACACCTCCCCCTCTACCATCAACCCTTCTACAGACCTGCCTGATGAAGCCTCCCAAACTTCCCACACACCTGCTCCTTTGCCGCTTAACCAGGTCTAGTCTACCGGACCGCGCGATCGCGCCATGGAAGGGAGCGATCGCGCCCTTTGCCCAGAAACATCACGCGATCGTGCCTTGGAAGGGAGCGATCGCGCCCATTGTCCAGAAACTTCGCGTGATCGCGCGCCTTCTACTGAGCATTCACCCCCTAAGCCTAGCAACTCCATTCCCCTTCCTGATGATATACCTCCTTCTGACCCTGTCACTCGGTCGCAAAAGAATATACATAAACCAATCAAGAAATTAAACATGCAAGCCTCTCTTCAAACCACCGAACCAACCACCATAACCCAAGCCATCAAAAATCCCCTATGGCTTAATGCCATGCAAAAAGAGTTTGATTCTCTCTTACAGAACAACACATGGGATCTTATGCCTCCATCTCCTTTCCAGAATCTTGTTGGTTGCAAGTGGATTTATCGAACACAGTACAACCCCGATGGATCCATCGAACGACATAAAGCACGTCTTGTTGCCAAAGAATTTCATCAACGCCCGGGTATTGATTATGTTGAAACCTTCAGACCGGTTGTCAAACTTGCTACTGTACGTACTATTCTCACACTTGCCAATGTTCAGGGTTGGCCTCCCGTCAGATTGATATCAATAATGCCTTTCTTCAAGTAACTCTCACCAAAGACGTATTTATGAGTTAACCACCTGGTTTTCTTGATCCGGCCAATCCATCACATGTTTGTAAGTTACTTAAAGCTATCTATGGGTTGAAACTATTAGAGAATAGAAGACGAATAATTTGGTGCTTGAAAGCCTTGGTTTCTTTATATTTATAATAGATAATATATATACAAGAGCACAAGAATCCTAATCCTACTCATATTTTAATTTGTACAATTAGGAAACTAATTCCTATTAGGAAACTAAATACAAGAGTATAAGTAAACTAGATACACAAAGAATTAGGAGATATCTATTTCCTTAACATGCCCCCTCAAGATGGACGATCATTGAGTGAGACCAATCTTGACCATTAATGCTTGAAACCGTGCCCGGAGAAGCGGCTTTGTGAGGATGTCTGCAAGTTGATCATTACTAGAGATGAAGAAAACACGTAGTTGTTGTTTTGAACAAGTTCACGCACAAAATGATAATCAAGACCAAGGTGTTTCATACGAGAATGGAACCGAGGGTTGGCGGCAACATAGGCGGCGCCCAAATTGTCACAATAAATTACCGAAGAGGAAACTTCAGGACATGCAATTCATGAAGAAGATTTTGGAGCCAAAGAAGTTCAGCAGTAGTAGCAGCCACAACTCTATATTCTGCTTCAGTGGATGATCGGGCTAACGTTATCTGTTTACGTGCACTCCAAGAGATAGCATTTTTGCTCAAGTAAACAATATAACCAGTGGTAGAGATGTATGTGTCAGTATCACCCGCCCAATCAGCATATGTAAAGGAATGAAGTGTGAGGGGGGAATCTCTACTAATGAGAAGACCATGAGAAGCTATCCCAACTAGGTATCGTAGCACACGATTGAGTTCTAACCAGTGATCTTCTGTAGGCTTGTGCATGAATTGAGAGAGTCGATTAATGGCAAACGAAACATCAAGGCGAGTCAAGGACAAATACTGTAAGCTACCCATAAGTGCCCAAAAATTTGTAGGGTCTACCAAGGGGGTTCCTCAGTGAGCTGAGAGAGGAGGTTGAGGAGCCATGGGTGTGGGAACCGGTTTGGCCTCAATCATGTTGGCACGAGCTAGTAAATCAGTGATGTATTTCTGTTGACTGAGTACAATACATTGGGGATGAGGAAGAACTTCCACTTCAAGAAAATATGACAAAGACCCAAGATCCTTGAGTGAAAACCGGGACGAAAACTGTGTGAAGAAGGAGGATAACAAGTCATGGTGAGGTCCAGTGATGATAATGTCATCAACATAGACAAGGAGGTAAATAACACCACACGTATGATGTAGGGTGAACAGAGAGGAGTCCGAGATACTGTTTTTGAACTCAAGTTGGAGTAGATATGATCGAAGCTCATTGTACCATGCCCGAGGAGCTTGTTTCAACCCATAAATAGCTTTACGTAACTTGCAAACATGAGAGGGTTTGGCCGGATCAAGAAAACCAGGTGGTTGACTCATAAATACGTCTTCGGTGAGAGTTTCTTGAAGAAAAGCATTATTGATATCAACCTGTCGGAGAGGCCAACCTTGAACTATGGCAAGTGTGAGAATAGTACGAACCGTAGAGGGTTTTACAACCGGACTGAAGGTTTCAGACGTAGATGAAATCCTTTGGCGACAAGGCGTGCTTTATGTCATTCGATGGATCCATCGGGGTTGTACTTGGTTCAATAAATTCACTTGCAACCTACTATATTCTGGGAGGAAGTGAGAAGCACAAGATCCCAAGTGTTATTCTGTAAGAGAGCATCAAGTTCTTTTTGCATGGCGTTACGCTAAAGGGTATTTTTGAGGGCTTGGGTTATGGTGGTTGGTTCTGTGGTTTGAAGAGAGGCTTGCAGGTTTAATTTATGTATTGGCTTGTGCATATTGTTTTGCGATTGAGTGACAGGGCCAGAAGGAGGTATAACATCAGGAGGAGGAATGGGGTTGCTGGGCTGAGGGGGCGATTGCGTGGGTGAAGGGGGCAATCGCGCGAAGTTTCTGGAAAAAGGGGGCGATCACGTGGTTGGAGGGGCGATCGCGCGAAGTTTCTGGAAAAGGGGGCGATCACGCGGTTGGAGGGGGCGATCGCACGAATTTTCTGGAAAAAGGGTGCGATCTCTCCCTTTCAAGGGGCGATCGCGCGGTCTGGCTGGTTGAGTCTGGTTCAGCGGCAAAGGAGCAGGTATGTGGGTAGTTTGGGAGGCTTGTTCAGGCAGGTTTGTAGTGGGGTTGATGGGAAAGGGGGAGGTGTGGCCGGATGGATTTTGGGAAATGGAGAGAGAAGTAAGGAGCGGAAGCGAGACGTTACACCAGTCATTGACTGTGAGAGTGGGAGTGGATGGAGTAGATCGAGACTCAAAGGGAAAGACCGACTCAACGAACTTGACATGACGAGAGGTGTATATCTTGTTGATGTTGGGTTCAAGGCAATAGTAGGCACTTTGAGTGGATGAGTAACCAACAAAGACACAAGGAATGGAGTGGGGATCAAGTTTATGAGAAGTGTAGGGACATAACCATGGATAACAGAGACACCCAAAGCTGCGGAGTTTGAGATAGTTGGGATGATGTTTGTGGAGACCTGAGAAGGGTGAGTGGAGATTTAATGTGGGTGTAGGCATGCGATTTATGAGATAACAGGCGGTAGAGATAACGTGAGTCTAAAAGGTACGAGGCATGGAAGAGTGGGTGAGGAGATAGAGACCCGTTTCAACGATACGTCGATGACGACGTTCAGAATAGTCATTGTGTTTGGGTGTATGAGGAGGAGAGGTAAGGTGTTGAATGCCATGGGGGGCTAGAAGGGAGCGAAGTCCAAGATAATCACCCCCATTATCACTGTAGATTGTTTTGATGGATCGGTCAAAATATTTTTCTACCATGGGTTTGAAGGTGGTAAAGACAGTGAGGGCATCGTTTTTGTGTTTGAGAGGATAAAACCAAATGTATTTAGAATAGTGGTCAACAAAGATAATATAGTATTTGTAACCATCATGAGAGAGAAGAGGGGATATACAAACATCACTATAGAGTATATCAAGTGGACCAAAGGAACGAATAGTGTTATTAGATGTCGGAACATATTTTCATCTTGATGTTGATACGAGATTGGCTAGGGTTGGCCGCAATTACGATGGTGGTTGTCCGTCCAAGGGAAACATCTCTGTATTTTCATTCCCTGGTCGGTTCCTCGGCAAACGGGTTGGTACGCGTACGTTAACCGCTAAAGAGTTTGCCGCGGTCTCACTTTATGTTCTTCTTAACTGTGACGAGGTTGGGGAATATATCAAGTAAGTCATTGATGTTATGTTTACACCTCGTCGATTAAATTATGCATGTTTAATTACCTGCATATGAAATGCCTTGTTTAACCCTTTTGCAGAATGTTTGAAGATTTAACTCAGGATTTATCTCCAGAACTCATCGCAACTAGGACAGACAGAGAATTTCCAAACTGGCTAAGGAAATATGTAAATATTTCATTTCATTCAAATTTATTCTATACACTTTTTTAAACATTCAATCTTAAAATTGTATTAAATTGGTTACATATTGTCTTATAGATAGCTGAACATCCGGGTGATGCCAAAGCTGCGAGGTTAAGACATTTAGCAGCAACTCCGTACTTGAAAGTTAATTTATACAACGGTTATTTAGTGAATGGCTATGTGTTTCATAACAAAGCTTACGGGGGCTCTAAATTAACGTGGAATAGCGGTGTGAAGCTTAAAGGAAACCTTGATTATTATGGCATCCTGAAAGAAGTAGTCGAGGTGGAGTATTTGGGTGGAAACAATGTTGTCTTGTTCAATTGTGATTGGCGAGATGCTGTGCGAGGTGTTAAGAAGCACGCCATATTTGACCTCGTCGATGTAAAGGACTCGTCCAGACATAATGGCGACAATGTCTTCATCTTAGCATCTCAAGCACAACAGGTATACATGACTCCCTACCCTCGTCGGCGACCCGACGGATGGTGGGCTGTCTGGATGACCAAGGCTAGGAGCATGATTGACAACCTACCCTCGTCGACAACTACAGAGTCGTCATTAGAAACACCCTATCAGGAGGATGAAATGCCAGTGCCACCTAACATTTCATCAGCTAATCATCCATTAGATGATGTCACTCATATTCCTCAAAATGTTGATGAACCAGAGGAGGATTTCTTACCAGTGAATTTGCCACCTCCTCCGGCTCGTTCAGGTCATCTCGCGCACATTGATATTGATGAATCAGATGAAGAGGAAGAGGAAGAGGGAGAGGAAGAGGAAGAGGACGTCGAACCAGAGTTTGATTCATCAGAGTCCGAAGACGAAGATGAAGAACTCGAGTTTTGTAGTAATTCAGAGTCCAGTGATGATGATGGGGACGAAGATTAATAATAGTTTAAAGTTTTATATGTATTGTGAATGCTTTAGATTATTGGAACTTTAAAGTTTTATATGTATTGTGAATGCTTTATATTATTTATAGTTTAAATTTTTATATGTATTGTGAATGCTTTAGATTATTAGAACTTTAAAGTTTTATATGTATTGTGAACGCTTTATATTATTAATAGTTTAAAGTTTTATATGTATTGTGAATGATTTAGATTATTAGAAATTTAAAATTTTATATGTATTGTGAATGCTTTATATTATTAATAGTTTAAAGTTTTATATGTATTGTGAATGTTTTAGATTATTAGAACTTTAAAGTTTTATATGTATTGTGAATATATTGTTTTCTATTGTTAAAGTTGTATATTTTAATATTTTTAGTGTAATTAGATATGAGTTCTAGTAGAGAGGGCAAGAAGACACGCCCCGTTTACACATCTATTACTGGGACGCAACCGTCCCGATCCAGTTCAGGTGCTACCGGTACTTCTGATGTCGACCCTACACTTTCTAGTACTAGCTCCACCTCTGGGGCCAATACTCCTACTCCTGTCGATTCTGAGGGGAGGACGTTTCTGATGGTATCGTCACTTTATGACCAGTAAGTAACCCTTCATTAATTTGATATAAGTTGGTTCCTTTTTGTTTTATATATAATTCATTATTTAAGTTAAAATGTTATTGTATAAATATACTTGGCAGGTTTGTAGGTGGATACCCTACCCCAGGGACAAAGATCGGGCAGTATTGGCGGTCTTGGGTCATGGCAGAGTTTTGGCCCAACTGAAAATCATTACCACCGGGGGAGAAGGAGAATGCGTGGGAGGAGTTTAAGGTAATGTGTTAATGGTTTTTATTTAAAACTTAAATGTTAGTTTGTTATTAAAATGTTATAATTAATAATGATTATACTCTTTTAGTTTTGTAATGCTATCATTATATGTTGTAGGGGAAATTTACATGGGCGCCGGATATCGACGAGGCGACGGCTAGATATGTTTTCAATAAACAGTGTTCGAAGTTATTTCGGGATCATATTGGTAACATATTTATCTATCCTTAATTAGTATAATTAACAATGATTATACTCTTTTAATTTTATAATGTCATCATTATATGTTTACGAGATATTCATATTTTTTATAGGTAACACGAAGTCTAAATTTTATATTAAGCGGCTCGAGGCGAAATTACAGCCCTTGACACCTCCTTGGATGACCGAGGAGGTGTTTCTTCGCTTTTGCGAACATTGGGCGTCGGATGGGGCGATAGCTATGGCCGAACAGGCTAAGGCAAATAGAGCAGGCTCCTCGGGGTCGGCGACAAAGCATACGATGGGGACGATCGGGGTCGGCGAGCATCACTACCGTATGGTATGTATGTTAGTTTAAATGTAATAGTGTATGCATGCTTTTAAATATGTTTATGTACGTATGTTGCATTTATACAATTTCAAAATAATAATCTCGCTTATTTTATTTATAGGAAAAGGAACATGGCCCGGATGTCAGTTTTTTGGATGTTTTCGTTAGCACCCATGTTCGAACTCCTACATCGCCCAATCAAACTCCGCAATGGGTTGACGATCGCTCTGCTAATGCCTTTGTAAGTAAACTATCATTAAATGACTTGATTTTGAATATGTAAATTTATTTATGTACAATACATTGTGTATATGATTATAATTGTTTGTTTTATTTTGACAGAGTACATATCAAGCAACCGTTGTTCCCGAAGGTATGCCTCCCGGCCAGCCTGTTCCCTTCGTGCCTGATGTTTGGCGCTCGATCACCTCGGAGGGACATCCAAAGAGAGGAGACCAAGTGTTAGGGATGGGGGATTACGGGCGGCAATGCCCATCGACGTCGACCGGCCGTCGGCCAAATGTTTTCCCGCCCAGGTATAATGATCCGAGGATCGATACTCTGCAGGCTGAGTTGGCTGAGGAGAGACGCGAGGCTGCAGAGGCTAGGGCAAAGCTTGCAGAGGCTTTGGAGGCTCAGGTGCAGATACAGGAGGAGAATGATCGGCGTCAGGCAGAGACTGATAGAAAATTTGCGATGTTGATGACCCATATGGAGACTCTGCACCAAGGTAATTTCCAGCCTCCCCCCCCCCGATTCCCCCCGAGTTGATTACGTACTATTTTAGACTTGTTTGTAATAACATTTGTCATATTTGGTACCCGCGGGAGCCCCGGTCCCCTCCTCCCCCCTCCCCCCTCTCGATTTGGTACGTTGATTTTGGTTTTTAGTTTGGTACGTTGATTGGTACTATTTTATACTTATTTGTAAACATTTGTGATATTTAGTACCCGCGGGAGCCCCTCAACCCACCCTCTCCCCCCCCCCTCCCCACCCTCCCCCTCCCGATTTGGTACGGTGATATTTAGTTTTTAGTTTGGTACACTGATATTTGGTTTTTAGTTTTATAGTTTTAGTTTTCTCAATTGAATTGTTATATCATGTACAAAAAAAATTGGTTAATTGATATTTTAAATTATTTTTTTTTAATTTATTTCATTATCAGCGACGGAAATTTCCGTCGCTGAAATTAATTTATTTTAATTAATTTTTATTCCAGCGACGGAAATTTCCGCCGCTATGTCAATTAATTTTAATTTTAAATTAATTTAATTTTTATTTTCACCGGCGGAAATTTCCGTCGCTGGAATAAAAATTAATTAAAATAAATTAATTTCAGCGACGAAAATTTCCGTCGCTGAAATTAGTTTAATTTAAATTAATTTTTACTTCAGCGGCGGAAATTTCCGTCGCTGAAATTAATTTAATTTAAATTAATTTTTACTTCAGCGGCGGAAATTTCCGTCGCTGAAATTAATTTAATTTAATTAATTTTTATTTCAGCGACGAAAATTTCCGCCGGTGAAAATAAAAATTAAATTAAATTTTTATTTCACCGGCGGCATATTCCGTCGCTGAAATAAAAATTTAATTAAAATGAATTAATTTAGCGGCGAAAATTTCCGTCACTAATGTCAAAAGATCATCGACGGAATTAATTTTGTCGGTAAAATCAAAATATACCAGCGGAATTTGAGCCGTCGGACCACTGCGGCGGGATGATAGCGGCGGACCACCGACGGAAAAAATTCCGTCGGTGTTTAACTTTAGCGACGGAATTTTGAGTTTAGCGGCGGAAGTTAAACACCGACGAAAAAATTCCCTCTAACTCAGATGCTATATAACATCTCCCGAGGTTTTGTGCCGACGAGATATTTGTCTCAAGGGCTTTCCTTGTTACATTGTCGTGTCAATCTTGCCATACATTTATACCGGTTATATTCCATTATGCCTTTCTTACTTACTTTTGATCCATTGTTTTTTTACCAAAACAATTACTTTTTGAAATAAAGTTAACACAAGATGCAATTTATTTTCTAACTTGAAATGGAATGTCATAGCAAATGTTTCTATAAAGGATATACTTACACCATTTCTTGAAGATTTGGCCAGAGTTCATTCTCCATTACCAAGATTGCATTTGGTTTCCAGTAACCAAGAAATGTATCCACGGCAGACGGAATATCAAGGTGGCAAATAGTTTTAGTCAAAGAACTAGATTGAGTTGATAATCCCAAAGTTTAAATCAAAATCAAAATAAAACCCTAACCCTATAATGAGAAATCAAAATAATAGAATGTATAAATCGACAAAGATGAAGTTCTTACCTAAATGTTTGAATAGGGAAGAATCAAAGAGATTTTTTTTGTATCAATCTTGCTATTTTGTACTGCTTAAATGTTCACGAATTCCTTTCCAATTAGCAAGTTTCAACAATGTTCGCAGCTGTTATATAGCATCTGAGTTAGAGGGAGAGTTATGATTATGTATCCGGAGTTTAGATGTAAAGGTGAAGATTTATTGAGTTTGATGTCATCTAAGTTGGAAACGTGTTTTCGTAGATTAAAGTCAAAAAGAAGAAAATGGGCTAATTTGGTAGGGTTGATTGGCCTTACCATTAATGGATTTGGTAAGAATTATGGGTCTCAAAAATCACTATTTTTTTCCCCTAAGCAACTATTTTTTTACCCACTAATATATTGGGTTCTAAATGGGTAAAACCCATTACACCCGATAATTAATTTGGGTCAATTGGTTTTTTTTAACCCAAATACCCAATGGGTTTTACCCCTAAACTATTTTATTTCAGAAATTTCTACTATTTGTTAAAATTCCATTCGTTGATCTTCCAAAGCCGACTACTCTGACCTAGCCGGCTTAATCTCTGTCACCGTGGTCGTATGGATGTTTTGGGATTTTTTAGGTATTCCCTAATCAAACAAGGAAAATATACTTATGATAAGCCTTATTTGCTGGATCTCTTTATATAAAGAAGTTCTCGAATATTTATTATTTTATTTTATATTTTTGTGTGTTTTTGATCTATACTATACTATGAATGGAGGATTTAGTTATGAAGAAGCTGCTGATCGATGTTGCCCTTTGTTATCGGGCGATTTGATTATGGAAATCCTTCAAAGATTGCCAGTCAAGTCTTTGTTGCGATTCAAGGCCCTCTCCAAAGCATGGCAACTATTAATCCTCAGCCCTCAATTTATTGCCATGCACTCTAACCATCAGAAGAAGAAGAAGGCGAACGTCAACTATCTTCATTGTTATCGCCATGTTCCTCATTGCAGGAATGCCATCTCCACGGGATGTCCAGCCGATCATCAGAAAAGTGGCATCTCACTCATCTCCGGAAGAAACTCTACTAGATTTCTGCCTCTTTTTGATTATGATATGGAACATGTATCCATTGTGGGTTCTTATAATGGCTTGGTTTGCATCAGCAGATTTTTGAAGAAGAGGGGCGATTGGATCCGTTCTTTTGGCATATGGAACCCAGCCACAAGAAGATTTAAATTCCTACCGAGTCCAGAGTTTGTGTTTGTACATAATGGAGCATGTCATGTTGGATTTTCTTATGTTCCCAGTACTGGCTGTTATAAATTGGTGATGATTTCAGTCTTTAGAATTATGGACGGGAAATATGTTACCCGTGTTCAGGTGCTCAACGTTGGCCACAATCGTTGGAAGGAGGTGTTACACCACGGCCAAGAAGTATTATCTGATGAGCAGCCATTTTATATACACCAATCACCCGTTGTTTTCAATGGTTGTTTGTATTGGTTCGGATCAACCATTGGAGATGAAAAGTCATCTAGATCAATGGTATGGTTTGATATGGAAAAGGAAGTATTCTTTAGGCAAACAGAGGTGTCATACCCTTTTGATGATGGTTTCAATTTTTCCAACACAAGATGTAAGCTTGATATTTTTGAGGAAAATCTTGCTATGTTTGTTTCTCCTGAAGACCCGATATCAGATGAACGTTTTTATGATGAAGAAGAGGAAAGCATAGAATTGCCAGTGTGTTCACAAGTATGGATATATGAAGAAGCTAATCGGACGTGGCGAAAGATTTTCACATTTGGTTTGCCATCTCAACACATTCCTCACTGTGGATTCTGGGGGAAGCGGGAGATCATTATTCGACCGAATCAAATATTTGCCTATCTTGGTTTACCTGCATATTTGTATAATCCTGATAGAAAAGTGAGGACGACTTCTTTTTGTAGAGAACCATTCTGTAACTTAGCTTTCTACCCATATGTAGAAAGTTTGGTTGAAATTTAGGAGTAGTTAAATTTTTGACATACTTTAGTTTTTCTACGTTTATGAACTCCAATTCTATGTTTATGAAACTCATAGATTATTGCTTCATGATTGTCTTTTTTTTTCTTTTCTTTTTCATATGATCTATAATCATAATTGTTAGCGAATGTACTAATGCATTATAATATAGGGGCAATGCCACATAAATTCCTGATAAGTTCCCTACCCATAGTGTGTATGATTCACGCTGTATTATTCAGTAATCTACTGCATTATGAGAGGAGTTGGTCCGATGAAAAATGCGTTTCTCCATATCTGTATATGGAGAAACGGGTTTTTTAATATATTCAAAAACCGGCAACCATTTCAATTAAACCGGTTCTATTATTCAAAAACCTACAAAAACCTAGATAAATTCAATATTTGCGTAGATACACACAAAGACACACTACAACGATCACAGCAAATGGAGACGAGCAGGACAGTTCAATCAAAATGAATATCAAGAAACAATACAGAAATCGATATTGATTAAATCAGGTAATATGAACCAAATCAACAACTACTGTTTTTAATTTTAATCAACGTTTATTGTACTAAGGTCGATTGTTATTGTACATTTTCAGAGATTGATCTACGTAATTTTGGATCTATCCATCAATAGCATAAATGGAAGCTCAATTACATGACAGATATTCAGAAATATCACAAATCGATATTCTCCAGGCTACACAAATCGATATTCTCCAGCCTACAGGTTTAATCTCTATATCCATACCCAGATATTTATATAAATTATATCCAGATATTTATATAAATGATATCCAGTACCAAAAATGTATATCCGTAAATGTGTAAGGTACATATCCGTAAATTTATATTAATGATATCCAGAAGTACCAAAAATGTATATCCAGAAATGTGTTAGGTACATATCCAGAAATTGCTTATTGGCTTTGGCATTGACCTTGTCCTTGACCTTGATTTTGTACTTAGCCTTGGCCTTGACCATGGCCAAGTCCAAAGGCCAAGGCCAATTATATATCCAAGTATGTGAATTTATATCCGTAAATGTGATTGGTGCATATCCAGAAATAAATGTGTACAGTTGGTAAGTACATTGATATCCAGAAGTCCAAGGCCAAGGCCATGGTCAAGCCCAAGGCCATGGCCAAGCCTTGGACTTGGCCTTGGCCATTGCCATGGATAATTTGGCCTTGGCCTTGAACTTGTCATGGATTTGGCCTTGGCCTTGGCCTTGGCCAAGTCCAAGGCCAATTATATCCAGAAGTATGTGATTGTATATCCAGAAATGTGGTAGGTGCATATCCAGAAATTGATGATAGTTTCTTGATATACATTTGATAATTTCTTGATATACATTTGATAGTTTCTGGATATAGAATTGATAGTTTCTGGATATAGAATTGATAGTTTCTGGATATACTTACTATTGAATTCAAAGAGTAATAAATGTGTACAGTTGGTAAGTGCATTGATATCCAGAAACTATAAAATGAGTATCCAGAAACCTTCAAATGTATATCAAAAAACTATCAAATGAATATCCAGAAACAATAAAATGTATATCCAGAAAGTACCAATTTGAATATCCAGAAACACACAATTAACCATGTCCAGAAACATTAAAATGTATATCCAGAAAGTAGCAATTTGAATATCCAGAAACTTTAAACTGGCAATGTACTAGGTCAAATGATATGGCCATGTCCTTGGCCAAGGCCAATGCTATATCCGAAACTACAAAAATGTATATCCAGTAAACTATCTATTGAATATCCGAAACAATAAAATGTATATCCGTAAAGTACCAATTTAAATATCCAAACACACAATTGACCATGTCGAAACAATAAAATGTATATCCGAAAGTACCAAGTTGAATAACCAGAAACTTTAAACTGGCAATGTACTATGCCAAGGGATATGGCCATGTCCTTGGCCAAGGCCAATGATATATCCGAAACTACAAAAATGAATATCCGTAAACTTTCAAAATGAATATCCAGAAACTAACTAACTACGCCTTTTCTTGCGAATCATATTCTCCTATTGATTTAGAATCTCAAATTCAACAACCTACGAGATCCTGAAACTGGGATACAAATAGGTTTTCTCTCTTAACTTTATTGACATATTGCTTTAGAATTACCGATTTCATATAACATTATTCTTTTTAATATATTTTGTGTGTGCAAGAATCAGAATCGAGGACCCTAATATTGATATAAGCAAAAATTTGCTGGGAACAAAAGCAAAGACATGGGAGGAATTGTACAAACTGTATAAACTTCATGCAAATGCACTAGGATTTAGTATTAAGTTGTCAACAAATCATGTTTCAAAAAAGACTTCAAGGATATTAGACAAGCTATTCCGTTGCTCATGTGAAGGAGTTATCAGATCAACCCAAGAGGATAAAATCAGTGTTCCATCACCAGTTGATGTTAATGAAGTTCAAATTCCTTCACCAGTTGAACAACTCGATGTTACCAAAAAACAACAAAAGAGAAGGAGAAATTACATAAAGAGGACTCAATGTAAGGCTCTTTTGAGGGCAAAATTGCTAAAAGAGGAAGATATGTATGTTGTTGACCGCCATGTTACAGAGCACAATCATCCAATGACAAGGACAGATTGGAACCATTTGAAGCGTAGTGAAAGGTGTATCTCAGAAGATCGGGGTGAAATAATTGAAATAATGGAAGAAGCTGGTATAAAACCAACTGATGGATATAGTCTTTTGGTAAAAGCAGCTGGTGGAGAGGAACATGTTGGTCACACAAAGAAAGATCATGTCAATTTTGTTCAGAAACTTAGAATGGAAAAAATTGAAAATGGTGATGCTCAGAATGTTGTTGATAGGCTTTTTGAAATTTCACTGGAAGATCGAGGGTTCTATTTTAAAATCAAATTTGATGATGAAGGAAGACTTGGGGCTATATTTTGGAGAGATAGTATGATGAAGGAAGATTACAAGCTCTATGGAGATCTGGTTATATTTGACACAACTTATACTACAAACAGATACAATCTTATCTGTGCCCCAATAGTTGGCATTAATAATCATTGGAACACTGTCATGTTTGGTTGTGCTTTCATAGCAAATGAAAAAAAAGAAACATTTGTCTGGTTGCTTAAGCAGTTTAGAAAATCAATGGGAGGAAAAGAACCAAAAACAATATTTACAGACCAAGACCAAGCAATGTCAAATGCAATTGAAGAGGTATGATTATAAAATTCCATAACCAGTTCTTTTATAATATTTCTTATCTAGTATTTTATTTGTGCTATATAGTTCTAAAAATAATTCAGATGTGCCTTAACTTTGCCCATATGTCATTGGTGTTTATATCCAGAAACTACAAGATTGAATATCCAGTAGCTAGTCATTCTAAAGTATCGATTATTCAATATAAAGTTTCTTGGATATTCAATTTGGTAGTTTACGGATATTCTTTTGGTAGTTTCTGGATATTCAATTGTTAGGTGTTGGACATGGCCAAGGCCTAAGCCATGACAAAAAATTGGTCAATGTAAATTTATTGTATGTTAATATCCGGAGAAGCATATAATGTTAATATCCAGTAAACTTTATTATAATACAGGTATTTGAAGGGCGTACGAGGCATAGGCTATGTTTATGGCACATCCAACAAAATGTTGTATCCCACTTTGGACAATTGAAGACAAATGAAGATTTTAAAAAATAATTTGATCATTGTTTAATGGGATGTACCAGTGAGGATGAATTTGAAAGTTGTTGGGAGTCAATCTTTGGTGAAATACAATCTCGTTGAAAATTCTGGTTCAAGCGTCTATATGGACTACGGGAGAAATGGTGCACGCCTTTAAGCACAAATTTCTTCTCACTGGAATATTGTCATCCCAAAGAAGCGAGAGCACAAATCATGCCCTTTATTTCAAAGCAAACGAAACACATCCCTCACTCGGTTCTTTGACATATTCAATGAAACAGTTAAACGTTGGAGGAATACTCGAACAAGAGAAGGAATTTCAAGCATCAATCTCGGTCCCTCAACCGGACATGTATGGTGGTATCATAAAACAAGCGGTGAGGTATACACACCACGTATATTCAAGTTCTTTGAGATTGAGGTAAAACGAGCTTTTCTGCTGTATACAAATTTGGAGATGAAAGTGATGAAGATTGCAGATTCATACATGTTGCTCATGAGAAGTACCCAGATAAATATGAGAGTGTACTCTTTGTTAGGAATGATGAAAGTGTAATGTTGTATGCAACTGCACCGTTTACTACGGTCGGTTGGTTGTGCTTTCATTGCATAAAGGCGCTGAATTTGTCAAATGTCACAAGGATACCAGATATCTACATTGAAAAAAGGTGGACAAAGATGGCAAAAAAAGATGTATGGGACAAAGTCTATCAAGGAAAAGATAATACATCAACAGAGAAAAATGAATTCATTCCTGGAAACAAAAGATGGCAATGAAATACCACAATCCGATGATGGCTTGTCATGAAAACAGAGCTGCAAAAAAGATCTTGGAAGATGGGTTCAATAGAGACTCACTTCTTATACAACAATTGTTGTCGAAAATCAACAGGAATGTAGATCTACGACAAGTGTTAATGATAGTGTTGGTTCGAAAGTATAACAAGTGCTCCAGCTGTGATTGATCCAATTCGTGCAAATACAAAGGGCAGAAAACGAAAGCTAAAGACAAAGTTTGATAGAAGAAAGCCAATCACTGATGAGTTTGGTTCAAAAACACCAAATGAACATTTGATTTAATAGTTTTTAGATTGAAGTACAATTTATTAAGTTGACTAGTTAAATATTTTATACACAGATATTTGATGTTTTTATGTTCGAAATGACTAGTTAAATGTTTTTATCAATTATATCGAAGTATGTGAATGTATATCCAGGAAATGTGGTAAGTGTATATCCAGAAATTGATGATAGTTTCTTGATATACATTTCTAAGTTTCTGGATATAGAATTGATAATTTCTGGATATAGAATTGATAGTTTCTGGATATAGAATTGATAGTTTCTGGATATACTTACTATTGAATTCAAAAAGTAATAAATGTGTACAGTTGGCAGAAGTATGTGAATGTATATCCAGAAATGTGGTAGGTGTATATCCAGAAATTGATGATAGTTTCTTGATATACATTTCTAAGTTTCTGGATATAGAATTGATAATTTCTGGATATAGAATTGATAGTTTCTGGATATAGAATTGATAGTTTCTGGATATACTTACTATTGAATTCAAAAAGTAATAAATGTGTACAGTTGGTAAGTGCAATGATATCCAGAAGTCCAAGGCCAAGGCCATGGTCATGGCCAATGCCATGGCCAAGCCTTGGACTTGGCCTTGGCCTTGGCCTTGGCCTTGGCCTTGGCCTTGGCCTTGCCATGGACAAGTTGGCCTTGACCTTGAACTTGTCATGGATTTGGCCTTGGCCAATTATATCCAGAAGTATGTGAATGTATATCCAGAAATGTGGTAGGTGCATATCCAGAAATTGATAATTGGTTCTGGATATAGAATTGATAGTTTCTGGATATACTTACTATTGAATTCAAAGAGTAATAAATGTGTACAGTTGGTAAGTGCATTGATATCCAGAATTCCAAGGCCAAGGCCATGGTCAAGGCCAAGGCCATGGCCAAGCCTTGGCCTTGGCCTTGGCCTTGGCCTTGGCCTTGGCCTTGCCATGGACAAGTTGGCCTTGGACTTGAACTTGTCATGGATTTGGCCTTGGCCAAGTCCAAGGCCAAGGCCAAGGCCAATTATATCCAGAAGTATTTGAATGTATATCCAGAAATGTGGTAGTTGCATATCCAGAAGTCCAAGGCCAAGGCCATGGTCAAGGCCAAGGTCATGGTCAAGGCCAAGGATAAGTTCAATGCCAATTAAAGTTTCTGGGTATTCAATATGGTTGTTTCTGGACATAAATTTTGTTAGTTTCTGGATATTCAAATTAAGAGTTAAAACTGGCACTTCAAACCAAACTATGACACTTCAGATCTAAAGAAAATAATATTATACAGTAGATATTATTCATTAAAAAATAAAAAAACTACAAACAAACAAACCACACAACACATAACAAATTATTTATTCTTGCTCTGCATAAACTTATAGAGTGCAGAGTGCTTGAACATATCATGCTCTCCATAAGCTTTAGTTGCCCCACGATCCTTGGCATGTAACAGAAGAGAATCCCAAATCCATGTTGATTTCTTGCTGTTCTTATTGTCACAGAATGGGCAGTGAAGTTTATCTGAACTGTTCCACAAACTATAATATCCCTCCTTAATATCTTCTAAGAAACCTGAAATTTTTTTAGCAGCTCTTTCTTCTTCATAATCTTCAACATTTTTCTCAGACTTGACTGACCTACTCGTACTCATACCGAGAAATTGATTGCTTTTTAGATGAAATTTAGAAATAAAAAAGAAGTGAAGATCTAACTTATTTATACTGAATCCGTGACTGTTTTTGTTTGAAATTTGGCACTATTGAATCCATGATTTTTTTGAAATGTAGTTAACTATTGAATCCGTGACTGATTTTGTTTGAAATTTGGCACTATTGCTTATGGACAAAATGAAGCAGTACTAGTTGGGATAACTATTGAATCCGTGACTGTTTTTGTTTTTTTATTACTCAACTTGGAACACCTAACTTGGAACACTTGTCCAAAATCAAGTTCAAGGCCAATTAAAGTTTCTGGGTATTCAATATGGTTGTTTCTGGATATAAATTTTGTTAGTTTCTGGATATTCAAATTAAGAGTTTACTGGATATAGAATTGATAGTTTACGGATATTCATATTGAATGTTTACGGTTATACATTTTGTAGTTTCGGATATTCAAATTAAATTTTCTGGATATAGAATTGATAGTTCCTGGATATACTTTAATGGTCAAAAAAGCATTCAAACTTACTATTGAATTCAAAGAGTAATAAATGTGTACAGTTGGTAAGTGCATTGAATTCATTGACCAACTTTTTTGACTGGTTTCAAGTACTCTGCATATATAAATCTGTCCAAAGGTAAGCATATACATCAAGTTCAAGAAAAATTCTACCTTTAATAATTTTTCTAGTGATGAACAAAGGCAAGGGAAATTCTGGGGAGCCAACTTTGGGTGATTCAAATGATGACAAAAGTTGGAAAATATACATGGTGTGCTACCAAAAATTGCTCAATGGTCATCTTGTTATTTTGCAGCCTTCTTCTGCAAATGGAACTCCCTCATTTCGTTGTCCATTGGAGCCATGTAATGGACACAATTGTAGGAATAAGGATTATGTGGGGATAGTCAAACATGCTCATGAGTTTGGCAACGCTCACAACATTGATGAAGCTGCTAGGATTCACCATAAGGCTTTGGAAATGTATTTGGAATATATTTTGAATGAATATGATCCAAAAAACAAATTGAATGACAATGTAGATGATGATGGAGCAGGTGGTAGTGGTAGTGTTTAATGGTTACTAAATTCTGTTTTTAATATTTTTGTGTTTGATGTATTTTGTAATATAGGTGATGTATTGTTAACCGTGACTGTTTTTGTTTGAAATTTGGCACTATTGAATCCATGACTGTTTTTGTTTGATATGTAGTTAACTATTGAATCCATGACTTTAGCCAACCAATGTGTCTTTTCACTTTGAAAAGACATGACTTACTATTGAATTCAAAGAGTAATAAATGTGTACAGATGGTAAGTGCATTGAATTCATTGAATTCAAAGAGTAATAAATGTATGTGCATTGAATTCATTGAGCAACTTTTTGACTCGGTTTCAAGTACTCATCCTATATAAATACCATACAACACAACTCCTACCATCACAACAAAAAAAACAAATTTCTCAAAATGAATAACAACAACAACAACCAAGCTCAGCAGGACGAAAGTTCTGATTCTCGATATAGGGTTTCGGCACTGAGGAGGTTGAATATGTAGATGATATTGTGGATGTTCCGCCTAGGGTTAGAAGAGAATGGACCTTGGAGCAAAAAGTTGCAAGTCACAGGCGATCAATCTAAAATGGGCGTTTTCCCCTCTATAATGTGGAAAATAAATTGCAATGCCCATTCTCGCCCCCGCATTAGCTTTCCAACAAGAACATTGACTTGGGACCAACTCTTTGCGCATGCTATTCATCGTGGATCTATTTCTTCGTATGGAGAAATATCCAAGGAACAACACATGGCACTAGAGCAGCATATGACAGAAATCAATGATGCGAATTAGGGGATGTTGATGTTTGTTCTTGTTATTGTTGCAGATGTTTTTGTTGTTATTGTTGGGATGATAATTTTTTTTTTGTAATTATATTTAAAATAATTTACTTAGTTTGTTTTCTTTCAATTTTATATACAGAAACTATCAAAAAGTATATCCAGAAACCATCAAAAAGTATATCCAGAAAACATCAAAAAGTATATCCAGAAACCATCAAAAAGTATATCCAGAAACTATCAATATGAATATCCAGAAACTCTTAGTTTGAATATCCAGAAACTTTCAAAAAGTATATCCAGAAACAACTAAGTAAATTATATTTAAAATAATTTACTTAGTTTGAATATCCAGAAACAACTAAGTAAATTATATTTAAATTTTATATCCAGAAACTAACAAAAAGTATATCCAGAAACCATCAAAAAGTATATCCAGAAAATATCAAAAAGTATATCCAGAAAATATCAAAAAAGTATATTCAGAAAACATCAAAAAGTATATCCAGAAACTATCAATATGACTATCCAGAAACTATCAATTTTATATCCAGAAACTCTTAATTTGAATATCCAGAAACTATCAAAAAGTATATCCAGAAACAACTATATTGAATACCCAGAAACTTTAATTGGCCTTTGTCTTGGATATATCCACAAATACCATAAAGCATATCAAAAATGTATATCCAGAAACTATCTATATGCATATCCAGAAACTTTCAATATAAATATCCAGAAACTATTAATTCACTAAAGTACATTAATTACATCACCAAACCAGAATCCTAATTACATAATTACATACACCTATGAATCTTGTACATTACTTTGTTCTTCTGTTCTTTTTGTTTTCTTCTCTTTTTCAAAAGTGTTTGTTTCAATCATTAAATTATGCTTATCTCTGTTCAATTGACTAAGCAAAAGTGTTGAAAGAATTTCAGCTCGTAGACGGATCCTTTGTTTATCCTACAAAGTAAAAAAAAAAATTGTTAAAACATATATATACAAACTCATATAATATAAATATGAATAAAAAAACTTTAATAGTACCTGACATAACTCAGGGCATGAGTACTTTGATCCTTGAAAATCATTCATCTCAGACATCACATAAACTCCACAATCATGGTTAACATCATTTTCTTTAAGAACCCAATCACATTCCATGTATTCAAATTTATATGTTTTTTTGTCTTCAAAATCATTATAACATGGATGATCAATCTTCTTCAAAAAACCTTTCATAGGCACATACTGAAAAAATTTAAAGTATAAAATATTAGATAACCAATGAAAACAAAAATGAAAAATATAAAACTGCTTTCGTAAGTTTCAAAACATATACCAATGCTTTCGTAAGTTTCACAACTTCAGCTTCTTTTGCTTGATTCATTGAAAGGTTGTCAAAATAGTGAATGGATTTTGAAGCCATGTTGTACACATATAGTGTAAAGTGCCCACTTTTATTGCTTTCCTTAAAGTATGGGAAAAAAAACTGTAAAAAAAATAAGTATATCCAGAAATATATTAGGTGACTATCCAGAAATTTCTTATTTGTCTTGGACATGGCTAAATCTATGGCATTGGCCATGGAATTGGCCATGGCATAGGCCTTGGCCTTGGCCTTGGCCTAGGCCTTGGTCATGGATATATCCAGAAATACCATAAAGTATATTCAGAAATACCATAAAGTATATCCAGAAATTACTTTGGTCATGGCATACGCCTTGGCCTTGGCCTTGGCCTAGGCCTTGGTCATGGATATATCCAGAAATACAATAAAGTATATCCAGAAATACCATAAAGTATATCCAGAAACTACTTTGGCCATGGCATAGGCCTTGGCCTTGGCCTAGGCCTTAGTCATGGATATATTTAGAAATACCATAAAGTATATCCAGAAATACCATAAAGTATATCCAGAAATTACTATGACATGCCATAGGAATTGGCCTTGGCCTAGGCCTTGGTCATGCATATATCCAGAAATACCATAAAGTATATCCAGAAATATATTAGGTGACTATCCAGAAATTTTTTATTTGTCTTGAACATGGCTAAATCCATGGCATTGGCCATGGCATAGGCCTTGGCCTAGGCCTTGCTCATGGATATATCCAGAAATACCATAAAGTATATCCAGAAATACCATAAAGTATATCCAGAAATTACTATGGCCATGGCATAGGCCTTGGCCTTGGCCTTGGCCTAGGCCTTGGTCATGGATATATCCAGAAATACCATAAAGTATATCCAGAAATTTTCAATATGATATCCAGAAATGTATTGACAAATGAAAATACATACCAGATCTACTTCTTTCTGATCCATTACATTCCCATCTACATTAACATCATTTTTCCAATACAAAAAAGTTTGAAGCATTTCTGCAAAGCACCAACACGAGCACTCAAAGAACGTTTCGCCCAAGTAGCTGTTAATATAAATGATAAACAATATCTTAAAGAAATTTCATGGATATATACCTGCAATCGATATATACTTGTAAGTTGTTGAAAAAAAGTAAACTTACGTAATGGTCAACACCAAACATAAATCTCTTCATTACACCTTTTTTATGTTCCAGCTTGTTCAACAACATTGCCCAAGCATTCACAATTACACCTGTGATATCTGTGTCTTCTCTCATACTCAAAATATCGTCTGCTTCCAGTCCAGAGAAATCACTAAACTGAAAAAAAGCACTGAAAAAAAAATAATATTATAATTTGAATAACATATTTAATTTCAACTGTAATAATATTGAAATAAAAACGGGATATTACTTTTTTTACTCTGGAAGAATCAATTTTGAGAAGCAATAATCAACCACTTCCATCTTTATCTTTGGCATACCAATCATTACTTCCTTATTCTTCACCATGAATTCAGATGAAAGAATAATCTCACCATTCACAGGTTCCAAATGCACTTCATCTAGCATCTTGTCAAACTTCTCACCATTAACACCATGTTGAAAAAAAAATTCAACCAAATTATCAATATCACCAAAAATTTGTGAAGAATATTCTTCTTCCACGTCAACTTCTTTAATAACAGACATAGGCTCAATCATTGGTTGTTTAAACAGATGGGTATCAGTAACTTGATCCTCTGTATTAAGCCTAGCAATTTGATGCTCTGCAGATTGATCTTCAGTTGGTTGATCAACATTGGTAACATCTTGATCCTCATAATGCTCATGCACATATCTGTCATCAAAATCCTGAAATTTTTCAACATTATCATCAGACTCTATATGCTCAGATCCTTGACTCTGTGAAAGAATCCTAAATGTTGGCAATGGTCCAACCTTCCCTTTCTCCTTCAGCTCATCTTTTGAAGTTTTCAATTTATCAATAATATCATCAATGTAATCAAAAACCTGACTTCCCCAAGGTTCACTATCACCAACCAAATCCTCCTCTTCAGCATATCCTTTCTCAACATCATCATTATTAACTTTTTCTTTCCCCTTCTCAATTTTTGAAATCCTTGCAATGTGAGCATTGATAGCAACTTTAATATCATTCTGAAATATTTCCAGTGACTCTTTAACGTAATCCAAAACTTGAACATTTTCACTTGCAGTATTTTTGTAGGATGACTTACATCCTCAACAAAAGGAGCAAAGATCAATCGGCAATCCAATCTGTCCTTCATCCAAATCATCCTCATAGCTTGTAATAGGATAAACATTATCCAAATAAAGAACTCCACCCCAACCAATCTTAGCTTCATTCCCCCTCGACGTAAATTTTCTTTTGAGTCCAATGTTGAATCAAAGGACGTGCAGGTTGGTTCATGTTTACGCAAATATGGAAATCTATGAAAGTAAGCTATTAAAAGAATTGCCACACAACCACCGCAACACCTCACTTTACCCGTAAGAAGCCTTAAACTTCCTAACACCATCGATAACTTATTCAATACAACCGGCACCAATCAAACTTTTTGATTTGAGTAACATCTTCAACCAATGCCAACAAAGAACAATCAACAGCCTTTGTTACTACTGGTGCAAGAAAGAAACCGAAAGCAAACAATACATAGAGGTGTTTAAACTCATCACCTCCATCAGGTAGTTCTTTGATGCGTTGACCAAGCAGACGGGCTGGAATACCATCTTTAACTTTCCCAAAAGTATTTTTATATCGTGCGCTCAACTCTTTGTCAATTCCTATTGAACAATTTATCTTCTCTTTTTTAAGTTCCTTGGAAGACAAAGAATATCAAAAACATCATTTGTGGTTATATAATACTTGTTATTCTTGATTCTCTGAATAAAGCTTCCTGAATCAAATCTTTCAACAAGATATTCCACAATTCCCCCTGTTGGCAATCTATTCAACTTAAGTTCTAATAGTCCACCAAAACCTATAGATTTAACATCTTCTTTCTGAGCATCGGTTAAACAAAGATCAATAAGCCTTTCTGGGACACAACAATGTTCAAATGCCCGTTTCTTACCACTTTCAACCACATCCATTGTTGATTTCTTATTATAGTTCTTAACTTGACCTTCACTTAATTGATTCTTCTAATGCTTCTTACTACCTTCACCTTTATTTAAATTTGCAGCTACAAAACATAAAAAAAATAAAAAATAAGAAATAAATGAAGTGAATATCCAGAAACATACAAATGAATATCAAGAAACTATCAAAATGCATATCCAGAAACTACACAAATGAATATCCAGAAACTACACAAATGAATATCCAGAAACTTTCAAAATGATATCCAGAAAATATCCACAAATGAATATCTAGAAACATACAAATGAATATCTAGAAACAAGCAAATGAATATCCGTAAAACAAACAATTGAATAGCCGTAAACAAGCAAATGAATATCCGTAAAATATCCACAAATGAATAACTAGAAACAATTGAATATCCAAAACAAACAATTGAATATCCAAAAACTTTCAAAATGATATCCAGAAAATATCCACAAATAATTAAAAAGGTTCTTCTATTATTTAAGAAAAAGTAATTAATTAATGAGTAAAACATAAATATCCAGAAACCTTTTGAAAGGATATCCAGAAGCTTTTGAAAGGATATCCAGAACCTTTTGAAATGTTATCCAGAACCTTTTGAAAATATATAGCCAGAACCTTTTGAAAGGATATCCAGAACCTTTTGAAAGGATAACCAGAAGCTTTTTAATTTATAACCAGAACCTTTTTAATTGATATCAAGAACCTTTTTAATTCATATCCAGAAGCTTTTTAATTTATATCCAGAACCTTTTTAATTATGAATTAAAAGCCAAGAGACAATACTAAAACACATTGTTAATCATGACAAAAATTATGAATTAAAAGCCAAGAGACAATACTAAGTAGAATGGTAAATCGTTAAACATAAAACACAAAATAGATACACAGAAATTGTAAATTTCAAACTAAAACACATTGTTAAATTCATATACAGATGAGTATGCTTAATATATCCAGAAATTTATGAAAATGCGAACCAAAACAATAATAACATGTGAACTCACAGTCGGATTTTCGCTTGCTCCTGATTTCATCAGCTGGATTTTCCATAATTCCTTCGATTGCTACTGATTTCGCTTGCTACTGATTTCTGGATATAGTTTCTGGATATTCAACTGGGGTTCCCTTGCTACTGATTTCGTTTTGGTATTGAACTTAGGGCAAACATGTTTTAATTAAACCGGTTAAGAAACCGGTTCGTTAAACGTTCAATTAAACCCGTTAATAAACCGCTAAGGAGAAACACGTTTCTCCTAAGCGCTAAGGAGAAACGCGTTTCTCCTTAGATTTTACGAAAGTTAAACCATTTCACTTCAACTTAACTCACTCCACATTCAAACCATTTACAAATCATACACACACTTATATACAAACCAAGGAACCTAGTGCCCAAATGAAAAAATATTTACAAAGCCTTTAAAAGTTCCAAAATAAAGACATCAAATTCAAGTTTAGGAAAGCTACCCAAGGTTATACATTTACATAATGTATCCTTACAATTACCTTCCTCAACAAAACCCAACTTGGCGCCCTCTCAGTGCTCAACGTGCCCTAGCCCCTGGATCGGCTCTATCTAATAAAACAATAAAAGGACGGGGTGAGAAAAATCTCAGCAAGTTATTATATATGCAACTATGTTTAGAAGCATATAACAAGCAATCATATATGTATCACCTTCTTATCACACAAAGAAAGATATATATATATATATATATATATATATATATATATATATATATATATATATATATATATATATATATATATATATATATATATATATATATATATATATATATATATACACATATAACAATTAAGTGCAATAATGTAACACTTAGAAGGATACTGAGCCAAAGTTTCATCCTCAAAAGGATATCACGATCCAAGCAGCAACAGTTGAAGAAGCGGTTCTGAAACCCAATCATAGTAACAACAAACGGGACTATGACACAAAGTCATACCGAATGTGCAACTAGACATCACCCTAAAAAGGGGAGCTAGCCCACTACCCAAACCATGGCCAATGGATGGGCAACCTGGGAACCCAGTGTATGGATTATAACGAATTCGGCTCGGTGCCATTATAATCCCATAACACTGCCTACCAATCACATACTAGCTGGACTTTAAACAGAAGCACAGTACTAAATACTTGCTTACAATAAACGATGATTCCAAAGTAGGGAACCATAATAGTATAGCATATCAAAAAGATATCAACATGATAACAAGTATCAAATAATGGTAGCACTAAGGCTAAATCATCCTTGAACCAATTCGATCAACTTAGGATTCCAAAGTAGGGAACCCTAATCACACATCATAAAGATGTCAAACCAATAAAAAAGGTGCAACACATAAGGTATACACACATACTGACCATTCAAGGATGTAACTTCAATCATATGAGGAATTTAAACAAGTTAGGTTCAATGGTTCCAACCTACTTTAACCTCACATTTAAACATCTTCAAATGATCACAATTGAAATGTTAATACTTATTTTGTTGTTCATACATTTTACTTTGATTGTTGTGTTCCATTGGTTGAAAGATAAGTTATAAAATTGAACCTACATAACTTTAAAAACAAGTGCACAAAACTGGCCGGGGCACGACTCGTGCCCCATTGAGGTACAATCAGATACAGTCGTCCCATCTGGCACGACTAGTCCCTTAAGCCTGGCATGACTCGTGCCACAGGGCATGACTCGTGCCCTGTGCTGATTTTCAGAACAGAGGCTAAACATCAGCAGCCCTGTTTCACAAATTTCAAATACCAACTTTTCAACTCACACAACAATACTACAATCAACATTCAGTTATTACCACATCCCAAAATGACCTCAATTTGGTTCCATCCTAGCCAAAAATCATTCCTTTTCTTGTCCAACACACACCAAAACATTTACAACTCCACCAACCCAAATGTTTCACCCTTTCATCACCAAATCATTTTCAAGTTATCAAAAACCAAAATTTTCCATTCCCAATCTAAAAAAAATAATTTTCAAAGTCTCATACAAACCTTAGCAACACCTCCATATCAATTAAAATTCTACTTAAACATAAATTCAAGAAAATATAACAACTTACCTGAAAAAAATCTGAAAATTTATGAACTTTAATCGGTTGGAAAGATGCTCCTCTTTCTCCCGAACACCACGAAACGAACGGATCGCCGTTTGGATTTTTCTATGATTTTAGGGGAATTATTAAGTAGAATTGGTTAGGGTTTGGATCTTTCTACCATGGATGAGCTGAAGAAAATGTTGTTTTGTTAAAATGAAGAAGCTTCTTCCTTTTGCCATGGGTTAGATTTCTTACTTACACCTAACCTCCTTCAACTAACAAACATTCCCAACCCCTAAAACCCTTAAGTTGTATCATTTACACTCAAGCACCTTGAACATTAATATAATTTACTACTTATTTTAAAAAGTTATCATTTTAACTACCTACTCCTAATATTTTCATTAAAACATTAAATAATGATTTTTAATTTATTCAAATATTTAGAATAGCATATAACTCATAAAATACCAATTAACACATAATTTCTACAGTTAAATGCAATATATAATAATATGAAATGCACTCCTATGTATGATTAAATATGACTCAAAATAGAACCAAGGATTAGGGTCGTGACAACAAGAGCTTTCGACAAAGAAGAGAAAAATCCAATTCGCAAATGATGATGCCAAAAACGTTCTTATCAGCCCAAATACAGCGTCATGTTGTATCCTATATGATTGAATAGCCTGAAAAAGAGGAGCAAACACGTAAATAAAGCCAAAGATTCACCGGCGAAGGCCCTCCGGTGTGAGAGTAATTATTTGTGTTTAGATAGAGAAATCAATTGACAAGAGTTTAGAGTCAAAAGATTCGTTATCAAAATAATGTGAATTATGGCTTGTATTTATAGGCTTAGCATTATATAGTACTTGTTGGATAAGAAAGTGTGTGAGATAAGGTTATAATTCTAGAAGGATTATAACTATTCACATTCCTTATTTGAGTATAATTAGAAAACATATTCTACACGTGTGCCTTTAAATAGAGCTCCTCGTCATATCTGGCCTGGTCGGCCTAAAATTGAGTCGAGGAAGAGATTTGTGGAGGATGGGGAAAACCATTTCCTTATTTTGTTGACAATAGAGGAGGGGCTCCTCGTTATTGGATGAGACATTGGTCGATCTTGTTAAATGCCTTGCTCGGCATATGAGATGATGCCTGGTCGGCATGTATAATTGTTGTGCCTTGGTCATTATTCGCTCTGCTATGTCTATGTCGACATAGTGAGAATGATGAGAAAGCAATACGAGCAAAGGTAGGGAAAGCTCACTCCCTTTGTCGTACTTGAGACTTGTATGGATTATATTTTGGGACCAATCCATTGGGCTTTGCTCGGACCTAATCCACGTTCGTACTTTGGTTTATACCTTTTAGTGGCCCCAGACTTCCTAGCTCGGCTATGCCGAGTAGGAAGTGATTCTCTACCTCAAATTAAACGAATATGAACGGGTTTTGTACGAAACATAGGCATTTCATTATACGCCGATTAAATAGACAATGATGGGCGTTGTCCACGAGGTCTGACATTCGTATTGGGAACCCTCTAAAACATTTATTGCAAGGAAGAGGCGGCACTTTTACCCGGTTTTTGACCCGTACCCGTTTTTAGATTTGGGTATAAAAACAAAAATCCACCCCTTTTCTACTCTTTTATCACCCTTTGTATTTGAGAGAGGATTATAGAGCTTCAAAATCGTCAGTTCGCCTTCGATTTCTTGGTCAATTTATGTTCCTTGTGCTTGATTTGTTCGTGCTTTTCATCCATAAACCTTTGATTCAGGTATAAATTCCTTACTTCTTCTTTATTTTCTACATTTTACTTTGTAATTTCTGGGATTTGGTATTGTTCTTGGTGGATTTGTTCAAAGCCGCCATTGTTGTTCTTGAAGCTTTTTTTTAACCAATCTTGTACCCTCCTCGTTCGTAGCCATGACCTGTACTTGGAGAAGCAACCCAAATGCCTTTTATTATTACCACACCCAGAATCTTAGGATTTATCAGTTAATCGATGGGCCGTGGATGATGTTGAGTTTGAACGAGATAGGGGAGATTTTGACGAGGTACCAATTTCCTAGAATTGACGTCGATTATCCTAGTCGGTTTAGGATAGACCGACTTGATGTTGAGTCTCCCAACATTGTGTTGTTCCACGATAAGACTGAGATTCTTGACCATATAAACCTCTACTACTTGAAGTTTGACCATTTGAAGTGTCCTCCATTGTTGGGTAAGGATCTCTCCTCGGTTTTTGTTTATAGGACGAGGAGGGATACTCTTCTTCATCCTCGCTCATCACTTTGCCTTTGCCAAATTTTGACCCTTATTATTTCATTTGTGCAACTATAAATGGAAGAGGAAGTGGTGCTGCTCGTCCTACTGGTCTCTTGACTTCTGGGAGGATCGTAGATGCTTTTGCCGAGGGAGCCCAATCTAGAGGCCGAGGTAGAGGCCGGGGTGGATCTGGCCGAGGTAGGACTTATATTTCTAGGCCAAACCTATTAGAGTTGGGGAAACCATATTAGAGAAATTACATTCTAAGTATGGGGTATCAAGGGAGGAATACCGACTTAGTTACCTCCCCGGTATGCTTGTCAAAAACGAGAAGGCCATGTAGAATTTCATGTACTCCTTAAATTATGTCCATTTCTTCTTCAAACAGTTCCAACTTGGCCTCCGTCTTCCTTTATACCCCTTTATATGTGAATTTGTTGGGGATATGAAGGCCGTCCCGGTCATGATAGGTGCCAATGTTGTGAGGTTCCTCACCGGCTTAATAGTGTTATGTCGTAGTCTAGGTTTTGAACCTTGTCAGTCTTTCCTTCACCACTTTTTCACTGTCAGTTATAAGGAGGATTTGAGGATAGCAGTGATAAGGAGTGGCCCTAATCAACCTAAACTCATTTACCCCATTATGAGCAAGGTATTTGGGTGGAATAACCATGTCATCCGAGTGGAGAGCCGACAAGGCTGGATTTTACCGCTCCCTCAGATTACCCAAGAGTTCCCGAGCAGGTGTGGCGGCCTTAGTGGAGTGGGCAGTTGATTGAGATGCTAAGGCAGTTTGCCGAGGTGGGCACCCTTTGCTTGTCGACCTTGGAAACCGACCATAGATACTATGTGCAGTCCGGCATCATGCCTGAGCCTTTGGACGGGATGATGCCTCTCGTCCCCGTCACAAGGGAAATAGGTTTATAGACCGGAGGATGCACCCTGATATAGTATTTCATGATGAGTGTGACGTCTGCAAACTTTATGATGACAAGTGTCTTGCCGAGTATGGTGTCGACGGCTGTAAATTTCTTTCTTTCCCGTCTTTCATACTTGGATAATTTTTATCTTGCTTATTTCCCTTCTCGTCATTTTATTAACATGTCTTCCTCATAGTTGCAGATCTAACCGAGGAGCAAACCAAGAAAATGGAATAGGAGATTCTGGACCCTCAAGCTTTGATAAAGCTGAAAAGGAGGACGTCACGCTCCTCGACCCAAAATAAAAGACGGGATGACGGCGTCCATCGTTAGTCATTTATGTGCAAGAAATGTTGTACATTGATCTGCTGAAAATGAAGATCTACTAATAAATTGCTAGGAATTTTCATTGTCTCCCAGATTGACAATTTAGATTTGAAATCAGGCTATATCAGCTAAAGGGTAAGGTTGGAGATTTTTGTTTTTTTTCTTCTTTCTTATTTTATTTTCCAAATTTTAAATCTTAGTGTTAAAAAATGGCACTCTATATATATCAGAGTTTCATCTATTACAATGTTTGCGAACCGATTAATACACACAACACAACTGAGAAAAACCTGATCATAATAAAATTTCCATCGAATGTCCTTTCAAACAATGATTTGGGACGCCCAAATATTCCTCCAATTAAAACTTGGACACTACATAACATTGTCATTCAGAAAATCTCTACAAGAAAATAATTTGGTTCTAGACTAGTAAAAACATTTGGGTCGACAATAAACGTCAAATCAAACATTCCAAACATGACAATAGGAAGAAGTATAAATAATATACAAGGGCTCTCGACATAACGGAGATAATGCATTAATGACTCAACAAAGGAAAGGATACAAGAACTTTCGACAAACAATAGAAAAATCCAATTCGCAAACTTAATGAATTAAAATAAACATAAGTAGACCAAATCAAAAAAGATTTGAACTAAAGGGAAAGGGAAAGGGAAAGGATGATTAGAAATTCTTAAAATTATGCACCTACGAAACTTCTCTTCTCCCTAACTTCAAGACGGTTAAATCTATGCCGAAAATTTTGTCAAATTTAATTGTGAAAGTCGAAAAGGAAAATTTGTGAAAAGTCTGATTTACATTATTCCATTCTTAGTGATCAGCAATGAGCCATTCTAATGCTCGGATTCATTGGTTTATCCCGCCATATCCGTGTCAGTCACTCTTATTTTAGCTTTATTGACAAGGATCTGGTGAAATAGAACAAATAGTTCGAGCATTATAGATGAGACAACTTACCGTCTACTCATTCCATCCCACTTAAACTTGCAAATACTATCCCATTAGGTATTATACATAAGCTTGCAAAAGTCATTTTTGGTAAGTTTTATTAATTAATAAATAGTGTGGCTAATATGTTATACTCACTGATGCTACCAAAAAGTCGAATCGGCCCAAATTCAAGCGATGGGTTGTACTCCGGCGATTGAATAACTTGAAAATAAGACAGAAAACGTAAACTAAGTCGGGGCTTCACCAGCGAAGGCCCTCCGGCGTGAGAGTAAGTTCACGATTTGTATAGAGAGAAATCAAATTGACAGAGCTTCGAGTCAAAAAGATAACGTACCAGAATATGGAAATAATGGCTTGTATTTATAATGATGGATATGTAGAATCCATGTTGAACTTGGACTGTCAAGAGATAAGATATAATCCTAGAAGGATTATATCTGTTGGAGAGTCCTTATTTGACTTGAATTGGTATAGGAGGTTACAATCCTGATTAAATTATAACTGCTTATTGTCCTTGTTGGAATAGGATTGCACAAGCTGTCATGCCGGTATGTCGAGAAGCAGATATTCCCTTCCTCGTCATACATGGCCATCTCGGTCCATGATGAGCCAGGGAAGGGATGAGGAATAAGTGGATCCCATCGCGATTATATCATAACCGAGGGAGGCACCTCGTCCTCAAGGGAGATGATCTCGGACTACGAGGGAGGTCTCCTCGGTCCTTTGAGTTGGGCTTTGTTTATGCTCGCTTGCTGAGCCTTGGTCGGCTTTGTTGATGTCGAGATAGATGGACGAGGAAGCCCATGCCTTAACTCGTAGCTAAAACTAATGGATAATATTTATGGCCCAATCCAATTAGGCCTTACCCGGATAAGCCCATGTTCTTATCTCGGTTTATACTGTTCAGTGGCCCCCGACTTTCTAGCTCGGCTATGATGAGGAGAAAGTGATCTCGTCCTCGGCTATGAGAATACGAACAGGTCGTCACGTGGCACTGTCTCTTCAAATGTGTGTCATTCCATTATCCGCCGGTTATTCAGTACAATGATGAGGCGCGATCCACTATGTTTTGACACACGTCTTGGAAACCACCACCACATTTAATGTTGGGGGCGTCATACCCGTTGACCCATTTTTATTTGGGTTTAACCCACTTTTGTGAGTATATAAACAACGCCCACATTTCAATTTTTCTTTTTATCATTCTTGAGTATTTGGGAGTGAACAGTAAAGTTTGAAAACCCTTTCCGGTTCACAGTTTGATTTTGCCAATCTTCAACAGAAACTGGTATAATTTCTTCTTCCATTGTTGTTTATGTCTTTAGTTCGCATTTTCTAGGGTTTCGATTGGATTTTGTTGATTTTGATTTCTGAAATTGCCATTGTTGAACCCATGAAGCTTTTCTTGAGTTTGTTGCCTTGATAATATTCTTGAACCCTCCTCTTGTTTTAGAAATGGCTCGTTCTTGGGACCATAGCCCTCGATTCAGTTATGGGTACCACAAGGGCAACCTGAGGGTTTACCGAAGAGAGAGAGAGGACCATAGTTATTGGTGAACTTGACGGAGATTGGGGAAATTTTGACGAGGTATGGATGTACGAGAATGTACATCCAGTATCCGGACAAGACGAGGATAGACAGAGTTGATTCGATGTCCCTCAGTATAGTAATATTCGAAAGTAGAGCCGAGATGATTGATCATATCAATTTGTTTTACCCAACATCGGATCATCTTGATCATCTTCGTTTGAGTGGTAAGGCTCCCTCCTCGGCCTTATTGTAAACGACGAGGAGGGGCATTCCTCTTCCCCGTCTTGATATCAGTCTTGGACTATTTAACTAATTCTTGTTCCTCGGCTTTTTGCAGATATGACAGGAAGAGGGAGTGAGGCCTCCACGTCTACCAAGATTGTAGATGTCTTCGTCAAAGGAGAACAAGTAGAAGGACAAGGGAGAGGCGGCCGAGGTAGAGGAGGCCGAGGTAGAGCTATTCTTCACAGGCCAAAGCCAGTTAAGGTCGGGGATCCCATGCTGGAGGTACTATACTCCAAGTATGGAGTGGATAGGAGCGAGTAAAAGTTAACTTACATCGGCTGTCCCTATTTTGAGAACGAGAGAGAGAGGAACATGTTCTATTATAATAATAACCATGTTCACTTCTACTTTAAGCAATTTCAGCAGGGACTTCGTCTCCCTTTAGATCCTTTCATTAATGAGTTTCTAGGAGACATGAGAGCCATCCCGGCTATGCTAGGTACCAACGGGACTAGGGTCCTTGTGAGTTTCATTATCTTATGTCGTAGTTTAGGCTTTGAGCCTACCCAAGTTGCCTTCCATCATTTCTTCTCTATCAGCTACACCAAAGAGACTAGGCTTATAGTGATAAGGAGTTATTCTAAGAAATCGAAGATCATCCTTCCTATGTCTAGCAAGGTATCAGGCTGGGAGAACCATGCCATTAGAGTGGAGAGCCGACAAGGCTGGGAGTTCCCTTCTCCTACTGATGAGCATGCTGCCCCCAAGAGAGTGCTACGAGCTGAATGTACCGGGGACTTGATTAATCGGCTTACTGATTTTGCCGGGGTAGGCTTGCTCGATTGGTCGTCCTTGGAAGCTGACGGTCCTTATTATGTTCAAGCTGGGTTAATGTCGGGACCGAGGGATGGCATGGTGCCTCTCATCCCCGTCAATAGGGGGAGAAGATTTAACGACTGGAAGGTCCATCCTGGTCTGGTCTTCCATGCTGATTGTGACCAGTGTAAGCTTGACCCCAAGGATCAATGCCTTATAGAGTACAACATCGTAGGCTGTAATTCCTCTTTCCTCATTTTTGATACTTGTAAATTGATGCTTGTTTTATCTCTCATCATATAACTATCTCTTATTCGTATTTGCAGATCTAACCCCTGAACAAGAAGCCGAGATGCCCTCAGACGACGCAGTTGATCCCAAGGAATTAATCAAGATGAAGAGACGATTAGCTAAGGCCTCGGCTGTCTCTCATAGAAAGGAAGAGGCAACTCGTCGTCAAATCCTCCTGGCTACCAAGGGGGATGTCGCCTTGCCCGTCAAGCCGGTTGGGGAGGCCGTTAATGTTGATGAGGAGGCCTCTGGAAGCCGAGATAAGCAAATAACTGATGGGCATAGCCCCCAGATTGCAACTGCTGAGACCGAGATGCAAACTAATATCCCGTCTGCTGAGGAGACGGGCTTCGTTCAAAGGTCCTCGAGCCAGAAGAGGTCTCGTTCTAGTTCTGCTGAGGAGCCTCCTACCAAATGGGCTGCTGATGCTTCTACTCCTCCAGCTCTCACCCCTCTAACAATCAAGTCCTTTCCTGATACCGAGGAACTAGCTCGGCAGCTTATAGCTATGCCTAAACCCCTGAGAGGCCTCCCCTTACTTGCCAGGGAGGGCGCCCACGTTAGGCTGGGTCGAGCACCTGTCCAAAGGACCCTGGACGAGGAGGCATATGAGAAATTGGTCCGGGACAAACCTAGCAAGGAAAACTTGCTCGCCCGGAAGGGGCTGTTGATATCCGAGGTGACTATCTCATACTTTTACTTCGTGCATTTTGTACTTGTATGATTTCTGACATTTATCAATATTGCAGCTTGCCACCGTGTCAGCATACGAGAATGTGATTAATAAGGCCGTGGACAAGTAAGTGGCTGAGCTCAGGACCAGCCTTAAGAAGGGAGAGACCGAGCTGGCAGCAGTAGCCGAAGTGCTGAAGGCCAGGAATGCTGAGCTAGAGGCCGAGAAGACGGCTAAGGCCAAGGAGGAGGCGAAGAAAGCCGAGGATGCCAGTTTGAAAGCCGAGGAAGCCCTCCGGCTAAAAGATGCTAAGATGGCTGAGCTAGAGAAGCTCAAAGCCGAGGTTATGCAGAGAGTCGAGGTGGCTGAGGCTAAGTGCCAAGAGCTAGAGGCCGTTATTCCCTCCAAAGAAGAGGAGGCTATTGCTCGTTTTAAAGGTAGCTAGGCCTTCAAAGATGTTGTAAATGATAAGACAGCCACTATGTTTTAGGTAGCTACCTGCATTTGGCCCGTCGGCTTATGGTGAACACCTCCCATGGTCATGACTTAAATGCCATTACTCGGCTAATATGCCAGAATAGGTATGGCAGCTCGGTCTCTTCACTACCTCGTTCCTTACTCTGCATATAACTTGGAGGTTATGGCCATGAAGGATGCTCGGGCAGGCCGAGATGCTTAGGTCCCTCCGTCCATCGATCCTGATAATCTTAACGCCTTAATTGAGAGGATCGAGGATGAGGACGAGATGGAGGTGGATGCCGAGGGGACTGTTGTTAAGGAGCTAAATGACAAGGAGGCTTAAGCCAATGCTCGAACTGAGCAAGTCACCGTCACGACTACCCTTACAGCTGAGCTAAATGTCGGGGCCGACGAGCAAGCTTTCTTTGGGGAGATCCCTCAGAAGCCTTAAAAAAAATTCTTTCTTTTGATGTAGTAGGATAGGACCTTTGTAATTCTCTTATTGAATAGTAATGAAATGTCCTTTCCTTCCAATTCACGTCGTTGTTGACATTATGAACTGTGTTTGAATGCTTGTTTGTGGGCTTTGCACAAGTACAAGCCTACTTAAGAGGGGAGCCGAGGAAGGTTCATCGTACTTCACTTGTATATAAGATGAGGAGGCTAGCTCGGTCTTAAGAGTTGTGGCAATTTTTCCTATCGTCATTAGGCCGAGGTGGAGTTTCTCGGTCTTGACTGTTGGCTATTTTCTTCTTTTTTCGTCTCCTTGTGCCGAGGAAGATGACTCATGCACAGGTTTTAGACGTGGAATGCTTGTAGTCGTTTTATGCCGAGGTGTTTCCTCGTCTAGATGTGAGGTGAGTCATTAGGCCGAGGGAGGTTCCTCGGTCTTGACTGTTGAGATTTTTCTTCTTTTTCATTGCCCTATGCCGAGGAAGATGACTCGTACATAAGTTTCAGATGGTCTTTCCTGTAGTCATTTGAGTCGAGGGGTTTCCTCGTCAAGACGTTAGGCTTCCTTCTTTTTCATCTCCTATTGCCGAGGAAGGTGACTCGTACGTAGGTTTTAGATGTTGGCCAGTTAGTCATTTGTGCCGAGGTACGCTAGACGTTTGGCTTGTTTTTGAAGAGTCGAGGATAGGATCCTCGTCTTCCAGTGTTGTGTTGGTAGTTGGTAGTTGCCTTGCATTGGATAAGTAAATTCCATAAACTGAA
Organism: Adenophora triphylla var. japonica; assembly: GCA_022495995.1. NCBI lineage: Eukaryota > Viridiplantae > Streptophyta > Magnoliopsida > Asterales > Campanulaceae > Adenophora > Adenophora triphylla. The sequence goes on along the minus strand of JAFEMH010001408.1, from coordinate 29,851 downwards.
ATTGATTACATCGAACTGCAATCTTACCATACTAAAAAGGTAAAAGACTAATAATTAAAAACTTATCTATTACATAAAATAACTAACACTAATGATAATATTTTTGGCAATTTTCGGAATGCCACGGATGCTTGAGCTTTTTCCCCTCCTTAGTCTTTAATTTGTAGGTCCCTTCTCAAATGACTTGAGTTATGATGTAAGGACATTCCCAATTTGGGGAGAGCTTGTTTTGTTCTGCCTTCTGACCAGTAGCTTCGAGTTTTCTAAGTACCCAATTACCCTCTTGGAATACTCTTATGTTGACCCTCTTTTCACGGTATGCCTTGGTCCTTTTCTTGTTCAGCTAGTCGTTTTTCATCTATCAAGTCTAGGTCTAGGAGCCTATTGACCTTGTTGACTTGCTCATCATAATAGGAATTTCTCACAGTTGGGATAGTCATTTCAGCTGGTGCCATAGCTTCAGAACCGAAGGTTAATGTGAATGGGGTTTCCTCGGTTGGCCCCCGGGTGGTTGTGCGAACAACCCATAAGGCTAGGGGAAGTTCTTCCAACCATCTGCCCTTGCGTCCTTCAAGGTTCTTAGTAAGGGCTGTTAGGACCAGTTTGTTGGCAGTCTCCGCTTGTCTGTTGCCTTGAGGTCTACTAATTGATGACTTGGCGTGACGAACTTTTACTCTGCTCAACTCCGCTGTGAATGCCATAGAGAATTGGAGTCTATGATCCGAAATAATTGTGTGCGGGACCCAAATCGACACCAGATGTGGTCGTGGACGAAGTTTATAGCGTTCTCTTCTGTTATCTTGGCCAATGCTTTTGCCTCAATCTATTTGGAGAAGTAGTCGACAACTACTATCACATACTTGCAATTGCCTCGGACGGGAGGGAAGGGTCCAATGATGTGGATCCCCCACATATCAAATGGCCACATAGGTATTACAAGAGTTTGCTCAACTGTTGGGAGTCTAAGAATGTTGGAGTGTCTCTAACACTTATCACATTTTCTAACATAGACTTGCTCGTCCTCCCTTAGGTTTGGTCAATAATAACCTAGCAAGATGATCTTGCCAGCAAAGGTTCTGGCCCCCGGGTGTCCACCACAAATGCCTTCATGTACTTTGGCCAAGGGATTCTCGATTTCCTTGGGATAGACACACCTCAGCATGGGCTTAGTGAAGGATCATTGGTAGAGGAGTCCGTTCATCACAACGAACCTTGGTGTTCTCTTCTTGATAAGTTTAGCTTGCGTTTCATCATCTGGGAGTTGGATCTTCTCGGTGTAGTCTATGTAGTCATCGATCCAGCATTTCTCCTCTCTGTCTAGGAGCATGACTTGTAGTCTTTCATATGAGGGTTCTTCAGCAAAAACTACGTATGGATTGGAGTTGGACTCAGACACATCTATAGTCGCTAGTTTAGATAGAACATTCGCGATTTGGTTATCTTCCCTGCCTATTTGCTTGATCTCGAAGAACTCCAGCTTCTTCGTCATGTCTAGGACCAGGTCTCTATACTTGGTAAGTACGGGGTTTTGGGTGTTATACTCTCCCTTTACTTGTTTGACAACAAGTTGGGAGTCAAAGAATGCCACCACTTTAGTTGCTCCATAAAAGGAAGCCAACTCGATACCAAATATCAGAGCCTCATATTCAGCTTGGTTGTTGGAGGCAGGGAACTTGAATCGGATGATATCTTGGATGGTGTGCTCTCCTTCAGGACTTGCTAGTACCACTCCAGCTCCACTTCTCTCCTTCGTAGCTGATCCATCCGTGTACAAGACCCAATAGTTGGACGGGAGTTCAATGGGAGACTCTTCTTCCTCTGTTATGTTATGCTTACGGGAGGTGGGGACGTGTTCACCCATGAATGCAGTCTCGACCATGAAGTCAACCAGAGGCTATGCAAGGAGGGTCTTCCTTGGTTGGTAAGTGATATCAAACTCAGTAAAAGCGATAGACTAATTTAGGAGACGTCCGGAGCCATCCAACTTATGCAGAATTTTCTTCAATGGTTCATTGGTATACACTGTGATGGGATGTGCAGAAAAGTAGGCACGTAGTTTCCTTGATGCAATAACTAGTGCGTACGCTATCTTTTCCACATTGAATATCTGCTTTCCACATCTGATAATGCCTTAGAGACGTAGTAGACTGGTTTCTGAGTTCCTTCGTCATTTCGTACAAGAACAGCAGCAACTGCATGATCTGTGGCGGCTAGGAAGACATACAATATCTCGCCAGTAATCGGACTGCTAAGCAAGGGAGGGGAACCCAAGTACTCCTTCAACCGGAGGAATGCTTCGGAGCATTCAGGAGTCCAGGAGAAGCTCTTGGCCCCTTCAATACCTTGAAGAATGGCAGTAATTTTTCGGTGGATTTGACGATGAATCTTCCAAGTGCCGCTGTGATGATGCCCGATTTTTCTTTTGTTGAAAATCATTTCGGAGTCGCCACGCCGTTTTTAGTTTAAGGGCCAAAACTTTGAAAAATGCCCAAAATTAGAGAAATGAGTCCGGAGGTCATGTTACACTCCGGGAAGAACGTTTGGCGTTCACCCGGAATGCCTCGTATGACGAGTCTTCCTCACTTGAAACCTTTTTTTTTTGTGTGTGTGTGTGTTTTGAAAAAGATTTTGAATTAAAGGATTTTTTGGAAATAACAGAAATACAAGGGACTGGACTAAAAAATAGTTTGAAAATAGTGATTAAACTGGAAAATTACAGAAACTGGAATTTTGTTTGCAGATGACAATGTCATCCGCATGGACAAGACTGTAGTGCAGTCTTATCCGCGCGGATAGCCCTGCAGCTCAATATTTTTTACAGTTTCCAGTTTAGTCACTGTAATTTCCAGAAAGTTAACTGAATTTACAGGACTTAACTGGAAATGTAACTGTGAACAGAAAATGAAAGGATTGCTTGGATTTTTGGCATCCATGTTTTGTCCTCTCTTTCCCTAGACTTTGGTTAGTGGTCATAATTGATGAATCCACTTAACCAAGCCATCCCAGGGGTATGTTAGGACTTTGAAAACACTTCATTTGCTAGAGGGGAGGGGGATTTTGACATAAAAAAAGTAAGTTGACAAGAGAGTTAGGTCAAGATGTATCAACTTTAGAGGAAGATCTCTAAGGTGGTCATAAGATGACCATCCTTGAGATCTATACTCAAGTGTATCTCCTACATCTTGTGTGACCTATTTTGTAAGTCTAGATGATTTTCATTCAAGGAAAGTGTTCCAAGGTGAGCATCTTAGACATGGGGAGGGGGATTTGCAAGGAAGTAAAGATTATGGACCCTTTGAAGTGGTCATCTATGGAGATGGGCTCCAAGATGACCATACTTTAGGTCAAGAAAGCAAGTAAGAACTAATCAATGTAAAGAGACATGGAAGTAAAAAAAATATGGACCATTTAGAAGTGGTCACGTATGGAGATTGACTCCAAAATGACCATCTTCTAGGTCAAGCAAGTAAGTACCAAGTAATGTAAAAGGGGAGTGGGAAATGACATAAAAGTAGAGGAGAATGTGGATCACCTTAGAAGGTCATCCATGGAATTGGATTCCATGGAGATCCTCTTGAATCCTTGGGACAAGAGGGGAAGGGGAGTTCAAACAACAAGTAACAACAACCACTTTACATCATTTATGTATGAAAATGTATGTATGAGTGAGTTTTGAGTAAGGAAGAACAAGGGTATTACCAATGTTTCTTGAACTTGTGTGTAGGGTTTGAAGGTTTTAAAGGCTTAGGAGTGGTTTGGGATGGATTTGATGTTGGATTTGGTGTGGATTTTGAATTGTGAAGGAGTGAATGGCTATTTGAGAATGGATTTTGACGGAATAACAGTAGGTTTTCGTATTTTTTGGGTTTTTTCTGTGTTGTTAAACTGAGGGAGAAGGGCTGTATTTAAAGGTTATCTAGATGACAATCTTATCTGCGTAGACAAGATTGTAGGTACAATCTCATCCGCACGGATTACCCCAAAGCCGTGCTCCGATCCCGTGCGTAGCGCTGGGCTGTTTGCAAATGGTCAATTATTCTTTTTCTTGGAAATGACAGGTTTTTAGCGAGGTAATTGTCCATTTTTTTTATTCCCAAGAGGTCCTTCCTCATTCAAATTGTCAAAATAATGTCCAAAATGTCCCTAAATGATCATAAATCATTAATTTGGGCTGACGGAACATTAACGACCCAGATTGGGGCACTTACAGCCGCTATTCTTCCATTCAATCTCTGAACCTCCTTGATGTTGGTAGGTTCCTTCATATCAATTAAGGCTTTGAATTTCTCAAGGTTTGCCTCTATTCCCCTTTGTGATACCATGAAGCCTAGGAACTTTCGAGCTGTCACCCCAAACACGCATTTACTTAGGTTTAGCTTCATGTTATTAGCTCGGAGATTGTTTATAGTTTCCTCCAGGTCAGGGGCATGACTGCCCTCCTTGGTCTTTATGACCATGTCATCAATGTAGGCCTCCATGTTGCGACCTATTTGTTCTCCAAACACTTCATTCACCATGCGTTGGTGTAGCACCCGCATTCTTGAGCCCAAAGGGCATCATGACATAACAATAGTTTCCCCCCGATGTTTGGAAGGCCGTTTTCTCAATGTCCTCTTCCGCCATTTTGATTTGGTGATAGCCTGAATAGGCATCTAAGAAACTGAGAGTTCGGTGTCCAGCTATGGAGTCAACCAACTTATCGATTCTGGGGAGAGGATAACTGTCCTTAGGGCAGGATTTATTAAGATCAGTGAAGTCTATGCACATTCGCCACTTCCCATTTTGCTTTTTCACCATTACCACGTTGGCCAACCAAACAGGGTATTTCACTTCTCGGATGATTTCGGCGCTAAGTAACTTTTGCACCTCTTCCTTGATAGCTTCCTCCTTGTCCCTTGTAAAGATCCTCCTTGTCTGCGAGATGGTTTTTGCAGACGGATCAACTTCTAGGCCGTGGAGGGCTACTTCTTCATTGATCCCCCTCATATCTTCAACTCTCCAAGCGAAGACATCAAGACTGTTTTTTAAGAGGGAGATGATTTCTTCCTTCTCTTCCGGGGATAGCTGGCCCCCGAGTTTAATTTTTTGCTCGGGTTAGTCGGGATTGATGACTACCTCTTCCAATTCATCCACGGGCTCCATTTCTGGACTGTCTCAAAATTACAGGGACTCAATAATGATTTCTCTAAGTCTCCTACCCTCATCGTCATTTACGTTGAGGCCTTCCTCTTGCATCAGTTCGTCAACGTCGGGCAGATCAACTATCCTCAAGTCAGGGATGGCCCCCCGAGTTCTGGCCGTTGATGAGAACAGGATCTGTCTCCGAGACGGACGGAACTATGCCCTGGTCATCTGCAATTTCTAGGACCAGAGGTTCCTCTTCAAGCACTTCACGGATATAGCTAATCCTAGAGCTTGTATGGGTAGTTTTCAGAGACTTAGAGATTTTCTCGCACAGTTAGAACCTGACTCGGAGAAAAATTGATGTTATCTTCCGGAGTATCTATCTCCACGCTTTTAGATGCTTTCCGGCTCTACACGACATGCTCCAAGAAGTCCTTGGCGGTCGCCCTCACGCATCCTATTCCAGCACGAGTAGGAAACTTAACTCATCGGTGAGGAAGGGAGGCGACCAACCCAAGTTTTGCTTGACTTGGAATGCCTAAGATTGCATGATAATCACTTGTCAGATCCATGACTACGAAAGTGACTGTAGCCATAGTTCGGAAGGGATGCTCGCCAACTTCCAGCAGTTGGTCAACAGTTCCCTTGGCACCGACTTTATGGTTGGTGAAACCTTCTAGCCTTCCATGATAAGGTTTTCAACCCCATCATCTGGAAGTCATAGTAGTACAAGATATCACGAGAGGCTCTCTTGTCAATGAGAAGTCTCTCGGATTCACAGTTGTCATCGACCATTTATCACCAAGGGTTGCTCATGGGTGGCACGGCTTCCCTCCAATTCATTGGGAGAGAAACTTATGACCTCTTCCGCCTTATGAACCCAAGCGAGAACATGGTATACTTTGCTTTGCTCATGGATTTGGTCCCTTAGCTTTCTGGTAGAGACTACCTCTTCCCGAATCACATGTAATTTGGCCCTAGGAGGCCTCTGTTCCCCGTCCTCGCTTTTGTCATCAACTTCACTCTCGTCCTCCTTCCGTTTCCGCTTGCCATCTTTCTTCATGACATAGCGGTCAAGTTCGAGTTTGTCTTCGTCAACCCACCTTTGGATCATTGGTTTGAGGGCAATGCACCTTTCGGTGGTGTGACCATGGTCCTTGTGGAAATCACAGAATTTGGAAGGGTCACGAGGGAACTTTGGGTTGTCGCTGAGCGAACGAGGAGGTGGAAGGTTCACTAATTGCATGATCTTAGTGATGGGTTTGGTAAGAGGGGTAAAAATTTCAAGCTTTTTAGAAACCCTTGTTCTATTCTTTCCCTTGAATCCGTTTCCATTTCCATTTCCATTGGAAGCATGGCGAGTGCCAGTTGCTTCTGATTCCGTCTTGTCAGACGTTTTCTTGCCTTTATCCTCCGTCATGGCAATTGCATAAGTTACGTTGTACAAATCTTCCTTGGACTTTGGCTCTCGGGCGGAGTGTTCATAGATGAGTGGTCCGGATCTCAATCCGGAGTTGAAACAAACAATTACCTCCCTGTCTATGAGGCTTTTTTCCACTTGCTCCGCCATGGTTCGGAATCGGTTATAATAACTCAAAGTGGTCTCATTTTTCCCTTGCTCGATGTTGGCAAGGTCAGTTAACCTCTTCTTCCTCCTTCCTGCCATGGCAAAGTGGTCTAGGAACATCTTCCTCATGCCCCTCCAGCTCTCGATGCAACCCTTTTTTAGCTCACGAAACCAGGTCAGGGCTGTTCCGGAGAAGGTGCTCGCGAAAGCTTTACAGAGCATGTCATCGGCTTTAGTGAGGAGGGCCATAGTCGACTCAAAACTTTGCACATGGTCCCGTGCGTCAGTGGTTCCAGCATATTTATCAAAATTTGGGACCTTAAAGAGAGGATTAGGTGGTACGTCCGTTATTCTCTGAGAGAAGGGACGAGTGGCCCAGTTGTCATCATCTTAGTCGTCCTTTTTCCCTTCTCCATATCAATTCTCTTTTTTAGGAGTGACAGTTCCTTGGCATTAATCCCCTTTTTCAGTGTTGGAATGAGTGCTCGGGTGGGAACTCCAGTAGGAACTACGATGGGACTTTTCTTCGGGGTGACCATTCACCAAACTCTGTTCCCTGTCATCTCGAAGGTTCTCTCCTCGTCTAGTAGGTGCTCTATCCCTTCTCAGTTCTCCCTCATAGCCGCCGAGGACCATTCTATATGGTTGAGGACTCCTCGGCCTTAAAAAGTGATGGGGACGAGGTGAGTCATGTCGAGGACGATGGGAATCATGCCGAGGACGAGGAGAATCACGCCGACGATGGTTATGACAAGGGACCATGCCGAGACGAGGAGGGGATAAACGCCTGGATAGACTGAGCCTCGTTCGTAAGTCTTTTGAGTCTACCTCCTGGTCTTTTGAATTTAAGTGGCTCCTTAGGTCCACCACCTCCTTCTCGTTTTCATGATTATTAGGCTGAGGACGAGGAGCATCTCGAAGGTTCTGCTTAGGTGGTACAACAGGCTCACGGAGATGAGGGTCTCGTCCATGAGGGGTACTCCTCTGGCTATCATGTCTCTTACCCTGAGTTTTCCTTCCACGAGAGTTGCCCGACCTCGAAGGCCTAATGAACTCGGCCATTGAGTTTTCTGCATCCAATTGTAATAAAGCAGCCTGAGTCTCGTAAATTCTCTACAAAGTCTCCATTTGTCGATGCAACAAGGTACGTCGGTCAACGGACTAGGTGTTCTTAGCTCGTCCAATGTCGGCGTTCCTCGTCATCTTCTTGCTTGTAGCTTGTCTCCCTCGTGGACGAGTATGACGAGGAAGGTTGGTACCTGTCTCCTCGGCAGCTGGCTATCCCATAGAGCGGAAGTCATGCCGAGGGGTGGTATCCCGTCATTCAGAGGTGGAGGAGGTGGTAGCATCTCGTCGGTGGGAGGGATCTCATCTCCCTGACCTCGGTTCTCCTCATTAGTAACACTGATAGTTATGCCGTCTTCCATTGATACCAAAATTGTAAACGGTACAGATTACTGAACGGATAAATTTTCCAGCAAAACAAGATTTTCCGACCAAAATCAAAATTTTCAGGTCAAACGTAGAATGGAACGCCAATACACAGAATTCAATTGTGATTGTTTAAACACCAAATTTCCGGCCAAAAATGATTATTCCATGCGAAAATTTGCAGAATCCGACGAAAACAGACCAAAACGTGAAACAGATTTCTCCGGCCAAAAGGTAAGAATTATCCAGCGAAAAAAAGGGCTTCAGGCGAGCGATTTTCAGGCTAAACAATGGGCGTTTGAATCGTTTCCCGGCAATGGAACCAAACTGATGCTGCCAAAAATCCGAATCAGCCAAAATCCAAGCGATAGGTTGTACTCCGGCGATTGAATAGCCTGAAAATTAGACAGAAAACGTAAACTAAGTCGGGGCTTCACCGGCGAAGGCCCTCCGGCCTGAGAGTAAGTTCACGGTTTGTATAGAGAGAAATCAAATTGACAGAGCTTCGAGTAAAAAAAGATAACGTACCAGAATATGAAAATAATGGCTTGTATTTATAATGATGGATATGTAGAATCCATGTTGAGCATGGACTGTCAAGAGATAAGATATAATCCTAGGAGGATTATATATGTTGGAAAGTCCTTATTGGACTTGAATTGGTATAGGAGGTTACAATCCTGATTAAATTATAATTGCTTATTGTCCTTGTTGGAATAGTGATGGAGAAAAATTCCTCTAGTAATAAAATCCGAGCAAGTGGACTCACTACCGGTGTAGTAATATGCACTAGCAGGGGTCGAACCACAGAGACTCGTTGGTTTTAACAAGTAAATTTAAGTAATGCAAAAGAATAACAAAGTGGGGTTTTTGAGTTGATTTATTAAAACTAATTAACAAAAGAAAAATTAAAATAATTAAGCAACTAAAGTAACAATTAAGCAATCTAGCAAACGAAATTCAAGGATTTAACAACTAGCTCACGGATTAGGTTCACCACATATTCTCCCTTTATGCCTTTGAATGATAAAATATTAATTGGGTTTAGGGCTTCTTCACTTTTGTAAGAATTGGGACGGTTCGATTGCCGGATTGCAATTCTTCTATTGAGTAGTTATCAATTATCACGCAAGATCAAATTGACAACAACTCAATTCATTAAGCTCAAAAGAATTAATGAAACCTAGACTCAATCAATTCACGCAAGATCATCAATCGAATCTAATCATCCTAATAGTGTTCATGCACAATTCCCCACGCAAATGCAAGAATCGTACCAAATATAAATTAAAATATTAGGATGAACTAACTCCACAATTAAATAAGATTTAAATATATAGCATAAAGTTCAAATACGGGCTACACCAATCCGTGAACTACTAAGAAATTAGCTACTCATGTTCCGGATAAACATCACAAAACATGAATAGCAACAAAACATCAAACCTGAAATCCTTGCAAAAACCTTGAAAATAAAAGCTTGAATCCTTGAAAAACCTAAGCAAGAAAACTAAAAATAAAGATGTCTCATAATAAAAACTAAAGGACAAATATATAGTCCCCTTTGACTCCTAGGGAAATCAGGAAAATAAAGAAACCAAATCTTTGAAAATCTGTGCCAACTGCTCTGCTGACGTCATGATACGCGCCTGGGCACGAGTCGTGCTAATTGGCACGAGTCGTGCCTTTCAGTCCAAGTCGTGATAACGACTCGTGCCACATGCCCCCAATCGTGCTGAGTAGTTGTACTGGAAATAACCATGGCCTCCACTCGTGAGAACGAGTCGTGCCAAAAGTCCCCATTCGTGCTGAGTGGCTGGTTGAAATTGGCTTGACTCCATTCGTTCCCAAGTCGTGCTCCACTCTTCTTCAGTCGTTCCCCACTCGTGCCAAATGCAGAATTGCCCCATTTTGACTCAGCTTTGACCTGGCCCTCGTCCCTTGACCATGTTTGACCCCGAGCTCGAACTTTGACCAATTTACTGCCCTCTTTCTACTGACAATGGACTTGCACGCTCCATGAAGTTTTACAACCAAATACACATAAAAAGCCAAAAATAACCCCAAAGTACATAATTTTCTCACTCACCCTCACATAACAAAATGTCATTCAAATACATCAAAACTAAACTAAATACATCAAAACTCATTGTAAATAATCCGGAAACATAGGTAAAATAATATGTATAAAATCCACACATCAAATTCCCCCACACTTAGACCATTACTCGTCCCTGAGTAATATCCTAACTCCAATCTAAAATTGGTCTAAAACAGATGTGCGGGAGAAAATGATACCTAGCCTCCTCTAACTACCAATACCAATCAAATATAATAATAACGGAGTGTACAAGACTCCGTCTCCATAAAACTCCCCAAAAGAAGATCAATGGCCCTAGCTTGATATCAACTCCATAATAACACTGATCCTCCAAACTAGGGCCCTCACAATGATAAATGGGGGAAACTAAAATGTCCTAACCTTTCCCCCACACTAGCTCACGCTACATAATGTACTCCCTCGATAAAAAGTTAATGTTAAGAAAAAGGGATGCTCAACAAAAACTTACCTCATGCTTTTCTCCAACCCCCCTTATTACTCCACGATGCACGAGGATTTCTATCCTAACGCCTCTATTCCCGAACCTCCATCTTCCAAAATTTTCCTACCCGAACTCCTAGCTCCCCCCTTATGTCTCCACGCCGGTGAATAAGGATGTTTTCGCTCAAGTTCTCACCTTTTGCCTAAGTGACCTTGCGGGTTTTCACTTAGCCACTCTATATATTTTTTTATTTTTTTTTTTTTTTTTTTTTTTTTTTTTTTTTTTTTTTTTTTTTATTATTTTTTTTTATTTTTTAGAAGAAGCTATATACATACAGTACAAAGGCACCGCCCTTCCCCCACACTTAAACTCCACAGTGTCCTCAATGTGTGCACAAAAATAAAAAATAGGACAGTTTAAATGTAAAAGGGAAGAGTATAAGAAACGGTACCATCAATATCGCGGGCCGAAGCCCCCATCTGGAAACTGGGCCTCACGGGCCGCCTGCCGCTGTCTCCTCCTCTCAGCTCTCCGTATCATCTCCTGAAAATGCTCGTCCGGGACCGGCTCAAACTGTCTGGGCTCAGGCTGTTGTATCCAAAGCTGCTGCTGCTGGACCATTCTATGCGTGGTCTCTACTCTATCCTCCAATATCTCTCCTTATGTCCCTCAATGTCATATCGGCCACAAATGGCATCCTCCAATCTCTAGCATATGGGCCAGCAGGAAATGCCACTCCCGGAGCACACCTAAAGCTCCTATCACCACCGTAGGTAAAAGTCAATGCCTCATTCTGCCCAGAAATCCTCTCAAAAGAGTCATATCGGTATAGGAAAAACCGATCATAGAATAAAGGCCCCTCCATCTTGCCTACCGATTTAGGATGATTACGCACAAAGTTCTCCACTAACAAAGTCACCATCCCACCCACCGGGATGTTCCCATTTCCGTTGACTCCCAACGCCTCACACCTCCGGAAAAACAGATCGACCCAATCCGGGATCACAGTATTAGATTGTAGAGCACATTCCATGGTTGCAAACTGTAGGGCATTCATCTGCGCCGGCTCCCCATTGGCGTAGAAGGTCATAGACAATCCCCTATAAAGAAGTTTCCACGCGGGATGGGAGAGAGATTTCATGACCACATAAGGCTTCTGCATAAACTTCCCTGTCAACTCGTAAAAGAACGTCTCAACGGTCCTATCTCTTTCTGACCACTCTCCTCGGGGCTCCCTCACGCCCAAATACTCTCGAGCTGCAGCATACGACATAACCCTCGTAATATCATTAACATTAAAGCGCACACTCCAAATCCCATTCTCCTCGCGTCTCTCTATAGTCGCCAAAAATTCAAGCGTCACTCGCTTGTACACCCCCGCACTTTTACCCAAGAAACCTCCCAATCCAATGTTGTTCAATAACCCCGACACCAAACCATGTAATCCCAATTTCCTTAAGGTATCCTCACACAAGAACCTCGTAACTTGGACAACCCTTCCATTTGCCAAATTCCTCCATTTATTCTTTTGGGCATCCGTCAATTTAGTTAAGCCCATGAAATCATCGGGGGTGCGGGTGGTTTCCTCAATCACAATATTTCTTTTCTTCCTAGGTTGAGTTTCAACGGCTTTACCCTTGTCTTTTGTTCTTCCCATTATCACTCAATGAAAATCACCAACACAAATAATCCAAGCAATAAAAATATTCCCCACAATCCAAACCTTACTCCAATACCACCAATCAACACCCAATGCAACTGAAAATTCGAAAGAGGGATCAAAAGATTGTACCTTTAAACAATGGAGTTCACCGGAAAAAATGGCCGGAGTTTGGCCGGAAAATTCGTCGGAACTTTGAGAAGAAGGTTGGAAAAGATGGAGAAGATCAATGCCACACAAACCTCGAAAGAATCTTGCTTCAAGTTGCACTCCTCTTCAAGCAATCAACAAACCCACCACCAAACACTTTAAATACTTCCTTCACTAATTTACCAACAATGGATGAGAATTGGGGCAAGATTTTCGGATTAGGGTAGCGTGTATGGTATGGGGAGGAAGATTTGGTGGGTTAGGAGTAGAGGAATTGATGGAATAATGGTAAATTTTAGGGAGAGAAAGAAGGAATTTTGAATAAGGGTAGAGAGGGGAAGGGGGCGGCTGTGCTTTGGAAAAGCTAGGGCACGACTACAAACAATTTTTGGAAACTGCTGTTGAAATCAATTTAGCACGAGTCGTGCTATTCGGCACGAGTCGTGCCCTTAAGTTGACTCGTGCTCACGAGTCGTTCCCGCACCTCCGGTCGTTCGAGTAGAAGGGGTATCACTCCCACTCGTGCTCCCACTCGTGCTCGTGGAGCACGAGTCGTGCTCGCCCGGGCCAATTTTCAAATTTTTCAAAATTTTTTTTTTTTTTTTTTTTTTTTTTTTTTTTTTTAGGCCCAGGGATTTTTAGCTCCTCCACGCACGTTTCCTCGCACATCAATACACAAAAGAAATACCTTTCACAAAGACCGGTTTAATGAAAAAAAAAGAAATTTACAAATATACATACAAATCCGGGTTGTCTCCCGGCGAGCCGCCCTTTTTAATGTCTTTGGCTAGACCCTTTGCATGTCGCATTGGACACACATTTTGACCGCACTTGCGTTGCCTACGTCCCCATTAATGTGGGCGGACTACCCACAAGAATAGGCTCAGGTCACCGTAGTTCGACACGTTTACGAAATAAAAGACAAATAAAAGCGGAAGACTCCTTTTTTTTTTTTTTTTTTTTACAAAGATCACCACCCCCACACTTAAATCATGCTATGTCCTCATGGCATAGACCACGAAAGACACAAGACAATCCAAATGCAACGATGAAGAAACTTAAAATGAAAATACAGAAAACAGTAAATGTTACCTCCATTGGGTTGCCTCCCAATCAGCGCTTTGGTTACGCCGTTAAGCTCGACATTATGCCTCAACGGAACTAGGTGTCCTCCTCCGAGTCCAACAACTCAATCACGTCAATCTCATTGATATCTTCCAAAATTGACACCCCTTCGTAATATGGTTTCACACGGTGTCCATTGACTTTAAACACATTGTCATCCTTTGGATTTTTGAGTTCAACTGCTCCATGCGGATACACATGCACCACATCATACGGTCCCGACCACCTAGAACTTAACTTGCCCGGAAAAAGCCTCAAACGAGAGTTGAAGAGAAGGACTTTCATACCCGGTCTTATGAATTTGGGCTTCAAATTTTTGTCGTGGTACCGTTTGGTCCTCTCTTTATACAATTTTGCGCTCTCATAACTGTCTTGGCGGAGCTCCTCAATTTCATCAAGTGCAAGCAGTCGCTTTTCTCCCGCAGCATTCAAATCCATGTTTAATTCCCTCACAGCCCAATACGACTTGTGTTCCAACTCCACCGGGAGGTGACATTCTTTCCCATACACTATCCGGTACGGACTCATTCCAATGGGCGTTTTGTATGCTGTTCTGTATGCCCACAATGCATCCCCCAACTTTAATGCCCAATCTTTCCTCAAGGCTGGGACGCACTGTTTTCTCAAGAACACCCTTTATTTGCCGATTGCTTACCTCCACTTGTCCCGAAGTTTGGGGATGATATGCTGTAGCGAGCTTATGCACCACCCCATACTTTTTCAGAACTGCATTGAACCTTTTGTTAGTGAAGTGAGTCCCCTGATCACTGATAATTGCTCGTGGCATGCCATACCTGTTGAAAATATTCTCACACACAAACTTGCAAACGACATTAGCATCATTAGTTCGGGTGGCAATTGCCTCCACCCACTTTGAAACATAATCAACAGCAACAAGTATGTACAAATAACCGTGGGACGGGGGAAAGGGTCCCATAAAATCAATGCCCCACACATCAAATATATCAACAATCAGATTACTTTGTAAGGGCATCTCATCTCTTTTCCCTATGTTCCCGGACCGTTGACACCTATCACATCTAAGGCAAAACTCTTGAGCATCTTTAAACAGAGTAGGCCAATAAAGACCCGATTGAAAGACTTTCCTAGCGGTCTTTTGGCCACTAAAATGACCCCCACATTGGAGTTCATGACAAAATCTCAACACACTACTCGCTCATGGTCCGGAACACATCTCCTAACAATTTTGTCCGGGCAAATTTTCCATAGATAAGGATCATCCCAAATGTAATGTTTCACATCTGACTTGAACTTACGTTTTTGGTCATAAGTGAAGTGTGATGGGAACATATTAGACACCAAGTAATTAACGAAATCAGCATACCAAGGCTCTTGGACATGTACAAAGAAGAAGTTGTTCATCCGGAAAACTTTCATTAACCGGAATCAAACCTTCTTCAACATTGAGATACGAATAGTCCTCAAGCCTCGACAAATGATCCGCCACCACATTTTCACCCCTTTTTATCCCGGATCTCTACATCAAACTCTTGTAACAACAACATCCACCTCAACAAACGAGGCTTAGCATCTTTCTTATTTAACAAATGTTTCAAGGCAAAGATGATCGTAATAAATAATCACCTTTGATCCAAGCAAGTAAGAACGAAACTTTTCCAATGCAAACACAACAATTTAGAATTCTT
Source organism: Adenophora triphylla var. japonica (assembly GCA_022495995.1). Classification (NCBI taxonomy): domain Eukaryota; kingdom Viridiplantae; phylum Streptophyta; class Magnoliopsida; order Asterales; family Campanulaceae; genus Adenophora; species Adenophora triphylla. The sequence continues at coordinate 14,584 of JAFEMH010001408.1, read as the reverse complement.
TTTCAGTTGTGGTATAATTCAATTGTGCATCATTAAGTGTTCTACTTGCATAATGGATAACGGAAGGTAACTTGTCAACCCTTTGTCCCAAAACAGCCCCAATAGCAAAATCTGAGGCATCGCACATGATCTCAAAAGGGTGAGACCAATTGGGACTAGAAAGAATGGGGGCACATGTCAACTTTTTCTTAAGCAAATCAAAGGCATCAACACACTCTTGGTCAAAGATGAACTCCGTATCCTTGGCAAGCAGATTGCATAAAGGCTTACAAATTTTTGAAAAGTCTTTTATGAATCGCCTATAGAAACCCGCATGCCCTAGGAAACTTCGCACACCCTTGACTGAATTCGGGGGAGGTAATTTTGCAATCACATCAATTTTAGCTCTATCAACCTCAATCCCCTTACTTGACACAATATGACCCAAAACAATCCCATGCTTCACAAGAAAATGACACTTTTCCCAACTCAAAGTCAAGTTGGTTTCACAACACCTTTTCAAAACAGATGCCAAATTCTTTAAACAATCATCAAAACTATCCCCTATAACAGAAAACTCATCCATGAAAACCTCAACGCACCTCTCAATCATATCCGAAAAATGGAGGTCATACACCTTTGAAATGTCGCAGTGCATTGCAAAGCCCAAAAGGCATCCTCCTAAACGCATATGTGCCGAATGGACATGTGAAAGTGGTTTTGGACTGATCTTCGTGGGCTATGGCAATCTGATTATACCCCGAAAAGCCATCAAGAAAACAATAGTAAGAATGACCGGCCAATCTCTCTAGCATTTGATCAATAAACGGCAAGGGAAAGTGATCTTTCTTGGTCGCAGCATTTAATTTTCTCAAGTCAATACACATCCTAAGGCCACCACTTCCCTTGTTGGCACATCCTCACCTTTCTCATTTTGGACAACAAGAATGCCCGATCTTTTGGTACAACTTGTACCGGGCTTACCCACTCACTTTCAGCCACCGGGTAAATGATACCCGCATCTAGCAATTTTAGGACCTCTTTTCTCACGGCTTCCTCCATGTGAGGATTCAAATTCTCTCCTTTGTCTCTCTCTAGACGGCTTGGCACCATCCAAGAGATGAATTCTATGCATGCACATTGTGGGACTAATTCCCTTTATGTCCTTCAATGTCCAACCAATGGCCTCTTTATATTCACACAAAACAAAGAATCAATTGGGCCTCTTGGTCTTTGGACAAATCAGATGCAATTATGACAGGCAATGTTTCTCTTTCTCCCAAAAATGCATATTTCAAATTAGAAGGAAGAGTTTTCAATTCAAGGACTGGGGGAATCACAATAGAAGGCGCCAACTTCTCATTGAAGTGGCCTAGGGGGTGAAACGGGCCATCACTAGGATGGTGCTCGTCGGCCTTATCCACACCATCGCCTGAGCATCCGCATTATCCCTAGTTTTCTCACCGCCCATTGAAATCAATGACTCTAACTCCTCACATTCTCTCACATGCCATGAAATCTCACTCACACAATCATCAACTTCATCCAACTCATCAACAAGCATGCAAGACTCATCCTGACCCACCGCATTTTTCATTACATCAAAGACATTTATTTCAATCTTTTCATTTGCGACGGTCATAGATAGAGTACCGTTACCAACATTGATCACGGTGTTGGTTGTTGCCATGAATGGTCTCCCAAGCAATATGGGTGAATCACGGCGATTGCCCTCACCGCGAGGCATCTCTAAAACCACAAAATCAACGGGAATGATCAATGAACCAACTTGAACTAAAACATCCTCTACGATGCCCATTGGGTCTTTTTGGACCTATCGCAAGTTGTAGGGCCATCATAGTGGGTTTTAGCCTCAGCAAACCTAACTCAAGGTACATGTAATATGGCAACAAATTAATGCTTGCCCCGAGATCAAGCATAGCTCTCACCGTGTGAGAATCCCCCAAAGTAATGGAAATTAGGAAACTCCCGGGGTCTTTCATTTTCGGTGGGAGACTATGTTTGACTACGCCGCTTGCATTCTCATCCAAAAACAGAATCTCATCTTTCCCATACCGAATTTTCTTGGAATTAATTTCCTTGAAGAATTTGGCATATGCAGAACATTCTTGATCACATTTAACAAAGGCAAATTTATGTTAACTTTTGAAAACATGTCAATCAATTCTTTCATTTGGTGATCAAGCTTATTCCTCAAGAATCTGCCAGGGAAAGGAACAGGAGGTACATATGGCTTGGGATTGGACTTTTCTACATTCACTTTTTGTCCCAATCCATTAGTACCCTCCCCTTCAGACACAACATCCTCAACAACAATATTTTCCACAATCGGGGGTTCCACAACAGGGGACTCAATGACAGGGGGCTTAGCAGGAGAAGAAGGAGAAGTTACCTGATTATCTACCTGTTTGCCACCACGTAAGGTGATGATGGCCTTGGCTTGCTCCCCTTGGCTAGGGAATGTACCCGGTTGTCGTCCCTGTAGTGCCTCTGCCAATTGACCCATTTGGGTCTCCAACTTCTTCATTGCAGCAGCTTGATTGTTGTATGCTTGTTGCTGTTCTGCCTTTGCTTGAAGTTGCTCCGCTCTCATCTGCTCCATTGCCTCTTCCCAGGGCTCTTTCTTCCTTTCGTAAATCCCCGCGGAGGTGGTTGGGGATGAAGAGTCTTATTTTGTTGATTTCCACCCCATGACAAATTGGGATGTCTCGGTGCTGCTTGCCATCCTGGATTGTAATTGTTCCCAAACTGATTGCTGTTTGGTGGGAACCGTTGACCAAATCCTTGCATCGCCTGTACCTGCTCAGTTTCATAGCCAAAGGAACTAGTAGCGGGACATGAGTTATAATCATGAGATTTAGAGCCGCATGTAACACAACTATCATACACAAGATGAGCAGTAGAAGGCATAGAAGAAGAAGAGGCACTTTGCAAAGCTAATTTATCAAATCTTTGGTTGAGCAATGCAAAGTGCTTAGCAATCTCATTATTCAATCCGACCTCATTTACCCCCCTTGTTGCTCCCCTAGAACCTTTTTGTTGAGAATTAGCACTCAACATCTCAAACAATTCCTGGCATTGTTGCAGTCCTTGGTACCCAAACTACCTCCTGCTGCATTATCAACCATGGATTGGTATTCAGGGGATAAAGCCCCATAAAATGTTTGATGCAACATAGAAGCAGGAAAATTATGATGAGGGCATTGAATTTGCAACATCCTAAATCTATCCCATGCCTCGTGGAAGGCTTCCCCCGGTTCCTGTGCAAATCCCATAATTTTTACCCTAAAATCTGTCAATGCATTGTAAGGGTAGAACTTAATAAGAAAAGCATCATGTAAAGCATCCCAAGTATTGATACTACGGGGAGGAAGTAGCAATAGCCAAGTTTTGGCTTTGTCTTTCAATGCATATGGGAAACACTTCAGTCTCAAGTGCTCGCCGTAACACCCTCTTTTATAGGGAACCCACTCACAGTAGACATGAATTCTCTCAAAAATGCCAAAGTATCCTCACCAGCTAAACCATGAAAGTTTGGAAGCATATTAAAATATTGGCCTTTTATTTCATAAGCTAGTGCTGCATCGGGCAACACTATGCACGACACCGATGTGTCGACTCTTGGCCTAGCAAATGCATTCATGACTTGGTCCGCCATTACCAAATTAAATTCTTCTTCTTCCTCGGTGGAAGAAGTTTCCAACTCACTTAATTCTTCTTCTGTCCCGGTGACAGAAGTGTCAGATTCAGTTTCACTCACTTGAGCAGAGGGAATGCCTCTCTCAACTCTGTCTATATCGTCGTTCAAAGGAACCAAATTAGGATCCAATGACCGGCGACCAAACATGCACCGATTAAATTAACTTGTTAAAAATCACAACAAGTCCCCGGCAACGGCGCCAAAAACTTGATGGAGAAAAATTCCTCTAGTAATAAAATCCGAGCAAGTGGACTCACTACCGGTGTAGTAATATGCACTAGCAGGGGTCGAACCACAGAGACTCGTTGGTTTTAACAAGTAAATTTAATTAATGCAAAAGAATAACAAAGTGGGGTTTTTGAGTTGATTTATTAAAACTAATTAACAAAAGAAAAATTAAAATAATTAAGCAACTAAAGTAACAATTAAGCAATCTAGCAAACGAAATTCAAGGATTTAACAACTAGCTCACGGATTAGGTTCACCACATATTCTCCCTTTATGCCTTTGAATGATAAAATATTAATTGGGTTTAGGGCTTCTTCACTTTTGTAAGAATTGGGACGGTTCGATTGCCGGATTGCAATTCTTCTATTGAGTAGTTATCAATTATCACGCAAGATCAAATTGACAACAACTCAATTCATTAAGCTCAAAAGAATTAATGAAACCTAGACTCAATCAATTCACGCAAGATCATCAATCGAATCTAATCATCCTAATAGTGTTCATGCACAATTCCCCACGCAAATGCAAGAATCGTACCAAATATAAATTAAAATATTAGGATGAACTAACTCCACAATTAAATAAGATTTAAATATATAGCATAAAGTTCAAATACGGGCTACACCAATCCGTGAACTACTAAGAAATTAGCTACTCATGTTCCGGATAAACATCACAAAACATGAATAGCAACAAAACATCAAACCTGAAATCCTTGCAAAAAACCTTGAAAATAAAAGCTTGAATCCTTGAAAAACCTAAGCAAGAAAACTAAAAATAAAGATGTCTCATAATAAAAACTAAAGGACAAATATATAGTCCCCTTTGACTCCTAGGGAAATCAGGAAAATAAAGAAACCAAATCTTTGTAAATCTGTACAACCGCTCTGCCGACGTCATGATACGCGCTCGGGCACGAGTCGTGCTAATTGGTACGAGTCGTGCCTTCAGGTCAAGTCGTGATAACGACTCGTGCCACATGCCCCCTAATCGTGCCGAGTAGTTGCTTGGAAATAACCATGGCCTCCACTCGTGAGAACGAGTCGTGCCAAAAGTCCCCATTCGTGCCGAGTGGTCGGTTGAAATTGGCTTGACTCCATTCGTTCCCAAGTCGTGCTCCACTCTTCTTCAGTCGTTCCCCACTCGTGCCAAATGCAGAATTGCCCCATTTTGACTCAGCTTTGACCTGGCCCTCGTCCCTTGACCATGTTTGACCCCGAGCTCGAACTTTGACCAATTTACTGCCCTCTTTCTACTGACAATGGACTTGCACGCTCCATGAAGTTTTACAACCAAATACACATAAAAAGCCAAAAATAACCCCAAAGTACATAATTTTCTCACTCACCCTCACATAACAAAATGTCATTCAAATACATCAAAACTAAACTAAATACATCAAAACTCATTGTAAATAATCCGGAAACATAGGTAAAATAATATGTATAAAATCCACACATCAAATAGGACTGCACAAGATGTCACGCCGGTATGCCGAGATGCAGTTATTCCCTTCCTCGTCGTACATGGCCATCTCGGTCCATGATGAGCCGGGGAAGGGACGAGGAATAAGTGGAGCCCGTCGCGATGATATCATAACCGAGGGAGGCACCTCGTCCTCAAGGGAGATGATCTCGACCTACGAAGGAGGTCTCCTCGGCCCTTTGAGTTGGGCTTTGTTTATGCTTGCTTGCTGAGCCTTAGTCGGCTTTGTTGATGCCGAGATAGATGGACGAGGAAGCCCATGCCTTACCTCGTAGCTGAAACTAATGGAAAATGTTTATGGCCCAATCCAATTGGGTCTTACCCGGACAAGCTAATGTTCGTATCTCGGTTTATACTGTTCACTCACAATAATTATACACTAATTATTTTCTATCATACTTTCTCTCCTAATCAACTATCTACACTAACAACACATCAACATTTTCACCTTTTTCTTAATTTTAATGTCTTTACGATTACTTTGTAAACGATTACTTTGTAAGCTCAGGTGAGACATATAGAGTTTTAGAAAACAATTTGAAATTGTCACGGCTTGAATCACAAGTGATATCCAAGGTGATAACAGCACCAACGATAGCACTTGGGATGGCACACACACACACTTCGAAAATAAAACAATTTTGTAAAAGAGTTTGCAGCGGAATAAAAACACCAAAATTGTTTTTCTCAAGTTATATAAATATAACTTGAGAGTGCCTCTTAGGCAAGACTTTATAATCACTATGAATGAAGTTACAAAGCCAAAAGTTCCCTATAGCTATATCTATTTTAAGCTCTATGGAACAAGAGATAAAGAACGGAATCCTATCCTAGCCTTCACACACCTTGATACCAAAGTAATCAAGTGCGAAATTACAAGGGAGAAAGGATTAAAAAGAACCAAACAAAGAACTCTATCTCTAAGCTTTTCGAAGGTGTGAATGTGATGAAATAATTGGCATATCTTCAAATAAACCTTCCAAGCTTATTTATAGTCTTCAATTACTTGAAGACTACTCCAATAACAGCCTTGGGGCTGGTCTTGCACGTGGAGGAAGTGTAGGGAGAGTGGGTGAATTTGTTTCCACAATTCTAGCTCCCACTTCCTATTTTGTAGCAACCGAGTTGTTTAATCCTCAAGCCATGCTTCCACGCCTTGTACTCCTTTGCTTTATCATCCTTGTACTTCTTCTATAACTCAGCAACAACCTTTGACAAAGTCTCCATACGTGTTGTTGTTGTTTGCCAAAGTTACGAATTAATACATAAAATGTATTAATTCTTTTCTTCCAATTTCCACACGTGTCTAGCTCCTTCTTTGATGCTATTGCACCCTGAAATATAACCATAAACCATAGACTATACAGACCATATTAGCACGTTAGTCCATTAAATAACAAACAAGAAATATACAACTATATAATTTTCAGTCCAGGAAATCATCTGCGATATCACCTGGACTTTTGGGAAATCATCTGCGATATCACCTGTAGATTACACTAACAATCTCCCCCTTAGTTGGATATTTCTTTCCAAACTCAATGTGCTGCTGTCCTGTAGGATTAGTCTATATACAAATGTACAGAGCATAGAACATAGAATAATATTTCCACAAAAAATTAACTCCCCCTTAATCAAGGAGCTAATCCTAAACAATGATTTATCATAATAAACTAATTTATTTCAAACTTTAAAAAGTTTTCGAAATAAACTAAGTAACCATTAAAAACCATAACCATTGTAGCAAATATCATCCAAAAACTAGCAAAAAACAACCTAGCAGATTAAGTTATTAACAAACCAACTAAAGTGTTTTAGCAAAAATAAACAAAATAAACGTAAATTGTTTAAAGAACCACCACCATCACCAAAATAAAAACATTGTTTGTAGGACCACCACAAAAACAGTCACCCATATGATAGCGGCAACATCAACCTTCAGGTTCAGCTTTCTTCTTCTTCAAACTCCTCTTCTTCCTCCTGATCTCCTACCCTATCACTTCCACCATCACTTGGGCCAAAGATCGGTGGTAGCACTGCAGAGCACCACCCGACTCCCGAAGTTCCGAAGAAGTAGCAGATCCTCCCCCGTTTGGGAAGAAATTTCATCAATAAAAGCATCTCGTTACCTCGCTTAAGCTTAGCCCATCCCTCAGCAAGTTCTCCTATTGCACTTGACTGCTTTGTGCAGGAAGTTGAGAACTGTAGCCTTTGGAATTGATGGTCCAGAATTGCCCAAAAGATTTATCATGTTGTTCGTAATACTTGCAAAGGCATCGCTCCTGCAAAAGTATGAGGGGCAACACCTGGGAAGCACTTGGGGTATCACGTGAGATAGCACCGGGAGGAGCAGGGGTTGTTTCATCGATTTGTTCCAAGGAAGATCTTTTGTATACCTTTTTACCCTTTTTCGCTTGTTGATCAATGGTATAGTACTCAGGTTCAGTGGTAAAAACATCAGAGGCTTCAATGGGCAAGGATTGAAATACCAAAACTTTGAAGATTAGAGAAGGATAGGGGAAAAAGCTGATGTTCACTTCCTTTTTTCTACCCCATGAAGCTAAGTGTTTAAACACTAATCTTCCAAAGTTAATCCTTAAATTTTTACCCAATCTATACAACACATTCGCATGCTCCAATGTCACAATAGGTTCATTAGTTGTAGGAAGCCAATTGAAGATGCACAGTTTGTGTAGTACAGAATAGAGAGAAGATAATCTAGAAGCATGAAGTTTCTCTTTCAAAGGCCAAGACTGCAGTTTGTTGTGAGTGAGCAATTTTACCATTTCATCTCTATTGACCCTAATGCTCTCATCATCTACATTAGGGAGGCCTAAAACTTTGTTAATTAGGGCTGGAGTAAAAGAATAGACTCTTCCCCTAACAAATACTTTTCCATATTTTGCAGACCCTTCATCATCCAAATGAGCATGCAAATTGGCAAAGAAATTGCGAATGACACTCTCAACAAACACAGATGCATGATTATTAGCATTAATAAAATTCATGTCCTTTAAAAACTGAACCACTCCTTCCTTTTCCAACTGACCCTCATCAATGTGCTTCTCTTTTAAAATTCTCTTACTCAGACTATTCAACCAAAGTTCCATATTTTCCTTTTTATAATATTCCAAAGTAAGAAAAGGTTTTGGAAAAGCTTTATCCTCTTCAGTTTGAGTAACCTCATCACCGTAATTATCACTAGAGGAATGTTTAGGAACAGGAAGAGGGGGCAAGTGTTACCTCGTATGATATCCTCTTCTTGCTAGCACTTCTGGTAGCACTCACAGCTTTGCCCTTGGCCTTCTTTTTCTCGATAATCGAGAGGGTCTCCTCTTCATCACCATCTACCCAAGCATCAAATGAGTCCACAGAAGGCTCCTTTTCCTTGTTTGCTTCAAAGTTCTCGTCACTCACATGGGGTGAGGACACATCAATAGAGCTTTCTGAGACTTCAACTGGATCAAGAGAGGTATTTGAAGTTGCCTTGGACCTGATTGATCTAATGCGGTTGGAAGACCTCCTTTTTGCGATTTGGGAAGACAGCTTGGCAGTTGGGGCTTTCCTCTTCCTTTTTGGCTCGGCAGGGATGAGAGTCACTTTAGGAATGCCTTGATCAAACGAGGTAATGGGGCCAGAGGAAGGAACTATCGCCATTGTTGGTGGAGAAGAGCTTGGAGTGATCATTGGGGAAGTTTCCATGGCCACACGAGATGCCACGGATGGAGCAACACTAGGTGAGAAGTCCATTTGGTTCGTGTGGGAAGGTTCGGTACTAGCTTTGGATGGAGATGCCATGGAGATATGAGGGAATTTTGGAACGAATTTTTTTGACCTAGGTTGAGAAGGGAAGAAGACGCAGGAATGGGGGTTTAAAGAGGTAGAGGGAGTAACGGTTAGAGAGAGATAATAGGAGAGTTAGAGATAAATTAGGAATTTAAGAGAGAGAGAGACGGTGAGGGAACAAAAAAATTAATTTGATTAGACACCCCATCCCATCTAAACTCCTAAAAACCCTCACCTTTAACCCTATCCACTCATTAACAATAAACCCTAACCACACAAAATTTTTAAAACCCCAACCAACTTAAGGATAAAACACGGTTGAAAAATTTAAAATAAATGTGTTTTTTTTTTTTTTTAAATAAAAACGTAAAAAAACAAAAAAAATAAAATAAGTAAACTAAATAATTTGTAACTAAACCAAAACAATATATGCACAAATAAAAATAAATATGGGTTAGTTACTTAATTAAGTTTACCAAAAATAAAGGAAACTTGTTGAAGACGTTTTCAAAATCGTAAACTCTTTAATTAAAAAGACTTTCAGATTTTGAGAAATTAATCAACAATATTTCGAAAATAATAAAAAAACTATTATAGCACACACTAATGTGTTAAGGCAATGATGGCAACACGTAGGATAACACATATGATATAAAACCCCTTGATAAATAATTTTCAGTTTCAAACACTTCGAGGCATAATAAGCTTAGCCTTTTTAGACACTTCGTGCATAACAAGCTGATCATTTTTCATGCACTTTAGGCATTATATGCCTATATATATTTTTTTAAGTACATTGCTTGTTAAACACGTCTCAATACACTTCTTTAAACAAGAAAGCATCGTAGTAACGAGCTCCGTGCTTCAAGTTATATTTCAAGTGTAGAGACCAAGTGATCTATGCCTTTCAAGTAGGGTACACTGTAGTGGCGAACTCCATGTCCCTAATACTTAGCATACATAACCTCATACATTCTCATTGGCAAGAGTACATCGTTGCAGCGAACACCGTGCCCCGAGCTCGAGAGAATAGTATGGATAAATGCCTTTGTCTTTTATTTATCAAAAAGAAAATATTAGTGACTTTGTCACTTTAAGCATATGAAGGGGAATGATATCAGACGTGCTAACCTAAATAATAACCTACCATAACAAAAAGGTCAGCATGTGCCACAGTTAGAACTAAGCTAATCAGATTAAACAAATAATAAAGCATTTTTTTAAGTAAATAACCAAAGAAAAAATACACTAATATACAAGTGTTACCCTAAGTGATAACATCACCTGGGGTAGCACAGACGAACAGACTCAGAGATTACAAAGACCAAGAGATCTTTTCAAACTAGAAAATCTCTCGTGGTCTAAGGCCTTGGTAAAGATGTCAGCCAGTTGATACTTAGTATCAATATGATCAATGTTAATTAGGCCCACTACTAGAAACTGGTCATTTACCCACGGAATATTACCCACGGAATATTTCGTGGGTATTACCCACGGTATTACCCACGGAAAAACCTAATTACCCACGGTTTAAAAAAGTTAAAGTAAAAATAATTAAAAAAAATTTCCCACGGAAATTCCGTGGGTAAACGTCCACATTACCCACGGAATAATTTCCGTAGGTATTGTCGACGGAATTTCCGTGGGTAATTAGAATTAATTACCCACGGAATTTATTCCCAGGTATTACCCACGGAAACCATTCCGTGGGCATTACCCACGGATATGTCCGTGGGTAATCTGATATTTACGTGGGTAAACTATTTTTCCTTGGAATTACCCGCGGAATGGTTTCCGTGGGTAATACCCACGGACATTTCCGTGGGTAATCTGAAATTTCCGTGGGTAAGTTTTTTTTTTTTTTAAATAACACGAGAATTCCTCTTTCTCCCTCTTCCTCTTTACTCCTAAGCCGACGGCGATTGACGAGCTACCATCGACGTGAGCTCCCTCTCTATTAGGCGGCGAGGAAATTTGATTTCACGGCGATTGACGAGCTCCCAAGTCGGCAGCCTCCATTCATTACACCGGATTTGTCAGTCCGGCGCCCATTTGGATCTCTTCTCTCCCTTTTGGCCACCTCCTCAGTTGTATTCCCTCCTTCTCTTTCCCTTCCGCCGCACGCCCGTCCAATTTGCAGAAAGTATGTAAAAAAATCGGAATGTAATCTATTGAATTAGTTAGTATATTTTTTTTCATTTTGATTGTGTTAGGTTCCTGATCAATAAAAGATTCAGATTTTATATTACTCCCTAAGTGAAATTCAAATAAATGTCCGTTTTTCATGTTATGGGCATTACGAAAATAGGCGATCATTTCAATAATCGAATGAGCTTGATGGTTAGGCTATGAAATTTGGAATGATGAAATTTTGACATGTGCTGATGGGAAAATATATGAGAGATTATAACTATTTAAGTTGTAGTACAATAAACAAGTTTGATTAATGGGTCTCAACCAAACAAAAATAATGAAAAATGACAAAGTGGATAATGACAGATATTCCTCCAATAATGTACTTCACTGATTAGGTATTGCAGCCCGTTATTCCACTAATTAGATATTGCAGCCCGTTATTCCACTAATTAGGTATTGCAGCCTTTTCCAATGGTTCACAAAGAAGTGTTACTACGCACATTGTCCCAAAATTTTCTATTTTTGTTTGTCCCAAAAAAGTTAGTCTCATTTATAAAAAAAAACTTTTAAGAAAATTTGACCCCTCAATGTAAATTTTTGAATGATTCTTGTTAGCAAAGCTTTTACCACCCTCGCCCGGCAAACAGGGGGTCGGATGAGAACAGACTGTAGTCCTAGTTGCCGTGAGCAAACCTCGAGGTCGAACCGGCTCAGAGAGTGGGCCTCTAGCTGGGCCTGAAGTCAGCCCGCGACACTTTGGGTGGCTCCTGGTCCTCGCTCTGGGCCTTTCGAGCCATCTTCGTCCCAAAGACGACTTTCTTGAGCTGCTAATTCCACGAGGGCTTTCCTCATGTAGAGCCAAGCAGCCTCCGTAGGGGCGCGCATCATCTAACTAGTGTCCGTAACCGTGATTACATTCAAATCGCCGAACGAAGGGAACACTGGATTACGCGACGGCGGAAGCCTGACCGGGGATATTCCATGCGGCCTTCCTTGATCTCGACACCAAGAAATTTGCCCATATCTCGTTGATTTGACTTACGGGGTAAAATGAATTCTCAGAATGTTGACAGCTTCATGATCTCGCTCGATCGCTAAGTCTATCGTAGCTAGCAATAACTGGGCAGATGTCCGAATCAGTTTTACTACTGGGAACAGAATCCGAATCGGAGCATGTCATGCCGAGGTGGTCATTTCCTATGCCTGTGCTTCGACTACTCTGGGCGGGGAAGACTTTCTGCTGTATGCTTTCGGGCGGCCGCCGAAGCGTTCCCGAAGCTGATCTCGACTCAGCAGTGTGCGAGGAGCCTGGTCTCCTTCTCGCTGCCGCTCTCGCCTTCGCGGCGCTGAGGGTATAAGTTTGATCGACGGCACGGGCCGGTTGCCACCTGGGCCGGGTGTACTTGGTAGCTGATGAGCTCGAGCTCGCCCGGCCAGGGCCTCGTTTATCATGAGCAGCAAGTGCCGTCGAGGCTGACTTTCGTATCGTTGCATCCGACGAGCAAGGACCCTGATCCTCGGTATCATCTGGATATCTCGGGAATGCATGATGTCGAATTTGTACCGTCGGCCCACTCGGGTCGCAGGGGATTCTTCTTTGCCGTGTCAACCAAGAGTTTCCAATCAGCTTGGACAGCCGCCCGTACCGGACGCCGAGCTCGACAATTTCCTGGGCGATCGAGCCTCGGGTCGTAGCGACTCCGATCGGGAAGGAGTGCCGTCCTCAAAACCGAGCATGTGAATGCAGAGGTCCGCCCTGCTGGTCCGTGCGTCCTCGACTCCGTGGAGAGTCCCGATTCATCGCTGCCTCCGACGGCTCAACCTAAACATGTGGACGTATTGCTGGCCCGTGCAAGGCTATTGAGCCGCTAGGAAACATCACGCTTCTTCTACTGGGAGAAGAGAGCGCACGGCTTCATCGGAGGACATCCTATACGACTTCCATGCATTCAAAACGAGAATGACGATGTTTCGTCGACCTTTATCACAAAGATCTCTCTGCCGGGCAGGCCAGTAGCCGTTGGTCTCAAGAATACCGACGAATCTCCGATTGGAGATCGGTTTCTATGTGCTCCGCATCACGGCGATGTTCAACGCTTTCTTTCCAATCTCGCTCCAAATGTCGAAAACTGACAAATGGAACTTGATGATTCCGATCGCTTCGTGGTCTCCGCCCGCCGAGTACATTTACATAGTTAGCATCTCCGACTCCGAGGGATTCTCACGAGATTTGCCCCTTGCAGAGTCCTCGGTTGGATTCTAAGAGGTAACCCCTGTGCCTCGAGTACCCGACACGCTGGGCTATTGTCTCGCTTCGTTCCCTATGCGAGGAAACCATCCCCTCGATGACTTCGAGATCTCCCCGCCTAAGCTAATGAACTTAACACACCTACGCGAGAGCGGAGGCTAGCGGTTTCATGCATGATGCGCCTAAGGGACGCCCCAACAGAAATTAGGATGGAATGTCCATTACGTGGAATTTGGCTCGGCACCATCTGAAGTTTCGAACCGCAGTTCCATAGTTACCGGCCCCGCAGCCGGGACGAGATTTAGCCGTCGTAGGCCTCGATAGTCCTGTGGGGCCGACTAACCGATGGCTTTCGCTGACACGCGGTGGCTCACATGGCCGGAGAGGGAGAACGTGACCTGGCTGACCCGTTGTCTACCAATACTCCGGGAATGTTGCGGTGTTTAGCTTCGAGAGTGACGTATTTAGCCACAGTGCCCCGAGGCATCTTCTCGGTAAGTCTTCGTCTGCATCGTGATCATACCGCCGTACGCGCTGGGAATCGTAGATCCGGGGTCTCTATCCCATACAGAGTCATCAAGCCATCCATTTTCCGCCTTCCTCTTGCGAGGTAAAAGCCTTCAGCCGGAGCCCCTGGATCGTGTTAAGGCCGTTTGTAGCGGTTGCCGCCCCTCGATAAGCACGTTGATCGAAATATGAGCGCTGTCGACCTTGGATCTTCCTTTTTACCTATCCGAGCCTCTGGCCGGACAAATTGAATTCGTGGCCGATCCCGGGGCGGGGTTGAAGCTTCGAATGCGCAAGTGATTACCAAGATCCGAGGTATTCTTGTCCCGTGGTCTCAGCTCTGTCTGGCTGCCAGGACTTCTCTAGCTTTCCCATCCCCGCTTGCTCTAAAGCCGTACGGCCCGGAGAAAGAGAGGACCGGCCGGAGCACAAGACGCAGCAGTCGAACCTCCCGGGTGCTCTTCGGTTGGGCACCTACACCGGTGTCCCCGCCT